>VYXF01004852.1:30310-125350 GCA_013397295.1 Polioptila caerulea | reverse complement strand
GGAGGAGAAGTGGCGGGGCGGTGCGGGACCGGGCAGGGGTACGGGGATGCGGGCTGGGGTTGGAGCGTCCCCACAAAGATGATGTTTTGACGTGGAGTTTTTGGGCTGCCCACGCAGCGTCGGTTGTTTTGTTTGGGAAAAAGCTGCGGAATAAACATCTGGGAGTATCTCTAGGTTAGGTTTTGTGGCTGTGAGAAGAGCTGTTCTAGAGCCAGCCCAGTTCCTCAAGTGCCATGGATTCCTCACACTTCACCAGGCGACACTTCCCAAAATACTCTTCAGATGTACTTTGACACCAGCAATTGCATCGTGGCCTCTCATCCTTATGCTTAGAAAAACCCATTAATTAATTATTTTTATGTTACTTACAATGAGAATGTTGCTTTGTTGGAGAAAATTAGTGTTTGAGTTGTCCCTGTGGTCAATTTTGTGTTGGCAGCTTTGGCCAGGGCTCAGTTTTCAGGCAGTCTTTGCTTCACTAATAATTCAGAAAAGGTGAGTTTTGTGACTGTGTGCCTTCAATGATATTGCAGCCATTATTGGTGTGGGTAAAATTAGGTTTTATTAGTATCGAGAAGGAGTCAGAGGCTTTCCTTTGGTGTATCCTGCAGTGAATTAATGTGTAAGACAGCAAATGGTTTACATAATTACGTTATTTTATTTACTAAAAGAACAGTAATTGTTTAAATAACTATTCGTGAATATGCAAATATGCAAATAATCTGTGGCATCATTAAACAGAAAGGAAGAGTGTGGACTTAAATTTCCTTGCTCTTTAGTTTTACCAGCTGCCTGGTAATTTTCCTGCTAGCATGAGACATTTGGTGTCCCTCCTTAGGGTTCCTGTAATATCCTTTGGGAATCACCACCCATTCTGTGTGCAGCTGATAGCAACATCCTCTCGATATGGTTTTTAGAGCTCTGAGCAGCTCTTCTTCCCTTCAGGGTGCCTCGTTCTTCCAGATCCCCAACCTGTTGCAGTGTTTCAGAAAATGCTTTGAGCGTTTCTATGTGGTATCTTGCCTCTCTAGTACAAAACCACTAAGTTACTTTGTAACACCTACACCTTGGACCAAAACCTGGTGTGGGGATTGAAATGGAGCCAAGCAGAAAATTTCACCGTGCTCACAGTCCCTGAAAATTTGTCGGTGGCATGAGAAACACAAATAAACATGTCACAGCACTCCTGGGGTACAGGGACATTTTTCATACCAATGGAAACCCCATTCCAGTGGGATAGAAATTGGTGTTTGCCAATGAATTAGAATAGGCATCGTTTTAAGAAAACAGCTATTGAAAAATAGACAATCAATGCCTTGTTTAATACTTAATCCATCTTTACACTGCCATTCATAGCTGGGGATTAAACTCTGATCAACCTCTGGTCTGTTCTCCTTTTCTCACAGCTTCTCTGTCATTGCCATTCCTGTACCTTTTGCCCACACCTCACTTCTGCAAGAGGTTAGACAGTGCTGCTTTCTGGGCTTAAAAATAAAATAAAAAAAAGTAATCTGTATCTAGAGTTCTGCTTCTGGAGGAATACATAGTAAATCATGCTCCAATCTGGACAGGATTTCCCCTCAACATCTCTCTGACTCCAGTCTTGTCTTGCTGTTTATATCTCTGAAATTGAATTTGCAGTTGACACATCTGGTGAGATTTCTGTCTCCTCTCCTTCTATTGTATTTTAAATACTCACTACCTGGTGCTTGCAGGAAAGGATAGGAAACTCTGGGATAAACTAGTTCTTTACTAGAAATACATGAAAATCTGTATGAGGTATAAGCAAGGTGCTTGTTCTATTAAGTGTGAACTTCCCAGCAGTGATGCTGTGGCTTTTAAAAATATTTGTCTAGTATTTGGGAAATGAAGCTCAAATCCTGTCAGGCAGCTCTGGAGTTGTCTATTCCCCAAAGCAAAGTGTAATCCTGAGAGGCAATTTCTGAACAATACCTCACGTGTCCTACTCATCCATGCTCCTGGCCTCTGCCTGCACACCACTGTGTGCTCATTCCAGGGACACAGAATCCACTCTGCCTGTAGGGAGCTGCAGTCTAGGGGTGCAGGGAGCTTCTGCAAAGAAGAAAAAGCTTTTGGAATAAATCCTGGCTTGGGTGGCTTCTACCTCTGATATTTTCCTGCTGTACCACCTGAAATAATCACACTCAAACTGTCCAGGCTGCATCAGCAAGTGCTTTTGGTGCAGTGAGGGAGCTGCAGAGTTTGGGATAGATTCCTCTTTCCACTTGGGCTTGTGTGTTAAAAATGTGGATTGTGGCCAGGAAAAGCCCCAGGCACACATTTGTGTCACTCTTAATAGACAATGTCCCCTGTAATACAGTTAATATTAATTACAGCATTTTATACCCAAGCATATTAAATAAACTGGTGCCTGAAGTTAAAGACTTTCCCCATACCCACAGGGAGTTTTTATTTATATGGCTTGAATATCGCTCCTATCTTCTATTTATAGGGTTTTCTGCTGAACTGAAGAGTGTTGTTTTGGATTGATTTGGACTTGATTGATTACTTGATTGTGTGTTTGTTGAAGCTGATGGCACAAAATATTGTAAGGAGGTCCTGGATGCTCAGTCACTTCTCAGGCACTGCTCATTAACAACTGGAGCACTGATTGCTCAGAGAGTTTTGACAGAAACCTCAGATATTTCAGCTTGCCAGATCTGAAGAATTACTGCTGTGTCCTGTAATTTCTCAAAACTTTTTGACTGACCTTATTGGGACATATTTTCACATGAATAACAAAATTTGCTATGTTGACTCCAAGGTTACCTCCCTGCCAAATTTCGAGTTGCTGCTGCAACTTCCAAAATAGGAATTTAAAAAAGGCATGATTTTTAAATATCAGAGAATATGTTTTCCCTAGACTTTTAGAAACAGACAGTCAGTTTTGACCAAGATTTTCCAGGAGAAAAGAATCACAAAAAGCCACACCCTGAAAAACACACCCTGAAAATTCAAGCTTAAATAGTTCCAAATTTGGAAAGGGGAGAAAAAAAAAGAATGTAAGCAAAAAAACCTTACCTTTTTTTATGGGAGTCTATTCATGTGCCAGCCTCACCTCGTGTGGAAGCCAAGTTTATCAGAAGATTGCATGGAGAATTAATAATATTTTTCCACAAAATGCAAACCAGAGAGGCAGCAGATATGGAGAAGTATGTCCAGAAGCAGAGAAGTCCAAAAAATCTTGTATGCAAATATCATTTGGAAGAAATTTCAGCACATTGTGTTGCAAGTAGAAAACACAAGGGAGAACGAGACATAATTGAATCTTACACTCAAGATTATAATTTGCTGACATGGATAATTCTCATTTCCACAGAAAAAGCTGTTTGTTGTTCTCTAGAAACAAGGAGAGTGCATGGCTACAAAATCAAAGCTGGGCTATCCCAGCCACGTGCAGGAGACAACACTGTCTTCTGCTGCACGTATGGAGGAGTCCAAGGGCCACAAATTTTAGGAAAAAGCTGGGATGTAAAAATAGTAGTGATTAGTCTTTATATAGAAATAAAACACACGATGTATTATTTAGCTTTTTTGTGTTTCTCTCTGTGAAGAGCACTCTGTTGGCATCTCCAGCTCCACAGGGTGTGATCGACAGCCTTACCCCTCGAGCTACCTACGCCTTGGCTTTGGGCTCTGAGTGAAAGACTGAATAATGAGGAAATGCAGATTTTCCTTGCTTGCCATCCTGGCAGCACAACTTCTGTTGTATACTGCCCTGTTTGTTTTGACAGCACGCCAAGCTGTTGGTGGGTGGTGGTGTCAGATAAACTGTCAAACACACAGTAGTTGGTGTGAGATAGAAGCAGTCTGACCTGGGTAAATCTGGGGTAGTTTTCAATAGATTTTTTTTTTCCCTACAGTATTTGCCTGGAATTTGACCTATAGGAATGTAATATTTGAGTCATAAAATGTATTCTGTGTTTATCGCTTTGCATTTGCCCTGTGCCAGGTTCCATCCACCTGGTTCCTTCCTTCCTTCTGGATCTGACCAGAAAGCTGATAGTCAGTGATGATAATGTCATTTAGTACCAGAGATCCCCAAAGACCATTTTTGGGGCTGCAGAAATAAATAACAGTGTTTCACAGAGCTCTGAGTTCCCAATGTACTCCTAGCAAGCCGACTGTCACTATGACAAAAATTTGCAGCAGGAACACAACTCCCAGAACCCCATACAAAGTGTAATGGATGCTTTACACAATAATTGCAAATAAGCAGAATACAAATTTCCATTGGCTCTTTCTTCATAGTATGTTCTCTGGTTTTGCTCTTAAAGTCTTATGAGTGTTATTTGCCCAACAAGCAAAAGGAATAGCCAAGTAGTTGGGACAGATCCCTAAAAATATATAACAAAAACAAGGCCTGGGACAGGCATTATGTCTTTTCTAGGAATACCAGCACTGATGTTATTGGTATTTGTGGTGATGACATTGATCATTATTTAGCAGCAACATTTTTTCACATACTTTTTTAGTTGAAGGTCACAGTTTAGGTAATAGGAATTTATTCTGCACGACACTGACTAAAAAAACTGTCAATAGTCATAAAATGTGTGTAATTACCTTGGTTGTTTCCATTACTCGGTGGTATCAAAATGTTATCATTTTAACTGTTCATTTTAATATAAAATGGGAGGAAAGATGCCAATCCTGTGCTTATACTCATTAACTTTCTTCTGCCTTTGTTTTGGGGGAGGGCATTACTTTGGGGAAGGAATGTTTGCTGCCAAGAAGCTGTGGACATGAAAATCCCACTGGGTGTGTGCAGAGGAGTGGATTCAAAGTTGGGATGGAATTCCTTCTTCCTGCCCACTGTATTTCTGTTAGCATTGTCCATGAGAAACTCTTTGTGCCCTTCAGAACAAGGCTTGCATCTGTAAAAGGCACTCAGACAGTGATGCCATTGAGACCAGTGAGTGGCTTGGTCTCATTTGGACAATGTACTCTGTAACAGAAAATATTTATTCTCTTTGGGTTAAGATCTTTGCTGAATCAAGTGGATTTTTTTTTCCTAGAAGGGAAAAAATACTGATGAAAAAGAAATTAAATACATTTACCTGAAAATGACAAAATACAGAGACTCTCTCTGGTACCAAGTGTTCTACAAGAGGGGATGTGAAAGAAAGCATTGCAAGTTAAAACCTGGTTTCTGACAAGCAGAAAATTAGTGATGTTATGGTATCAGGCAACACTGAAATAGAAGTAAATGTAGACTTGTGATCCACACTGTGCATTCTTGCTGTTTTGTGTGGATTTAAGATGCTGTTATTGAATTATTAGCATTGTTGATTTGTTTTAGTTCATTTTTAAATGTATTTTCAGTGGCAATTCAGAATCTTGAAATCCTTAGTCAGTGAAAGAAAACAGTTCTTTCATTCTCAGCTTTCTGTGTGTTGTTGCCCATTAGTGGCTTCTCTGGTCAATCTGATGTAACTGAGGACATTTTAACTGTATTTAAAAACTTAAATAAATGCTATGATGTACCCAAAAATTCCAATGAAAGGGTATTCAGGGTTGCAGGAGAAGAATAAAGAGGTAAGGAAGGGAGAATTTACCCTATGGTCATGGCAGAAATATTTTGCATCTCTCACTGACAGGTTCAATTTTACTTGCCAAAGGGATTTTTAGCTGGAAAAATGAGAGTTGATTTTAAGGTGATCATTGCCAGGTTTAATTACTCAATTGTTTTTAGAAAAAAATAGGTTTTCCATCCACGAAACAGGAAAAATAATCACAGCATTAGAATGCCATTACATTGGAACTTTAATAATGATATATTGCCAATTCTCTTATTTCACTGATGTGTATTAGAAAAATGAGCAAAAAAAGTCTTAAAATTATTTCCCTACTCAAGATGAGAAAAATAAAGGGTTTTAACAGGAAGATTTTCCCCCATTTCATCAATTAAAGCTTGCTAGAAAATTACAGTAATGAGTTAATCATCTTTCTCACTATGTGGCTATCCCATGGCATTTGCAGTAGGTTGGATTAATAAGGATTTTATGAAGGAATGTTCTGTATTTACAGAGCCTAGATTTTGAAAAGTAGAACTCTATATTGTTATTATACAGCCACTAGGACATTTCCAATAAAGTAACTTTTTTCAAACTCTCACTGTTGGTGCTGTAGAACTCATCTCTGCTCATATGCCATGTATCAACCCCAGTATTGAGGCAACTTGGAATTATTCTCATAAATCTACTCTTATAAACACTTCCCTACAAAACAAGGAAACATTTTCCACATTACAGGATTCCTCTGGAATCAAGTTCAAGTCCTTTAAGTCTCAGTGATCTTCGCTGCCTGTGAAGTTGAACTTTTCTTTCCTAGGAGGTAGAGATGGGCTTTGTGGTATTACAAAATTCCCTATTGTGCAGCCTCCTTATGCTTCAGTCATGGGGTGTGTCTTTTCTGCAGGTTGGCAGTTTCTTTTTTTTTTTTTTTTTCCTTTTTTTTTTCCTGTTTATCCAGTGTTTTGATGCACTTCAAAGGGCTTTGCTACCTTTGTGGTAGGATCATGGCAATTTTCTGGCATGGAAGCAGCCACAGTATGATCTGTAGCAGCAGCAATTCTGAGTCCTTAATAGCACTGCAAAATCAATAGGAACAGAGCTTTCCTGCATGGCATCTTCAGAGGAGGGGAGCTGCTTGTGAGATTTCCATAGAAACCCTTGTGGAGGATGTCTCTCCTTGTTTGCTCTCATTCAGCAAGAAGTGAATTTCCACACCCAGATACTGCAAATGAGGTGTGGTTTTGGCAGGCTCCTTTGGTCCTGCTGAGGCAAGAAGGGTATTTCTAATTCATGGAATTAGGGGGGTATTTGGAAGGAGTTTGTCCAGTGATTTGGGGCCGTTTCCAGCTTTATCTCAAGGCTGCACTCAGAGGAAGTGGAGGTGATGCAGCCACAGGCTCAGCTGTGACAGGAGTGTCTGCACCACAGTCACACCAACAGACCCTGGAGTGTTTGCATTGCCTGGCCTGAGCACTGAGCCCAGTGCTGCATTTGGCCTGGAATAGTGTGCCTGTAAGGAATGGCTTGGATTGGAAGGGCCCTTAAAGCCCATCTCATTCCACCCCCTGCAGGGACACATCCCACCACACCAGGTTGCTCAAAGCCCCATCCAGCCTGGCCTGGAGCACTTCCAGGCATGGGTGATCCACAACTTCTTCCCTGCTCCTTGGCAGTTGCTGCCATGATGTCCTCTGGGATGGAGATGTTGTAGAGCAAGTGAGAGAATAGCTCCATGCAGCCTGAGGGGAGCTGAGCAGGCAGGGATGAGGCAAGGAGCAGGAAGGGAAAAAGGAAAAGGTCTCATTCCTTCCTCTCTCATTCTTACCCCATTAATAAACTGGTCACTTTCTGGTGTCCAGTCCTGTCCAGGATACTGCAACAGCAACAAAAGCATTGAAAACTCAAGTTATGGAGAAGATGAAGGGTAAATATGCAGTCAATTTAATTTTGCATAAAAAGCACAGAGGCTTCATAACCTGTGTGGTGCTTCAGACAAACCTGTGGAAGCACCTCAGTCTCACCAGGATGGAGCTAAAGAGATGGGTCCAACAGGCAGAGAGAGGGATGCTGTGTGGGTGTTGTTCCTAGTGCTCTGTTTTGAAAGAAAATAGTTTCCATGCTTTGAGCAAATAAATGGTTGGTAGTAATCTTAAATAAACATATTTTGTATTGTTTTTAGTTGTGAGTCATGCCCTCTCCCAGTTCCCAGTAACCCATTGCTGTCTCAATTTATTCCTTGCTTTTTCCCAGTCTATGAAACCTCAAAACCTTTTTCTTTTTTGGGACCAGTTTCTTAGATGACCCTTGGGTTAACAATAATGAAATTTAACCACCTGTAAGTCTGGAGTACAAGTGCAGTCTAGCAGGCAAACAGGTTAGAGAACCTCAGTCACATCACAACACGTTCTTCATCCCTTAGCAGCCCTCCTGGTTTTGGATATATCCCATAATTAAGCTATAATCCAGCAGTGAGCTTAACTTCCAACTAAGCTCAGTGTAACCATTATTCTTCCTGAACAACTGTGGCAGGAATAGAGCTGTTGTATTCAGCATGAAATTATGGTCTTAGGCACCAAAGATTTGTATTTAATTTTTTTTTCAGTCCTAGGTCAGACTTTTTTTGGCTTCATGTTCAATTTTTTCAAGGTGTGTATATCTACTGTAAACTTTCTTACAGAAGAATTACCCACTCATGTCTGAGTGTCCAGTGGTATTAACACAGAATAGAGAATTCAGCCTTTTATTTTATAAGCACTTCCAGGCATGGGTGTTGTGACAAAACCCTCTGTATATTTTGAAATCTCATTTCTCTGCATTTAAAAAACCTATGTATTTGTAAGAAAATACTGCAGTTTGTGTTTTCAACGTCATAGATTTGTGTCTTCTACATTTATGTTGGGGAGGAAGAGAAAACCATCACTCAAATGGATTAAAGAATTAGCCAGAAAAAAATTGTTTCCTAGAGTTTCACGGAGGAAAAAAATTATCACTGAAATAAATTAGATCAATTTATAAGATGTCCACTCCACTGAAAAATGGCTTGCAATTAAAAAACTTAGGATATTAAATAGATGGAAGAATTAAGTATGCTTCTGCTCCAGCAGCAATCTAAAGAATATGGTGCAAGGGTGTAAAGTTACTTTTAGATGAGTATGAAAATTGTATGTATAATTTCTGCCCATGTAAGACACTTGAACTTTCTCAGTTGTGGTGAATTTCTCAGTGAATGGTGTTCCACTTTCCCATTAAAAGATTCTATGCATAGAAGTTCATTGTCAATTCTGTATTGCCCTTAGAATAAAGGAGTACATTTAACTCTTCCCAGAATGATCCCTCTCCTCTGGTCTTTTCAGACATGCATTTTTTGTAGGCTCACAGTTGATTTTAATCACATTTCAGGGGAGTGTAATAAACATGAGGGTAATATCATTACTCCTGCCTGCAGGGTATCTTGGAAGTTCTGATCAATAGGGCTGCCTTTCATGTACTTAAGGAGGGGAAACAACTCCAAAGAAACAATGCTTCAGTGCCAAATTGGCCTGCAGGGCACTGGGATAATCTGATTTCACCAACTCATGATTGCTTTTTACAATTTCAGCTCACATCTGTCAGAAGCAAAGAGGTCTCCTGTCCTATTGAATTTTCTGTTGTCTCTAGTGGCTCCAACACAAAGTCCCATAATTAGATGATTTTTGCTGAGACCATAATTCCTTTTATAAAGCATCTACATGCAGCCTGTTTGATTGTCATGGTCAAAGTCCATTGCTGAAAATGAATCCTGACAGTGAAGCAGGCTTTCCTTGTGCATGTGAATGAGGACAAGGCACAGCAGAGGAGCAGAGAGTTGATGTGGGAGAGGAGCATTATTGATGTCACTGTAGCCCTGCAAGTCCCCCAAGCTGGGTGTTGCCTTTCCATAGGCTTTACAAATGAAGAGTAAGATGTGTGTCTGTCCCTTAATAATTGAAGTTTTGCTGCTTTTAAAAGGCCAAAATGCCAACTCAAGGAGGAAATTTCAGTCTGTGGATGCTGTGAGTAACAATAACATGCAACTAAGCAGCAGCCACATGATTTCTGTGGTGAGATACCATGCCAAGTTCCTTCTTACTCTCTCAGGGATTTTTGAGAACAGTCTATTGAAATCTCTGGCCTTGAAGCTTTGGTTCAGTTTTTGACCATTAATGTGGCTGATTGCTGCCACTTGCTTTAATGCACTTTCTCTTTTTTTGATAGGTTTGTCAGCTGCCAAATTGCTGTCTGAGGCTGGGGTCAGCGTGGTGGTCCTCGAGGCCCGGGACAGAGTTGGAGGAAGGATATTCACTATCAGGGTAAGTGCTCCATGAGATGTGGACTCTCACTTGTGCTGGTCTACCATGTGACAGATGTCACTGCTGTTAGTTTGACCCAGTGAACTACAATTATTTTGATCCAGGGAACTACAGCTTCAGCTCAATCCCTCAGAAGCTGACAGAGCAACTAATGCAAAAGTCATCAGTCAGCATGTGTTCACCAGGAATTCCTGCTTGGCCAACCTGACAGCCTTCTAAGGTGCAGTGACTGGCTTAGTAGATGAGGGAAAAATGAGAATTGTATACCTAGACTTCAATAATGTGTTGAAAACCATCATCTGGGACCATGAATGTCAGAGCATTTCCCCTTTTCCCCATCTCCCTTTGCATACTGTAACAGTCATGATAACTTAGAGCCCTGTAAGAAGCAGCCTGAGCAGGACCAGACATCATTATGGCTCAGACATATGTTTTAAAATGTCTTAAATTATCTGAAATAACACTCCTGCTTCTAAAAATGAGCTGCGTCTCAATTGCCATTAGAAAAAAAAGTGAAAGAAATGAGGAGTCACTTGTGGTGTAGGGTAATGTGATACAGACATCACCTCTACTTCCCACTCTGGAATTGAGGGAGGTGTAAATTATGTCAGGTGCCATTGCTGGGGAACCAGAGATAAACAGTGGTGTTCCAGCAGAAATCATTGTGTGTGAAACATGGAGCATAAACACCATCCTTCTGTGACACTGAGAATGCCAGGCTTAAAATACCCACTATAAACACTGTTAAAAAGAGTTACTGTCTTGGGAGATCAGCCTGCTGTAATAGTGTGCATCCCTGAAACCTTCTGCTTTCTCCCCACTTCCCAAGTGACTGGGGTGCTGGTCTGAGGGGTGCATTGAGCACCTTTCATGGCAGGCATGAGTGAGGATCCCTGCCCAGACAGCAGCAGGCTGGAGCCAAGGTGTGCAGTGCTGGAAAGGAGATAAATCTCCTGGAAAACTGCAGTGCAGTGCTCAGCACCTGCAGAATTAAGTCTAAGCAGGTATATATAGAGAGAAAAGAAGCCTTGATGCTGGAGATGGTTTCAACTTCCAAAATGTTTTGCAATGACAAGTAATGTGAATTTCTTGAACATCTCCAGGGGTGGTGACTTCACCACCTCCCTGTGCTGCCCATTTTGATGCTTGACAGCCTTTTCCATGAACAAATCCCTCCTGAATTTCACACACATGCATTCCATACACATTCAGTGTGGAATAATTCTTTCTGCTTCTAGATGTTTGTATTGAGGAGCTTCTGATTCCTGTATTCTGTTTCCCAGAACGATAAAGTGAATTATGTGGACGTTGGTGGATCATATGTGGGACCCACCCAAAACCGGATTCTCCGACTGGCAAAAGAGCTGGGGGTGGAGACCTACAAAGTGTACGTGGATGGCCATATGTTCCACCATAAAGGGGTAAGTATTGCATTTCCAGGCTGAGGTACCCAAAGGCAGCACTGAAACGTGGGAATTACTGACAGTCATCAAAAGGGTTTCATTTAAAACTCACCTTTAGTAATCCAGAAAGCACCTGCCTGAAGTGTTGTTATTCTGTTTTAACTTATTTGGAGTGTGACAAACGATTCTTGTTTTCTTTTTAAAAGTGTTCAGAAAATGCAGCTGACAGCAGCTAAAAAATCTGGGATGAATTTGGCACATTGTCTTTGAGCATACCCTCCAAAGGAGTTTTGCCTGAAATTCAGGAAATACTTGTCCTGAAATAAAAGCCAAATTTAAATTAAAAAAATAATATTATTGATGTATAGTATTGAATGATGATACTGGACAACAGTATTATTGAACGAGCCTGGGAGTAGGATGATATATTTTGCCCACATGACTGGATTCACATGAGATCTCTCCCAGTCCCACAGAGTGGGATTCATCTCACAAATGGGTGTTTGGTTGTTAATCATCTAATTTGAGACTCTGAGGGGCCCTCTCCAGCTAAGGGTGACACACAAGCCCTTTCCAAGAGTCATCAAAAGTTTCACCTCTGACATGTGGGGCAGCAGGAGTCCAGGTGGCCACTCTTGAGCAATTTCTGGTGTGGCTAAAGTGAACAGGGATGAAACCTGTCCTCAGAGCAGATTTCCAGCCCTTGTGCCAGATCTTCAGCCCACTAATTTTTTTGTACAGATCCTACCCAGGACCTGCTGCCAACACCAGTGCAGGGGGAGAGCAGCAGGGAGAAGGACAAAGAAAGGCCTAAGATTCATAGGTGTGAAATGTGACTATCTGTATCCATAATTCAAGGTTTAATTTGCAAAGACCATCACTTCCTTTATTTTTTTAATATTCTTTAGTTTTGGTACTTAGCAGACTCTGGCAGAACCAAACTTGAAGCCTATATGAGTCACAGTTGACATACTTGATACAGAGAAGCCATCCTATGTGATGGATCCTTAATTGGTTTCATTTCTATTACCTTCCCACTTTTTTCCCCAAGAATTAGAGCAATGTGTTCATGTTGCAAAGTTTTACCATCTGGTTCTGGAAGCACTCCTTTTTGGGCAGATTGATACCCTGCTCATAAAACAGGCACATCTTAAATAATTGCACAGCCACTCCATAATACTAAAAAAGTTATTTGTCACCTCCTCATGCAAAATTGATGTAATTCTACAGCAAGAGGGATGGGCTGGTTTGTACCAGCAGAATGTTTGTCCCACTCTAATTTAAGCTCAGGCATGAATCTCTCAGCATCCTAAAAGGCACTTATCTTCTTTATGTTAAATAAAAGGCTCTAATGGGTTACATTATGTTGAGCCCTTAATCCATTTTGACACCAAAGCTGCAGCTCTTTATTGTCCCACATTGCATTATGCACGTCCCTGCTAATGACCATGTAATTTTGGATGTTTTCTTTGAAGTGAAAGCATATTTCTAAGCAAGAGGCAACATAATGAGCTATTCAGCTGGATCACAGGCTGTGGATCAATTCTGGATTTGTCATCGTGGTCCTGCTGAGCTGATCAGGGTCCCAAGGGAGCTGTAGTTGTTGGACCAGGGTGACAGCAAAGAGGCTTTAAGGTGTCCCAGATTTAAGCACTGGATGAATAATAGTGATGTTTTCTTCCTGTAGGTCTCATTTCACCCACATCTTCTTCCTGTGAATTGTAGCCCTTTTCTTCCATTTTCTTTTCCTAAGGTTTTCCACAGCTTTTCCTCCTTTCTTTTCCCTTGAGACATTGTGCAGTCACCATGTCCTTTGACTTTGGGATGTGTGGTTGAACCCTCTCTTATATCCCACTTCTAGAAGAAGCTTATTAAACTCCATCTGTGCAGTCCTGGCTGTTGGCTGGGCTGGTCACTGCCCAGGGCTCTTTCACCTCCCTTTTACCTGCCTGCTGCAGTTCCCAGGCTGGATGGGGAGGTCTAGGTAGGGGTTTGCTCTCTCCCAGCTGTAGATGCACCCCTCATACTCATTAAAGATGCTCCAGGAACACAATCACCTCTGGTATTTCCTAGATGGCAGAAAGTGTTAGCAAAGAGATTATTTGATATTAAAGGATCATATCTACCAGAAATTAAACATTATTCTGAAAAATGGATGTTTTCAGCTTCTTGGGCCATCAGCCATGGGCCACCTGCTGCCTTTCAGGTTTGCAAGGTCTGAGTAAATCTTCTCCCCTTATGTCTCAGCTGTTGTTTCTGTCAGCTGGTGGCTGTCCAGGAGTGTGTAGCCAGGGCCAGACAGGAAGGTCCCCTCCCAAGAGCTTTCTCCAAAGTCTCCAATGTTGTGTGGATTTGTCAGAGGGGAGAGGAAATGTTTTTAGCAATGACTAAACACAGTTTTAGATATGTTTGTGACATCTGTATGTGATCTCCAGCACCTTTGGATTAAGAGATTTTTGGTCTTTTCTTTACCATAACAATTGGTTCAGCTTGGCTTTTTCTGAAGATTTCCAGGATATTGCTTTGATTGAGTTGGTGGAAAGTGGGGGAATGGTTTATCTGAGCAGTGGAAGCAGCCAGGAGAAAGGGAAAGTCCCCAGAGGGATTTAATGACCTTCTTTTCTCTGACAGGAATTTTTCCCTTATGTGTGTGGAGAAATTCCATGTACTGCAAGCTTTAATAACCAAGTTGCTTCATTGATGCAGGTTGCCTTTGTAGTTACAGTTTCTTTGAAAATCCAAATATGCAACTATTGTTTATCTTTTTTTTTTTTTCATTTGTTCTTTCTTTCCCATCAGTATGGTAACATGGACTCCTTTAATGTCAATCAGGAATTTTTTTTTGTATCCTGTCCTTGTTAATCTGTGGCTTAAAACTTCAGTATTTGTTATGAGCCCTCTTTTCCAGCTAAACTTCTCTGTGGCTACTGTCCCATAATTGAGCAAGAATTCTTTTGGACTGAGAAAAGGCAGATGTGCTGGAGTTTTCCCTTCCCTGAGCTGGCAGACAGCTTTTTGTTTTAACAGAGGTCCTTGAAGCTCTGTGCTGTTTTTGCCTTTAGTAGAAGACTCTAGAAAGTGAAGGCACTGGGCCTTGGTGTGGCATTAACCTTCTCATATAACTGCACTCCTCCAAAATCTGGCAGCAGCACACGGCTCCAGGGTATATTATATTACTTTATAAGGAATTAGGATTTTCAGAGGGAGGGAACTCTTGATAAAATATGAGGATTTCTATACAGTGCTTCAGATTAGCCACCTAGTCCTTTCTTTCCTTCATCCTGCCTTTAGCTTCAGAGCTCAGGATGCAGCAGGGGAGTCTGGGACTAAGACTCTGCACATCACCACAAACTTTCTGCTCAGACACAGGGACCAGCAGCCCCAGGCACAGCACTGCTCCCAGGGCTAGAGCTGCTGGAGATGGGGATCAGGGAGGGATTCTCACCGGAGGGATCACACCACAGGGAGCTGCCTCTTCTGTGCTGTGCACAGCCCCAGGCCTGCTCTGGGGCATTGGGGGTGCTCCTCCTGATGTGTGCCCTGCCCCTGGCACAGCAGGCAGGAGACAGCCTTGACTTTCTCAAGTCTGGCATAATTGTCTGCTCCTCTGGCAAAATGTGAAACTTGGGCTGGTGTCACTGCTTGGGGTTAATTCCTGTAGTGATGGCTACAAGCCCCTGCATAGCCCTGGGCAGGGAGGGGACCTTGCAGAGCTCATCTCTCACTGACTTCTTTCTAACATCTGAGGGATGGTGCTTGAGGATCTTTTTCTTTGGATTGGTGTGGGGTAACTAATCCAAGCAGGCAGCAGGACTCAGATCTGAGGTCTGCAGGAAACCACTTGACACACCAGGAAATGAAAAAAAAAAAGAGTTAGATAAACTCTGTGGGTCAGTCAGGCAGCCATGTGTTAGCATGGGAACTAAGCCAGTAGGTTATTTGCTTTTCAGTTAAGAAAACAGTAGTTCTGAAAATAATACATCCAGAACACTATAAACTTGTTTAAAAATGGAATATTGCAAGACCTTCCCTGTTTGCAGTGAGCTCCTCTGTGAAACAGCCAGAGCTCTTCTGCCTAGCAGGGAGGCAATATTAAAACTAAATGAATAACTTACCAGCCCCAGGTCACTCAGGCTAGATTCACTCCCTGCCGTGGTGCCAGAGAGAAAGTTGGAGAACTGATGTGTCTGAGGCTGTTGGGCTCACACTGCCTGATGGGAAATGGAAATTTCTTTCCTGGAATTTGCTAGAGTTGGCTTTCCTCTGATCCCATCTCTGATAGGTCCAGCCCTGCCACACAGGGGTCACTGTGACTTTGAACTATTTCAGCCTCTCTGAATTCAGTCTTAGCCTCTTCCAGGCCTGTTAGCACTGTTGTATTTTTCCAGCCTTTCCTGCCATTGGGCTCCAGTCTTACTGAAGTTGTGGGTTTTTTGCATGCAGAAGAGAGCAACAAGTAACACAACTTTAGACATTTTTAATTGTCAGTTGGCATTTCCTAGTTCTCAGGGGATAAAACATGTATTCCCATTGATCTCCCTGGGCTATGCCATTGACTAAAGATGTTTTAAGCTAAATAAGCCAAGGATAGGAGAGCTGTTTGCAAGTTCTATCACTCTGTACAAGCACAGTCACTTATCAGAAAGACTTTTGAAAAGACATTTTCACTGAACAGTGAAAAACTGGGAACTTTTTGCTTCTGCCCCTGATTGGACACAGACTTATCTTTTCCCCTTGCCCCCCTGCAGTGTCAAGAGGGCAGAATGGCAGTAATAACTTCTCCTTGCCCTGATTTGGGTGGCCTGACAGCATTGCACCTCATCTCTGCTGAAGGGCAGAATTATTGGTGTTAAAGCATGTCAAGGAAGCAATATGGATGGCACCTGTGTTCCCAACCAGAATAAAAACACTAGCAAAAAATGAATTTTGAGGGGAAGTGCTTGATGATCTTTTAGAAAAGCAAAATGTTGTGTAGTAAGAATAAAATGATTGGTAGTATGTTACTGCTTGGTATCAGTATTTCCTAGTTTGATACAGCATTAGTTTATGACAGTAAAAGCTGTAGGATGCAGTATATCCCTTTGCATGCCCTGTTTGGCCCTCTTTTCTGTGGCTGAACACAGGGCTGCAGCCTGGCAGGGAGAAATTGTCCTTAAGGGAAAGGAAGAGCTGGTGTTGTTTGGAGGAGCTCACAGGAGCATTTACTCTGCTCCTGCCATGGCAGAAATGTTTTGCATGCACTTATGTACCTGGGGAAGGCTGGGGCAACGTTCCCCCTGCCACCTTCCTTCAGTGTAAGTCTGAAAAAGAACAAAATAGGGATAAAAGAGAGAAAAAAGTATGTGATGCACAAGATTGAGATTACATACCCAGAAATCCAGAAGTAACCAACCACTCCCTGGTGACTGGAAAGTACAATATTCGTTGGAAATAAAAAAAAAAAAAAAAAAAACCTAAAACATTAAATTTGTGGATCTCAGGCTGAACTAAGTGCTGACATCACAACCTGGTGCTCTGCTTGGCCCAGAGCAGAAATTGTTGAGACTGGATGGAACAGGAGAGTGGCTTTGCTGCTGCCCTCACTGAAGGTGGGGAGGGGGCACAGCACAGAGTGACCTGATGGGTCCAGAGCTGCAGCCCTGCTCTGAGGAGAGAGCACCAGGCAGTGTCAGCCAAGCCTTGCTGTGGTCCCTTACCCACATACATTTGCCTCCCTTACTGTACCTGTCCTGGGGCTTACAAAAGTTCACCAAAGTGTAGGAATTTCAGTATTTTACTGCTTTTGCCAAGTCTGAAAGCTGACAATGATCTCTGAGTTTCGTCTTGCACCCTTTATCTTTGTTATAATCTCTGCAGAGAGATTATCTGTTATAATCTCTCTGCAGAGAGAAATGTTCTGCAGAATATCAGAAACCCATATGTATGTACACACAAATGCACAATTATCAGTGGGGAAGATAAATAAATTCTCTCTCACCAAGTGTGAGGAAGGTGTGTTTGGCTCCTGCCCTCTGTCCCTGGGTCCCCATTTCCTGCATTTGAAGCACTGCAGCCTCTGGCTTGGTCTGTGGCTCCCACCTGCCAGGTGTGATGGGCTGGCACGGGGTCCCTGGCACTGAGAAGCAAGTTGCAAACTGCTGTAGCACCACAGCTCCTACCTGTCATGGTCAGAAGGTTCCCTGCATCCTCACACAAACTTCTGACACCTCTGGAAGAGCAAACAGAGAGGTCTGATGAGAAATTCACCACTGACGTACATGGGGGAAGGTTCAAAGCAATTTAATAAGAGAAAATGTTACCTGCTCATCCCCTCCTCTTTCAGATTAAAGTTATCACAAAGAAGCAGCTGCTGTTAGATTGTTTCTCTTATCATTATATCACAGCATTATCTGAAACAGTCAGTTCAGATAATAACAGTTTCAACCACTGCTACAGCTCTGGAAAGCTAGAAAGTCACACACTTTGTAAGTACTGACACCATTTTTTCAAGTGTACACTATTTTTCTTCCTGCAGCCAAAAACTTCCTGTTCAGGCTTTTTCTATAGGCTAGATTTTTTTCCATGGAATAATAAAAAAGTATGTTTGCTTTTAAAGTGAGGTGTACCCTAAAGGTGCTTAAATAGTTTGAAGTGCATTCAATTTTAGACCCGTGCAAATTTCGGGATGCACATTTCAGCAGCAGGCAAATAGTAGATTCATTTAAATGTAATAATGGAGGATGCTTAGGGACAAGGAATATTACCTCTTTGGCCATGGCTTGAGTATCCTTAGCCCAGAATTTGACAACCTGCTCAGAACAAACGTACCCCTCCCCACCCCTTCAGAATAGGAAATATAAAAAGGTGTTATTGTCCTTTTTAATGCTAGTCTAGCTGGTTTTAGCCCTCCTACATAGCAACATGCATTCCATTGCTTGCATGCATTTGCAGGAAAAAGAAGAAAAAAAACCAAAAACCCAGCCAGGTCTTTTGGGGCAAAAAGCCAAACACATGATGACTCTGAGAATTTTGTGTTCTGGAGTAATGAAGATCTGCTGTCTTGTATTTCAGTTGCTTGTGTTTTTATGTGCATTTCAGGGAAAGTCACGAAATTTCATAGGAATTTGCCCTTCAACATGGAATCCCTTTGTTTATCTGGATTACAATAACTTCTGGAGAACCATGGACAAGATGGGAAAAGAGGTAGGCTGTGAAAATTCTGTTTCCTACGATGCTCATGTCACCGTGAATAAATCAGGTTTGTTTTTGTTTTGTTTCTGGCAGGGTTTTTTATTGCTTTTTTAATATTAAAAAAATCCTCAACAACAAAACAAAATAGAAAGGAAGCATTCATCAGAAGGGTTTCTATATTGCCCAGGAGCTATCAGAAATAATGGGTCTTCCTCACTGAGAGGGGGGTGGATTAGATGACTTGTAAAAGCCCCTTCCAACCCAAACTATTCTGTGATTCTATGAGAGAAGACAAAAAGATCAGGAGGTGTCTAAGATTTCTGCAAAAATGAGGTCGAACTCAGTGTAAGTATTTTCTCATGACAGGAAAAAGTATTCCATGAGCTGGGAGATTAGAAGGGGCTTTTTTTCCCCTTCCCTCCTGACAGCATTTTGAGTCAAGATTTTTTTTTTTGTAGCTGCCTAAGCTGGGCTCCAGTTTGACTTCACAGTAACTTTATTTTTAAAGTTCAAAATATAAGTAGTACAACTACATCCCCTGGAGCATTATACTCTCTTTCAAATATTCATTAGTTTCTATATAATCTAGCAACAAACCAAGGGCTTTACCTTACCAGAATCTTCAATCATAACTCACTGTACTCCTGCAAATTCCATTGGTTTTATGCAGTTTTGCAGAATCAAATTTATGTATTATCCTACACATTTTTTTTTGTCAATAGTACATTTTTAAAAGGTTTAGGGATATGGTAGTATCCTCCACATCATGTTACTTACATGCAAAGAATTATTATTAAGAATTTAACTGCTAAAATATTTTTTAAATATCTGGATGATTTTCCCTACTCTGCAATTAGCAGAGAGACATAGGGGCCTTTGGATACTCATCTTGGAACTGACTGGAAAAAGAACTTTCCCCTCAACTTCTAGAGGACACCAAGACAACTAAACTGGAATCACTTCTGGACAACTAAAAGCCAGATGAGTCCCAACTCAAGGATATGGTTCACTGGTCAGACAAAGACAGATTTGGTGGTCGTGGTACAATTCATGCCCAAAGGTGTGAATGGAAACTATTCCATTTAGTGAATTTGTTCCAAATTTATATCCAAGTGCAGGGGACAAATGTAATTCTTGGCCAACATATCAATTAAATCTGTGCTACTAACTAGTTATGACCAGGCAATGGTGAAGTACTGAATCATTTCTTGGATATTTCACCTCTGTCTCCAGATTCCTGTTGATGCACCATGGGATGCTCCACATGCTGAAGAATGGGACAAAATGACCATGGCAGAGCTGATAAATAAGATTTGCTGGACCAAGTATGTTAATCTTCACCTGCTTTGAAATTCCAGCTGTGGAATGATGTGGCTTTTTGGCAGGTTCTGTGGTTACAGCTGAGTACAGATCAGGAGGTGTTTGAGAGGGGCTTTGGTTGGCTGGCAGGTGGCATCAGAGGTGCTGGGGGAGCCTGTGGTTTGCTTCAGCAGGTGCCTGCACACAGCAGTGGTGATGTGAGCTCTTCCCACCATCCTTTCACTTCAAACCATTGGATCATTGAACTCCAGCCAGCTCTCCTGTGGCTCTTGGCCTTACAGTATAGTTCCCTATGAGACACTGACATTCAGGAGGATGTCAAAGAGGATGAAATCTGCCCTTCCAAATTCCAGGGCTGCAATTCTGCTGTTTGCCCTACTCCTGTCAGGATCTTAAACTCCACAGTCTCATGGCCACTGCAGCCAAGTCTGCCCTTCACCTTTGCATCATCCCACAGGTCCTCCTTGTTTGTGAGTAACAGATCCAACAGAACATCAACAGTAGTTGGTAGGAAGAGAGCTCAGGATGTTGTATCATTTATAAAATGACCAATGTGTTTTCTGTGAGGGACTCCACTGTATAAATAAACAAAGGAACAATGTTCAATACATTGAGATGATGACAGCTGAAAATTCTCTTTCTTTCCTTTCTCTTTTCAATATTTTTTTCCTAAGGCAAAGAGAAGTGTGCTCTTCTGAGCACTCATGTCCCCGCTTGCTGTGCCAGCCCCTGTGCTGTTCTCTAACGCTCTCCTCCCTCCTATTCAGAATCTTTTATTTGTGTGGCTGTGCTCTGTTTGCCCTGTCATTCTGACTGCAGTTCAGTGCTGTGCCTGCAGCTTCCTGACCAAAACTTTCCATTTGAAATTCGTTGTTATGGCTCAGGTCTCGCTCCAGCTCCGTGGGATATGCTGTACAGCCATTTGCACTTGCTCGTGCTCCCTGTGGCACTGGAGTTTTCCCTGCAATTAGTTTTATGAGCCTTTTGCCTGCAAACTCAGTTACTTTGAACTGCCATTGCAAGTGCACTGACTCTTCCTCTTCTAGTTTTTACTGCTGCTTTTAGTCATGGAGCTGGTGGAGCATAAGCAGGACTGGGTTTGTAGTGATCCCTCCTTTAACAGACTTCTCTGCTGGGCAGCTTCTACTGCCAATGTTGTCAGTAAAAAATCCAGTTTTAATGGCTGTGCTCAGCTGAAACACATTCAAAAACTTAGTAAAAACACATTTTAGATCCTTAAGCCAAGCCACATTTTTCTACACACACTTAAAAAACAGTGCTTAAACAGCAAAGCTCTTCCACAGCATTTTCTGTATGACTCAGGGCCAAGATTACAAAAGATTTGTTTGTTCTGTGTCACAGATCAGTGTCTACTAATCCTGGAGACTTTTTCACATTTCTTAGGCCTCCTGCAACTGTTTAGTCTCTTGGTACTCTCAGAATTGTCACAGAGGGTTCTTGTGTGCAGACTGTTTTCATATCCTGGCTAATGAAATAGGGGTGAGTGGACTTCATACTTAGGGAAATAAGGTTATAAAAGTTTATAAGTTACATATTTTAACCCATATAACTTGCAAAGTTCCTTCCTTTATCAGATGATTATAAATTCGTGTTGTTTCATGAAGCTTCATCGAAGTCAAAGTCCTTTTACCTTCTTTGCAAAATTATCTCAATTTTCTTAGAAATCTGTGGCCACAAATGCAAGAAATGTGAATATCCAGATCCTCTGTTCCTGCTGCTGTTTCTCTGTTTATGTTCAGAGTACATACTGTGGTAGACTGCTGACCCTTTCCTTATTTTTATGGCAATGATTGCCAGTTTGGTTTCTCTGTCTGGGTTATTCACCAAGTTTGATTCTTGATTTTACAAAAGGTCAGTGCAGCAGTGCTGCATGACAGGTGGGGAATGTCCAGGCTGCATGGCTGCTTCAGTCCCTCAGGAACTGATGTGCCTGATGAGCTCCCCATGAGAAATGCAGAAAAGTTTCACTAAGAGTTTACAAAAAATGCTCTTCTGCTGAGAAAAATATTTATTCTGCTGAAATAATAGCAACTGGGAAACTATTTAACTGAGGTGAAATCAGTGTGATTTCAAGCTAAATGGGTAAATACTTTGGGAGGGAGGGAGGTGCTGGTAGAAACCCATTTAAACAGAAAAATTAAACAGATGTTAATCATCTTGACTTTTCTGACTTTGGGAAAGCAGCCCTTGTTCAGTATGTCAAAGAGGATCCTGAAAGCAGTCAGTCATATTTTCTCACAGTCTTTTCCTGGTCTTGTGTCTCATGCAGAGCTGTCAAAGACTTTGCCACAGTCTTTGTGAACGTCAACGTCACGTCTGAGCCTCATGAAGTCTCTGCCCTCTGGTTCCTGTGGTATGTGAGGCAGTGTGGGGGCACATTCAGGATTTTCTCTATCACCAATGGGGGCCAGGTACAAAATGTCTCATTTCCTTCCTCCTCTCTTGAAACCGTAACGAGCAAGTGCAGTGTTGTACCCACCAAAACCCTGCAGTTAATGAAAAGATGAGAGCATGTGGCACCAGAGAGAGATGTGTTCTCATGGGGTGCTACAGCCCTGTCAACTAACCCTGTTTAATGAAGGATTTTGTTAGCTAAAATGTCAAATAAATTGGGACTATTTTAACAACTGGGGGGTTTCTGCATTCACTTCAGCACAGTACTGTTGTTGCAGTTGTGTCGTTCTTTTGCCAATTTATTTTCTATGGGTTACTTGGCATGTTTGAATGTTTACAAGAGTTCAGAACAAGTGTACTTCAGAGTGAAATGTGGGTGTTTTTTTGATGTTGAAGCCTCTAATGACAAGAGTTGGAAGGAAATAGCAAAAGGCCCTTCCTTCTTGGGTCAGCTCACATGGCAACAGTTTCCATCAACATCTGTCCCTCGTGGTAAGAACAGACAACCACGTGTCAGGAAGGATGTAAACAGTGCTGGTGCTGTCCTGTGGTAGAAGACAGATCTAAGAGCCTCCCTCTTCAGGAGCCCCTCAGTCATGTTTGCTGTCCCACACTAGCAACTGCTAGATGTTGCAGTGAGAGTTAAAAAATAAAATTAATCCCAAGATACTCATAGCTAAATGAAACGTGGAGAAGGGAAAGCTACCTGGGAAGAGCACTTCCTTTTCTTTGTAGCTGGATGGGAGAAGCTGTCTTTGTTCCTATCATGCTTCCTTCTTCCCTCACCCCAATCAATTTTAGATGAGCAAAAGCACTAAGGGTTTCTGGCTTAGTTGCCCTGACAAGCCTTATAACACCTGCTTGGGCAGCCATTTCAGTCTTTCAGCACAAAACTTTATGGATTCTTTCCTCCCTGCCAGTACCAGCATCTTACATGTAAAAGTGAGCTGCTTTATCTCCCACTGGTGGCTGGTCAATGAAAGATGTTTTAGTGCTTCCCCTGACCCTCTGCACAGACATTTCAGGGAAATGTGTATCACAGATTGTGCTTTTTATCCTGACAGCACTGTCTTTGTGTCTTCCCAGGGACAGAGGAAGCTCATTACCTTGAGACCAGACCCAATTAAAGATCTGTCTTGCTTCTGGGCTGGCACACTCTTCCACTTTACAGTTGGTTTCTTTGACACATTTGAGGGTTTTGGTAGCACCGTGGTGGGTAAAATACTCAAAACCTGTTTTGAGTGAAGTGATATGTTTATTTTTACTAGAAAGCCTGCATTATATGTGCATGCTCTCTAGGCTTTAAGAGTCTTTAAGCCAGGTCATTATTGCAAAAGTGGTTTAGTCAGTAATCCCCGCTGAGGCTCAGGTTTATGCCCTCCCTCTTCTGAAAGTCTGGGTGTCTTTATGCACCCTTAGGACTTGCAGATTTGGCCTGGAATTTCATGATGGTGAGCAGAAGCCATATTCAATGTCATTGTGATTAATGCTGTTGATTTTTTGTTTGTGTTTCTTTTCTCTTTGTTTTAGGAGAGGAAGTTTAAAGGGGGTTCTGGTCAGATAGCGGAGAAAATAATGGAACGCCTCAAAGACAGAGTTAAACTGGAGAGACCTGTGATCAGTATTGATCAGACAGGTGATAATGTCCTTGTGGAGACTCTCAACCATGAGATATATGAGGTAATTCGATCAGAATAAAAGTAGAGTATGCATTTAGTAGGGAATACATCTGCTGTAGCTCTTAGCCAGGTCTAATCAGAAAGTACTCATTTGTGTGTGTCTATTTCTTGGACTATGCTGACGCTCCATGGAACCTTCTTTACAGATTTATTTACAACTGGCTCTCTTCTTGGTGTTCTGCTACTTAGTTTCTGTCATTACTCTAACTTCTCTGCCTTAACTTCCCTATGTCTTTATATATTTTTTACATTTTAGTTCTGCATTGACACCATTTCAAAGGAAGAAAAAATAACCTTCCTGTTTGTGTCTAAGTTTGTGGTCCACAGCACCAAAAAAAAAAAAAAAAAAGACATTTCTAACACCTTTAGTAAGATTTTGCCTCTGTACTGTGGTGCTTTGAAATGCTCCATCAGCACATGATTACCCCCAGTGGCACCCATGGGGCAGCAGCAGCCCCACCAGCCTGAGAGCACCTGAGAGCAGCAGTGTTGTGGTGTTGTGTCACCCTACAGAGTCCTGCACTGCTCCAGTCAGACCCAGGGCCTGGGAGAGGGATGGAGCACCTTCAGGAAAGCTGGAATCACCATTCGTATTCCTTGTCCTGAAGTAACATCCCGTGAATATGCACAAATGTGATTTTATTTTTAGCATCCTATAATTGGGACAAATGTGGGTCACATTTTCCTGGAGATGATAAAGACAGTTTTACCTAGGCCATAGGATGTCTCTTGTCCCATTTCCCCACCTGTCTCCAGCCAAGTTTGATCTCTGGTCTGTTTTTTCCAGCTCCTTTTTTCTTCAATGGCAGAATTACTTTTGTCACCAGGAAGTATGTGTGTGGGAAAGCCACCTAGCAGGGTCAGGTGTGGGAAAGCTGGTGGCAGCTATTAAGAGTGTCTGTCCAACATGTCCTGTGGGATGAGCTCTCTAGGAGGCAGCGCCTTGTGCTGACTTTGTTCTACATTTCAGGGCAAGTATGTGATCAGTGCCATCCCTCCAATCCTGACAACAAAGATTCATTACAAACCAGAGCTGCCACCAAAGAGAAACCAGTTAATTCAGCGTTTGCCTATGGGGAGTGTCATAAAGTGCATGATGTACTACAGGGAAGCCTTCTGGAGGAGGAAGGGTAGGTGGGGAAAGCGGAGGACTTGGGAACTCTGTGCAAATTTTGAAGCTCTGCTGTCTAACGATCAGGGGAGGGTTAAATATGCAAAACCCCAACATCAAACATATAGAAAAGCTAAAAGTAAAGCTCTTTAGAAAGCAGGGTTCTTTCTCTGAGCTTGAGTGCATGCCTTGTCCCAAGGATGAGTCCAAACAGGATCCCAAATCTCATTGCAGTTGGCTGAGGTGGGATGACCAAGGGAAAAAGCAATGGGAAACTTTGTTGAAACCTGCAAAGCACAGAAGCATCAGCTTCCCTGCAGCATCAGCTCCCTTCTTCTCCTGCCAGGGCCAGTTAGGTCAGCCAAAGAGAATTTACAGCAGATGACAAGCAGAGCTTAAGGTGTAAGCAAGACCTTTCCCTGATTTTAATCTTCTGTTCTGCAGACTTGATATCCCAGAGGACTGGGAAAAGTAGGTTAGCTTTTGTTTAGCTCAAGATATATTTCCCATGCTGTAATATCTTTATTTTCTCAGCTTTAACTGATACCATTTTCAGAGCTATTTGTATGAACAGATTAGTTCCACTTTCTTCCTAACAATATTGAGAGTGGTAAGAATATTTCTTAATCAAAGTAATACAGTTTTTGCAGGTTTCAGGGCATAAACTGGCCATTGAGATTAGGCAGGAGTACAGTCAGATGTATACATTGTTCTCTATATGAGAATTTTCACATGTTCATCTGAAACATGTCCTGATATGATCCTGGATTAGCCCATGCTTCTGTTGCATTACTGTTATGGAACACCATTCCTAACAATCTTATCACCAGCAAAATCAGATTCATGTAGATTTGAGCCTGCAGGAACCAGATGTAATTACACTGGGTTTTGTTTTGATCAAAGTTACTCATGGAATGAATCACCATAGTTCTGACTAGATCAATTTATTTTTAATGTTTATTGTCCCCAAAATAGAAAGCCAAAGGGACTTGCAGCAATCCAAGGAAATTCCTTTTTAAGTAGCAATGGAATTTTAAAGATTTTTACAAGTCTGTGTACACAATTTCACAGAGTCAGAGAGAAAAGAGTAGAGAAACTGTTACAGACACACTTCAGACATGTAGGTGTTCTTGGTAAGAACAGAATTACAATTCCTTTTATGGATAATTTTCCTTGCTCATTACTATCAAAAACACTGATCATCAACAAGTTTTTCTAACAATCATCTTGGGGTTTCTTTCCCCTTAGGTTACTGTGGTTCCTTCATCATTGAGGATGAAGAGTCTCCAATTGGAATAACCATAGATGACACAAAACCTGATGGAACTTTCCCTGCCATTATGGGGTAAAATCTGCTAGCTCATACTCACAGATGTGAATTTCTTCTTGTAAGAGTTAGTGGGAGCAGGAGGGAGAGGGGAAATGACCAGCTTACATCAGTGTTTCACACCTCCACAGTTTGCACAGATGGAGGAGAGCACTTCTGCCAAGCCTCTTGTGCCTCTCTACTCCATATAAAATTTTTGGTGAAGGTTCTGCTACAAACAGCCTGATACAAAGGATGTGGTTGGGAAGGAATTGCTGTTTTTAGCTGTAGTCTTTTTTAAGCGTTCAGTTCGCTTTTTTTATTTTGTTTTGTTTTGTTTTTTGCTGTGGAGTAGATTTAGAAATAAATCCCTCTCTTACCTATGTGTTTGAGCCTGTATTTGGCTTATGTTGGGCTTTTGTGTTTAGTGCCTGGTCCAAAATGACAATGCAATTGTCCAAGGAATCCTCATTTGTTTTCTCTCCCCACTAAGCTGAGGCAGGACAAGGAACATCAGCTGCTGGAGCAGAGAGGCAGCTGTGCAGTGAAAAAATCAAGATTCTGTAGAAACTGACAAGTAAAAATGTTACAGTTTGGACAAACAGGTGGGAAAATACATGACAGCACTGACTGACTTTTAAAATAGCTGAAACCAAATGAACAAACAGTTTTTACAAGTGTTTCCACCGTAATCTGAGGTGAGACTGCCAAAAAAAGGCCAATATAAATGTCAGGCAACTACTCCTTAAGTGTCTGGCAGGGAAAGCTCACCACTTTCTGTACATGTTTATGGGCATGTTCAAGGCTTAAAAGCTTCCATGAGAGCAGCAAGCCTCCTCCAAACCCCATATGGCAAACAGTTTCCAGCTTTCTTTCTTCTCATGGATTTTTGTGACTTTCTGAAAGAGTGTAGGAACATACTTCATTCCCTGGATATCTCCACCAGGGTCAGATAAGCTAATTGCCAAATCTGTTTCCTTCATGATGAATAAATATTAATCCAGTTCTTGCAGGAGTAATCCATGGCACTGTGCAGTGCCTGTCAGAGCAGCAGGCTGCCATCACTTGCTAACACCAAGTGGACAGGCAGCTCCCTGCTGGCTTCAAAGGCTCAAGGAAGCTCAGGGTCTCAGAGCTTTTTGGATCAGACCTAGATCAGTGCCCTCTGGGAATGCACACCCTCCCTTTCAGTTAACTCTGCAGGTTACCCTGCTCAGGCTTTTTCACCTGTGTGATCTGTGATTATTAAATGGTGAGGTATGAGGACAAACATGAAGCTCATTACAAACCAGTAAAGTGCTTTGCCAATCCCTTTTTAGAGTCATTTCGAGCAAGAGCTTGCAAATCAGCTGGGGTGATGTTCACATGCCTTATTTTTCTTTTCAGTTTCATCCTTTCCAGAAAGGCTGTCAAACTGGCCCATCTCAGCAAGGAAGAGAGGTAAAGGTTCAGAAGCTGTAGATATTCAGAAACAAATTGTTTCTCTGGGATGCTTCTGGTGAGGAATGTGTGTGAATATATGTGTGAATATACACATTTATGCATGCTCAATGCAACTACCAACACTGGCAATTGGGGCAGAAATTGAGATTTCAGCATAAACAGGTTGAGACAGTAATGCTAATATTCATCCAGTTATGGATATTTCTAAATTTCCAAGTCCTGCCCACTCTTCCATGCTGTGATTTACCAATTCTGGGGCTCTATGTGAATGGAGAAGATTTTTCCAGCCATATTCCCAGACTACATCTCCACTGAATGATGCTTTAACCCAGGGATACAGGAGTGCTGACATGTCTCCTTTTGGGTCTCCTTCAGATTCAGACTGGGTGACAAAATCTTTAAACTTCTGTGTCTACAAAAGTATGGTTTCCCCATTAGTCGGTGAAATGAACAAATAGTACTTTCTAAATGTGAATTTTGGTACTGTGCAAGTGAAAGAAGAGCTCTGCTTAGGAATGTGAGCAGCATTCTTCAGCTCATATTTTATTCCCAGCTATAGTAAATCTGTAGGGATTTAATTGATTTATATTGCTTTTCTTCTGGTCTTACACCAGCAAACATGAGAATGAATTGGTTCTGCATCTTAAAATAGCTGTACAAAGATTTATTTTTTTAGAGCTCATTGCCAAAATCAACCTTCATTTCCCATTCCCTGGGTCCATGTTAATGTACTTTTAGGCATCAGCATTTGAAATATGTGTGTTAGGTCAAGAACTTGAAATCAGACTTAAAAACAAAGCCTAACCCAACTTTCTTTCCAATGTGTTGCAATAAATTTATGAGGTTTTTTAAGAAAGATGAGAGTGGAGAGGTTCTCCCCTCACCTTTTTTTTTTTTCTGACTCTGATTTTATTTTCATATAGGAAAAAGAAGATCTGTGAGGCATATGCCAAGGCCCTGGGGATGAAAGAGGCTTTAGAAGTAAGGGATTAATGCCTGGTTTTGCCTCTATTGTACAATAATGTTGATCCTTTGTTCTGGATGATGAAGGCAAAGTTCCTGGCACCTAAAATGTGTACCTAAAATTGCATGTTGTGCCATACAATCTGTAATCCCAAGGGGAGATCAGCACTGAGTACAGGAAGAAAAGAACTGCCAGTCTCACTCTGCACAAGAAAAGAAAAGGCAGTGCATGTTTTAATTTGTCCTGTTGTGTGCCTGTGGGAGACTGGTGTTTCTGTAAAAGCACAAAAATTTGTTTTGTGTGGATGGATAGCATTAGCCAGATGACATGGCACTCCTTTGTCAGGTATTCTTAGCCTGTTTTTTCCCCCCCTTTTTCAAAAGCAGTAAGTTCTTTATTTCCAATTTCTCTGCCAGTGTCTCACTGTGTTCTCTGTTGAAACTCGCAGCCTGTGCATTACGAAGAGAAGAACTGGACCATGGAGCAATATTCAGGGGGCTGCTACACAGCCTACTTCCCACCAGGCATAATGCATTCCTATGGAAGGTAAAACAGAATGCTTGGCTTTCTAATTCACATTTCATATCTCATGGACAATGCTATACCTTAGGCAACACACCTATGGCATATTTAGAATTTTAGGGAAACTTCAGCCCTCTTCTCTTTCCCCTACTCCCCAGCTAACAAGGATCTTGCTATTTACTTTACTAAGGGCAGAGTTTCTCTTGTGGCTTTCAAGGAAACAAAACACAGTCACAAAATTACCTGCTGAAGCCACGAGGCTTTTCCCCTCTGGATTATTTACAGTAGTTTGTGCTGTGCAGTATTTGCAATGGACCCCTCTAGAGGCCCTCAAGCCCCTGAGGACACACATCTTGGACAGATGAAGAGACTCTATTGGCTGTATAGGTGGAGCATCAGGTTCAGGGGAAGCCTGGGAGCTGCTCAGCATGTCCAGCATGGGGTTACACCCTGTCTGAGCCAAGATCATGTGGGGAGGAGACATCCCATGGACAATCTCTTCTCTTGCCATTTACCCAAACACTGGGGCAGTGATGGGTGAGGGGTCTGGCCTGGGGAAGCTGCTGTCAAGCAGACAGGGAAAACCTCATGGGGGATTAGATGGGAGCCCTAACACCAACCACATTCCCAGTGGGAGGGGGAGCTCTTTACCTACAGCTGGGTTGGCTGCAGGGCTGGTGGTTTTTTCCAGGGCTGAGGGAGAAGCTTTATGACCCCATATTCACCCATGGGGTGAATGCAGCTCCCTGGATGCCAGGCCTTCAGCAGCCAGGCAAGTCCAGCCTCCCAATAGAAGCTGGTATTAGTGATCTACCACTGCAAAAGTGTCATCCACATTCCATTGTAATGGCAGGATAACAGCAAAGCTGCCATGCAGAAGACATCAGTCCAGCAGCTGCACTGCATTGCTGGAGGCTGTTAGGATTATTCCTTATCCCAGCACTGAAATAAGGCCTATTTTACTTTGCATGGAAGCTGGGAACACTGATTTATGCCTTAGGTTTTCCTCTCTTTCACATCTTAAATTCTGTGTGCAGAAGCAAGCAGGTGATCCTGCAAGGACAGCTTATTGCACCTCAGCCCAGGTGTGCAGGGATTCTGGAGAGCTGAAGCCACGCGCTCCATCAAAGCCATAAATTGCTTTTAGAAGGATCATTGCCTTCCTGTCACTTGTCAGCTGACATTCTCCACTTGTTTTGCAGGATCATTCGCCAGCCTGTTGACAGAATTTACTTTGCTGGCACAGAGACAGCGACCCAGTGGAGTGGATACATGGAGGGGGCCGTGCAGGCAGGAGAGAGAGCAGCCAGAGAGGTACAGACCACTGCTCTGCTTTCAACATCTCTATCAAAAGGCTACAAAGGATTAAGTACAGCTTGGAGGGTCTGATTTAGTGCAAAGGCTCCTAGAATTGACGGAGAAATTTGTGAAAAAACAACGTGACCAAAGTGTTTTTATCTTTTTTAAACAACTTAATTAGTTGTTGAATAAAGTGCAGCCAAGAATCTCAACCAAATTGGAATATTACTGAACTGGAGACTTAAAATAAATGCCATGTACTGCATGTCTAGAGGAAAAAAACCCAATCTGATTCTGCTTGTAGATACACTACTTTAATTTCTAACAAATTAATCACTGCATGTTTTAAAACTAATCTAAGTAATTTCAAATGCTCACAGCTATTTCCTGTGCAGAAATCTGGAAATCTGAACATTGTTCTAGTTTTTGATCTATTCCTTCTGCTTCTCCTTTTACAAGACAGTCCTGTTAGCTGAGCTTTAGGAAATTGTAATGTGCAGCTCTGATAATGTCTAAATCTCCTCAGAATGACACACATTGGGCTGAGTTCCCAGTCACAGTGAAATCCCTTTACAACAATCTGGAGGGAGAGGAAAAAAGCATTAAAGGGTGCACATTACAGCTACAACTGATGCATGGCAAAGCCACAGAGTTGTTATTTAAGGGAAAATCAGTCTTTTATTTCCATTTGATAGAATTCATATTCACCTTATAATTCTTATTACTTGCTTTGTTTCAAGTCACCTAATTTCTCTTTTCTCCATGCCTGTGAGCAGTAGTTATGAAGACAGTGAGCTGTCTTCTGGAGGCATTCATTTGCCCCCAAGAATCCCCATGATTGTTACAATCAGTTTATTCCCAAGAAAAATCCTTCATGAGCTTTGTACTGCCTGAATAGGCAAAGGACGGCTCCATAATTCTATGCTGTGAGAGCTTCAGGGTTGCATCTCTCCTCTTTCTATATCCCAGCAACATCACTCCTAACAGGTTTTGTGTCCCAAGTGCATGGCAGTAACCTCACCTTGGTATTTCTCTGCCTTGAGAAAAAGCATTTTTACTTTTACTCAGAAAAAAAACCAAACCCCAAACCAAAAAACCTCCCACAAAAATATTTAGAGAAGCTCTAGTAGAAATCACTGCACATTTTCTGGTTCAAGAGATTTTCAACTAGTCATAGTTACACCTTTTATCAGTCACCTTGCTCTGACTTCCTCTGTTTCTCCAAAACTGGAAGTATTGTGGGTTATAATTTTTTTCACATGGTAAAAATAATTTTTTCTTCTAGGTACTGCACAGTATGGGGAAGATCTCCAAGAGTGAAATTTGGATGCCAGAGCCAGAGTCAAAGGTAAGCCAGAGTATCATTGTCACCCAGTCAGGCACATACCCCTCAGTCAGGTGTGTCCCTATTTCAGTTATTCCTATGCACCCTGCTCATGCTGATGGTATTAATTTTCGTGACTTTTCCAAGGCATATTATTGCTCTTGTCTGAAGGATGGCTGATTAAGATCCAAGGACAATGATCTCAGAGCCTGGGGGACTGAAAAAAGCAGCCTAATTCTGCCCAGTCCCATGCCATGGTTTAAAGCCACATAGAACCTCATTCCAGCCACAAGTAACTCCATCTTTTCTGTCCTGTGGCTGTTCAGGATGACAAAAAACACGTCACAGCCTTGACTCTTCTTCCCTGCACAATCTGGTCCTTGGGAGAGACCTGTGACCTCCCCAGCCTCGTGGGGAGCGTTTGCCTTTTCCCTGCTCATGTGCTGAGGGGGAACCCTGCAGAGTCACCATCTCCTCTCTCCCCCAGGATGTCCCAGCCCGGCCATTCACCACAACCTTCTGGGAGAGGAACCTGCCCTCAGCTCCGGGGCTGCTGTGCCTGCTGAGCTGCACCCTGTGCCTCACCTCCGTGGCTGCTGCAGGGCTCTTGGTCTGTAAAAAGGGACTTGTCACCCGAAACTAGCAGGGACCACGCAGTGGGAGCTGCACACCCCCCTCTCCTCCCCTTCCACCAGATGAGTGTAGTTTTGGAGAAAAGTGGCATGGACAGCTGGAAAGAGCAAAAGTTGTGATTTTTCTTTTTAGTCCCATAATTAATGCATTCAATCTACTGCAGTTGCTACCAGCTAAACAGGAAATAAATCTGCTGTGGGGGTGTTTTTCAAATTTGTCCATTTGTTTTTGGTTGGACATGATGATATCAATGATACATTCCTAATACAGGCAAGACAAAATGCAGATCACACCTTTCCCGAGCTGCAAAGAGGTCTCAGAAAACGCTTTTGTTTCCACTCTCTTTAATTTTTCACCACACAAGATAGTAAATGCCTTCATGCATTCACCTCAGTCAGCAGCTCAGAACATCTGAGGTTATTCCCATACCACCCCTGCTGCACAGAAGAGATTAGCATGCCAATCAGTCGTAGAATTGCCAAATTAATTTTCAAATGCATTTGATTAATTATTAATCATCGCAACGTGAAACTTAACCCCGAGCTGGATGAAAGGAGGTAATTAGCACAAGGCACAGCACTGAACAGGGAGAGAGGAGGCATGGCTGGACTTCATCCTGCCCACTGACAAGGAAACATCTGTGCACATCTGCTCTGTGGGGTGCCTACCCTGAGAGCATCCGTCCAGCCCAGCCCTGTGCTGCCACAGCACAGTGAAATGAATTAGCAAAGTTAAATTCCCCCGACTTGCAGCAGGTGCTGGCTCTTATTTTCCAAATGGCAGCAGCTTCCTGGCTCCCTGTCAATTTGCTGCCCCTCATTTTGCTGCTAATCCATAGCCCCTTCTTCCAATAAAGCAGAAATGTATTTGAGGCTCGAATTACTGCCTTGTAAATTACAGTAATTGGATGCATCTGCCTGTTCCGCTCTTATTATGTACATGATACACTTAAAATAATCACTTGAGTGTTTTACTGACGTCTGGAATGTATGTTTCACAATGTACCATCATTATGTGGTCTTTTTGCCATAAATTTTGAGCGTTGTACGTGTCCATGAACTCAACTGTTGTTCAACATGGGTGAAATGTGCCTTTCAATAGTCCTGAAACCTTGATCTTCTTATAAACTTTTCTTCAGATTCTTTTGTGCTTGGTGTTTTGTGCGTTACAGGAATTGCTGATTGACTCAAGGGCTCCCTTCTGAATGTGCTCTCCCCAGCTCCAGCCACTGCTGAGCAGAGATTCCTGTGCACAAGGACTGCCCTGTGCATGCAGCCTGGCACAGCCACAGTGCCTCCTCAGGGAGGGAGCACAGGCTGCTGATGAGCCTTTTGCAGTGTGAAACAGTTCTACACTGCCACATGCTTCCCCCAGGGGGACATTTCCACCACCTGAAAAACACTGCCCATATCTATTCAAAAATAATTTATCCATAGGTGTATTTGTAGCAATTAGAGCCATTCATTTTCAGGCTTACTTTAGACTTGACATCAGAACTTCTGTGTGCACATGCAAAAGGGACCCCAAATCATCTGCAATACACCTGTGAGCCAACACTGTCCAGCTTCACTTTTCACTTCATCCATGCACATTTCTATTGAAATTAGTTTAGGGTTTGAAATACCAGTGCAATTCAGCTGAACTCATCTCAGACTGTTAAACAGGGCCAGGCCCAACATTCCCCCCTTCCCAGGGAAAGGCATGTCTCACTGCTGTGGGATTGGCAGGCAGCAAGTGAAATGAGAGAGATTGATTAAAATTGGCATTTCTGAAACTCCTGCAGCTCCCAGGCACCAGGCTGCTGCTGAAAAAGGGCAGTGTTTGTCAGAGATTATAGACCAGTTCCCATCCTGCTTAATGCCCTTTCTGACAATCAGACCAATTTCCCTGTCTAAACATTAAACATTTAGCTTAAATATTAAACAGCCAGGCATCTTTCTTAAACCAATTTTGAAACAGAATGGGACTGAGTTTATCACCACTGACAACTCCCCAAGCGAGCTGCTGCTGGTATTAAATCCATGAGGATGAGGCACCAAGGAAACACCTCTTTCTTCTGGGGACCAAGCAGAGCCCTCACCCAGGCTGGGGAGGGGGAAAGCCTTTGGACACCTTCTCTAACCAGGGGTGCTCAGTGCCCCAGTTTTTGGAGGATGAGCTTTGCGCTCCCTTGGCAGAAGTGGGAAATGTTCTGTCCTCTTTAAATACAGGCTGAGATGGGAGAGGCCGAGGTCCACACCAAGTCCTTCAGCACCAGTGTGGGAACTAAATTGCATTGACACCCCTGGGAAGTGGGAAAACCTTAGGGGAAAGGGTAGGTGGAAGTAAAACAAAGACCAGAGCAAGCACTAGCAGAAGGAGTAGCAGAGGGAGGAAAAACCCCCAATATTCCACAGTAGCAGTGACATAAGCACCACTGAGCACATAGATCAGGCACCCTGAAACAAGCAAGCAGGGATGATATATGTGAGGAGATCTGCCTCTTTCTAATCATGTTGCTGGGTTTGCTTACAGATAACATATAACAGTTTTGCCCAAGCCCTGGGGATGGAAAAACACTCCTGTGAGGCTCTTCCTCCTCCTTTCTGGCCCCCTCCCCTTGGCTGCAGCTCCTGCCTGCAAAGGGTGGCAGGGTTGTTCCCCCCTGGCTGCCATCAACCAGCCCATGGGGACAGGGACTCTGGAACAGGCTGGGCTGCTGGGTCTGAAGGAGCTGGATGAGCAGGACGTGCAGGAGAAGAGCCTCTGGCTTGATTTTTAGCACCATCAGCCTAGCAAGGCTTTCCTTCCCTCATTACCTGCCCAGCCCACAACCTCCTGGCAAGGGAACTGACAGCTCAAACCCCTCTGGTTGGAAACCACAATGTGACAGGTCTGGGAAGGGGCCACCCCCCAAGGAAGCAGTGCCAGGTTGCAGGGGCTCCATGTTCTGGAGCAGTGAACATGGATGTTCCCCAGGGCACACAGTGGCCCTCCAGTCATGCTCCTTGTGTGGGACAAGGGGGAGGTCTGACCAGACACACCCAGGCTGCTAAAAAGGTACATCCAGCTTCAAAATGGTGAGGGACAGGGCACCCAGAGAACTCAGGCATGCCCCATTCCTGGAAGTGTTCAAGGTTTTCCTGGATGGAACTCCAAGCAGCTTGTTTTTGTCAGAGGGGAATTGGAACAAGATGATCTTTAAGATCCCTTCCAACTCTTGTCCCTTCCAACNCATGCTCCTTGTGTGGGACAAGGGGGAGGTCTGACCAGACACACCCAGGCTGCTAAAAAGGTACATCCAGCTTCAAAATGGTGAGGGACAGGGCACCCAGAGAACTCAGGCATGCCCCATTCCTGGAAGTGTTCAAGGTTTTCCTGGATGGAACTCCAAGCAGCTTGTTTTTGTCAGAGGGGAATTGGAACAAGATGATCTTTAAGATCCCTTCCAACTCTTGTCCCTTCCAACACAAAGCATTCTATTACTATGTGAAAATTCATTCTGGGGAAGCAAGAGATTGCTGCCCTCACTTGGGCTCTTTGCTAGTCCTTCACCAGCAGTACTTTCCAATTCACATTTGATTCAGCCCCAAGGGTCATCCTTGATCTCTTTTCCCAGGATCAGACATACCCCCCAACTACTGGCAAAATTAGCATTATATACTGGAACAAGAACCAGGGTGATGTGCCAGCACAGTCTGACACGTCTCAACATCCAGGTTTGCCACCAGTTGGTTCCCATGTCCCACTGGCCAGGTTCTGATGCCTGACAGCCAGGGCTTTCCTCAGCCAAAAGGCATGCTGGGGTCAAGCTGGTTTTATGCTCCCTGCACAGAGCTCAGCTCCCAGCTCCAAATATAGAAAAACAGACAAACCAGAGGGTCCTCTACTGTGGAAACATGGCTAGAGTCAGTTCTCTTCCTTGGGGGCTGTTTCTCCCCTGCAACAGTTGCTTTTCACATACGCACAGAGAAAGGAAATTTCATCTTGGTGAAAATCCAGGACGGGAAAGCAAATGTGCTCTTTGTGAGTGAAAGAAAACTTTTTCTTTTCCCCCTCAGCTCCTGCACTTGGCAACAAACGCTTCAGGCTCCAGCTGCAATTCCTATTCTGCTCTTTATTTGCAGTGCCTGGCTTTCCAGGTTCTGGTCCCTGTTCCTTGCTCTGTTTTGGTTTTTTTTTACTCATATAAGAGACAGAATAACCCTGGACACACAGAAGGAGCAGGGAAGAAGTTTCCCAAGCAAGAGCTCATTACAGATGGAGGAGAGGGAAGCTTTAGCAGTGGCGCTGGCGCCTTGCTGGGTGCTAGAGGAGGTCAGCAGTGCCTTCAAGCCACACATCTCTTCTTCCAGAGTCCCAGGGATGTGGTGTTCCCTGGTCTATAACGAACAGATCAGACAGAGGCATGATTTTTACTGCCTCTAATCTTCCCAAGCACAAGAAAATATAAGACAGATGCCCTTTGCCATCTGTATCTTCCCACATATTTCTTTATGAAATACTCCTGCCACTCGCAGCACAGGAGGACAGCTGCCACTTGAGATGGGGTTGAAAATGAAGCAAAGGATGTAATTATTGCTTGTGTTGGCATTTGGACTTCCATGACCAGACCACTCACTTGAAAACTCCTTGGATTATAGCCTGAGCCCTATCATTTTCATCAAAACCTTGGTTAAATCCAGGGCACTTGGCTGAATTCCAGGAGGAAGAGGCTGGCATTTGAGGAGGACTTCTGTCAGCAGACACCAGCTGCAGACAGCTGAGCTGGAGCAAGGCCAACTCAGCAGCCTGGTACAGCAGGGCTCAAGGCTGAAATAAAGGCTGTCATCCTCTGGGCTACCTCATAGCAGTTTTTATCACCTCACAAAAAAGGAAAAAATGTGGCAGGAGCTTCACACTTTGGTTTGCAGAAAGGTCTCTGGGCATTTCTGCACTGGTGTTCACCCTTCCTGTTTAACTCTGAAAGAGAAGCACACTAAAGGGAAATGATGCAAGTCCCCAGCTTTAAGCATCAAAAGTTCTCACCCATCTCCAAGCTCTGAGGTGCCACTCTGGAGGAAGCAGAGAAAGGCAGGCTCCATCCCTGCAGCCTCTGCCTCCTGGCTCTGGCCAGCCCCCGGCAGAAACCAGGGCACTGAAATGGCTGAGGCACCACGCCCCTGCCAGCACTGCAAAACTTCCTCCAAAGGGCAACTCGAGTCCTTTCTCCTGCTTGGCAGCAAAAAGGAGCTGGAAGAAAAGTGTGAACACAGATCCTAAACGCACCTGGACATTCCTCTTCGCAAAGAAGAGAGTTTCTGTGGGGGCAATTTGCTTTGCAGAGATGGATAGAGGTGCTGGCTCAAATATGCACAGTCTGAAAAATTGCTCTGGCCAAACTCCATCTCATAAAGAATTATTGGGAAATAATATAGTTTCTAATTTAGTTAAATATTCTTGTTCCACTTTGACTGAATTGGCAAGTGGAGGCTGGAGTAATGTCTTTCCTTGATTTTGATTAAGTACAAGCATGCATTTCAATTGTTCAAGATAATGACTGCACAGCCCGATGGGACACCTCCCTAGAAGTTTCCACATCTGAAATTATAATGTAATTTCTGCTAAATGCAACACTGCTGTGCAAAGTGTTTTCTTACAGCCTGGAGCATATGCAAATTGGGCACAGCCTGAGGGCTGACAAGGATGCCTCAGTGCATTGTTGCTATGTTTCCTTTTCCCTGCTCCTTCCCAGCCAAGCACCGGAGCACATTCAAGTGCAGTGTTAAATCCCAGCAGGCAGAGGGACAAACAGAGCCACTTGACAAACCAAATCATCCAAAGGCTGGTGTTTCTGCTGGGTACCACTTCCTCAAGTGCTTCTTGGAGTCTCTGCTGCTGCAGGGAAATGGCACTCAGTGACACTCGTCCTCTCAAAGACATTACTACAGTTCAATGACATTATGCCCTTGGGCAGATGAGGCTGGTCTGTGTTTGCTCAGCCCCTTCCTGCAGTAGGTCAGATGAATGGATCACTTAGATTTGGATGAGGCTTTTTCTCCCCCCAAAAGCTGGAGGGATGGTGGGAAGGAGTCTACAGAGCCTGTAGATGGCAGAGCAAATGGAGCTGGATGGATATGGATTATTTTGTTTGGGCTGTTCTGCTAAGAAAGGATTAGAAGTGCTGCTATCAGAAAATTCACTGTGCACGCAGCAAAACCCAGCCCTGGAAGAAAGCTAATACCCTTTACTTCTAAATTAGAAACAGCATCTCACCTTCTGTCTTAACACAGGGTGAGACCAACTTGGACTCAAAATAACTTGCTTTGCCTCTTTCAGTGCCAGGAAGAATGGAAAATTGGGATGAGCCAGCATGGCACGGGGTACAGTCCCAGTGGATGAAGCAGTTGTGTTTCACAGGTATTTTGACAACAGGAAAGACATGGACCTGCTGGAGTGGGTCCAGGGGAGGCTCCCTAAGCTGAGCACAGGACTGGAGCTCCTCCCCTATAAGGGCAGGTTGAGAGAATTGGGGCTGTTCAGCCTGGGGAAGAGAGAGCTCTGGGGAGACCTCAGAGAACATTCCAGTACCTAAAAGGGCTGGAAAGGGACTTTTTAGCAGGGTTTGTTGTGATAGAACAAAGGGGTTANATGGACCTGCTGGAGTGGGTCCAGGGGAGGCTCCCTAAGCTGAGCACAGGACTGGAGCTCCTCCCCTATAAGGGCAGGTTGAGACAATTGGGGCTGTTCAGTCTGGGGAAGAGAGAGCTCTGGGGAGACCTCAGAGAACATTCCAGTACCTAAAAGCGCTGGAAAGGGACTTTTTAGCAGGGTTTGTTGTGATAGAACAAAGGGGCTAAAACTCAAAGAAGATAGATTTAGATTACATATAAGGTGAAACAATCGAACTGGTTGCCCAGAGATGTTGTACATGACCCATGTATGGAAATGTTCAAGAGCAGGATGGATGGGGCTCTGAGCACCCTGGTCCAGCTGAAGATGTCCCTGCCCAAGGCAGGGGGTTTGGACTACATGACCTGGAAAGATCCCCTTTCTACATCCCCTCCAACCCAAACTATTCTATGATTATTTTTTTTAGTATTTTTGAAAGCTTTCTAGCCTAGCTTCAGAATAGCTTATTGCTACTGACTGTACAAATCATGCACACTAAAATCAACTTACAAAGCCTCTTACTCAGGTGTATTTTTTTACAGCTTATCTTGGCACTCAGCTGCTAACTGAAGGCTTTTACAGCAAACTCTGCTAATATTATGACTAGAATATCATGGCTCTGTTTCCAGTGACAAACAAATTCATCTCTAGCCTGCCTGGGTAAAGGACAGCTTTACCCTTTATCAGTGTATTAACTCATTCCACGTGCAGCCACCTATTAACATGCAACACATTATCTTGCCCACACCATCCCTGGTGCATTTCTTGAAAGCTAAAAGCCCCAAGAAGCACCTGATTGCTGTCAGCAGTTGGTGGGAGGTAGAAGCTGCCTAGTTTGGTACCCAGAGATTATCTGTGCCACAGGGCAGGGCTGGTTTAGGACATGTTTCCCTTGGGCCTCTGGAAGAGCTGCCTCCCTCTGTGGCAGCAGCTGGAGGCTGAACAAGGTGCCCTCGAGTGTCAGAGAGGCACAAGGCAACTGAGTTCTGGCTCATGGATTGCCCTCTAGGAGGGTAAATACGTGCTCCTTGAAGAAAAAGCGAGATGCAAGTAAATTCCATCCAATAACTGAATTTCAAGATCCCATCCATCGCTCCTACATGGACACAGAAAGCAGCACACGTCCCTAAGACTGCTACAGTACCTGCATGGGTTGAAACACCAGATGAGGGGCCCCCTTCCACACCCACTCCACAGAGCCTGACCAGCCTGAGAAAAAATGTGTCTTTTTTCCAGCAGATACCAAACTGTGCTTTGATTCTATCATCTGAGGCAAATTTTGCCTGTTTTGCCTGTCATTCTTGGATGCTTTTTTTTTTTTTTTCTGAGGCAATTACACAGACTCAGGGAGAATTTATCCTGTCTTGAGCCAGAAGACAAAACTCATCAGTCCCTCCAACATTTTGGGATTTGGTCCAGATGAGCAATTGGTATAATTACACAAGAGAAGAAGAAAAAATTATCCTCAGCTCTTGTAACAGCACTGAGTTTTGCATGATTTAGCCAAATAATTTGTGCACACATCCTATCCTCTTCTAAACAATGAGTGGGATTTCTAATTGGTTTCTTGGGAAATCATATTTGTATCTTTTATAGATGTTAAACAAAGTGGATTTCTTCTGTATTAGTCTGTCCACATTAATTTTCTGTATGCTGGACTGATGGAAATAATGAAGTACCCCTCAGCTGACACAGTCTCTTTGAAATGCATACTGAAAGCTTTGTAAATAACTAAATTAATAATAATACCATTATTATACATCGCTGTATGTCCTCTGGGATCCTCCAGGGTATGTTTGAGCAAAAGGTTAAAGAGGTAGGTCAAATCAGACTCCACTTTCCACCCCTCACCTTCGTGAATCACATATTTAACTATTTAAGAATTATCATTAAAATCCACAGCCATCACACAACCTGCACTCACATCAACAAAACCAACCAAATAAAGCAAGACAAAAATTCCTCTCACAAAAATCAAAATAACTTAATCACAACACAGAACAAAGTGGGCTACTCACACAAAATCCACCCCTCATGCCTTCACTACAATTACAGCAAAAATTCACCATGAACATTCTGCTCTCTAACATTGTTCAGTCCATGTTTTGCCCAGACTTTCCCAGTTACCATCCTTATCTCAAAATCATCACGATCCCAGGTTTCAGCACCAAAACCACTGTTTTGGGCTGACCCTGGCTGGATGCCAGACACCCACCAAAGTCACTCGGTCACTCCCCTCCTCAACAGGAGAGAAAATATATCCAATGGTTCATGAGTCAAGATAAGGATAGGGAGAGATCATTCATCAAATACTGTCATGGGCAAAACAGGCGGAACTTGGGGATATTGAATTTATTAGCAACCAAATCAGAGCAAGATCATGAGAAATTAAAATAAATTGTAAAAAAACTTCCTCCCACCCCTGCTCCTTCCCAGCTCTCCCTCTTCCCCTCCAGGGGCACAGGGAGATGGGGAATGGGGGTTATGGCCAGTTCATTACACATTGCTCCTGCCACTGCTCAGGGAGAGGAGACCTTCCCCTGCTCCAGTGTGGGATCCCTCCCACAGGAGACAGTTCTCCATGGAGTTCTGCAATGTGAGTCCATCCCACAGGCAACAATTCTCCACAAATTGCTTCACTGTGGGTCACTCTTCCATGGGTCAGTCCTTCAGGCACAGCCTGCTCCGATGTGGGTCCCCCACAGGGTCACAAGTCCTGCCAGGAAACCTGCTCCAGGGTGGGCTCCTCTCTGCACAGGTCTGCAGGGCCCTGCCAGGACCCTGCTCCAGCACAGGCCTCCCACGGGTTCACAGCCTCCTCTCTGCATCCCTGAGCTCCATTTTGGGTCTCCTCCATGTGCTGCAGGTGGATCCCTGCATCCCTGTGCCCTCCATGTGCTGCAGGTGGATCTCTGCATCCCTGTGCCCTCCATGTGCTGCAGGTGGATCCCTGCATCCCTGTGCCCTCCATGTGCTGCAGGTGGATCTCTGCATCCCTGTGCCCTCCATGTGCTGCAGGTGGATCCCTGCATCCCTGTGCTCTCCAGGGGCTGCAGGGACACAGCTGTCTCACCCTGAGCTGCAGGGGGATCTCAGCTCCAGTGCCTGGAGCAGCTCCTGCCCCTCCCTCTGCACTGCCCTGGGTGTCTGCAGAGCTGCTCCTCTCACTTATTCTCACCCTGCTCCTCTCTGGCTGCAAACATCTGTGCAATAACTTTTTCCTTCTTGAATTTGTTATCCCAGAGGTGTTAACACGTTTTCTAACCGGCCCAGCCCTGGTCAGCAGTGGGTCCATCCTGGAACCAACAGGGATTGGCTCTGCTGGACATGGGGGAAGCTTCCAGAAGCTTCTCACAGAAGTCACCCCTTTAGCCCCCCCCGGTTCCAAAACCGGGCCACATAAACTCAGCACAGCAGCAATGTTTTAGAGTCACAACCACTTGCTGGCTGCTTTGAGGGCTGTGAAATGCACTGCTGGTTCTGACACGTTTGTTAGGGGACAGATGCTTTAGAGAGTGTGTGTAGGATTAGTTGAGGGTGTTTGCTTTCATTGTATTTGTGCTCCCTTATAACTTGTAATGCTGAAAGTTAAGCCTATACAAAGAGCACTGCACACTTTAGATGTTTACCACATGGAGGGTTACACTTTCTCCAGTTTTCATGGCCAACAGTTTTGTGCAACACAGGTCCCTCCCCAGAAGCAAATTTATTCTTCAATTCCATTTTCTCTCTAGCACTGACACTGGGCTAGTGGGTGAAATTAAATTATTTAGGTCTCTCTTTTCTTCCAGGGTTTTTATGTTTACATCACACAGTACTTGGTACAAGGTCTGTTTCTTCTTATGTTCAGTTTGAGCCACCTGCCCTATAATAGTATAAAGTAATTCTTAAGTGTAAGACAGTTGGTCCTCTATACTACTGACAAATTTGGTTTGATTTTTTTAAAATTGTGTATTTTAAAGGGTTGAGTGGGATTAGCACTGTTTTGGGGGGTTGCTTGGGTGGTTTGTTTTTTTTTTCTTTTATGCTCTCCTTTTCTTTACAGAGCTTCCTTTACCAAGAAAAGCTGAAGTTACCTCACAGGTTTCAGTATGAAATGCAAAACGCTGTGTCAGTAAGTGATACCACTACAACCCAGTCAAAAGGGACTTCCACAAAAGAAAAGCCTCAAACAACACATGTGACATGACAATATTTATTGATTCTAATTAAGGTTAAAAAAATTTCACAGCTGTCAGATAAAAATATCTGCAGAGCCTATTGAAAAGGGAGCTGAAGAAGGAAACCAAGGGAGACAGTCACCACAGAGGCACTTTAGAAAATGCTACGGTTATAAAAGGCACAAATTAATCACACACACAGCATATATATTCCTGCAAAGTGAAGTCATTCTTTTTAAAATTTTTTTTCCAAAACACAGAGGCAGGCACCACTGAGCACTGACCTGCACATGACCACAGCAGACACGCTATAAGCGGCAGTCTATGACAACGCCTAAACGAATTCACTGGAGAGACACTTGGAAAGCCAGGCTGCTTTGGCCATCTCGTTTTCACAATCTGTTCTTCAACAGAAGGAAGATCAAGGTGATCTTAGGGTGGTGGAGATGGGAGAGGGAATGTTAGTTCATCTGAACACAGGCCAGGTTTATTTGTGAACGTTTGTCACCTGTGACTTGAGAGGGTTTGCTTCTTGCCCAAGAGCTGTGGCAGGTCTGTTATTTAATCTTGACTCCCTAGTACTTCTGGAGGTCATACAAATCCGTCTTCCTCAAAAATATTACTTTTTCATGTCACAAAAAAAGGGGGGAAAAAAATCTTAACATTTCTGCACATCTGTAAAGCCTACTGCAGTGAAACAACAGTCCCACTGAGGACACAGAAAGATTTGTTCAGCCCCATAGCTTCTTGTCCAAGCCATGGGTTCCAGTGATGGACAATGCTCAGAGAGGTACTTAATTACTTGATTAATGTGTTCATATTGAGAGAAGATGTGCTGTATGTATTATTGGGAATCAAGATCTGCACTGGGGAAAAAAATGCACAAATTAAAGGGAAGACAGGGGGCTGCTTCAGATTGCTCACATCCTTGTTATTGTTGAGTACTTTCTACAATTAGGTTTCAAGCACTTTGGTTAACACGGATTTCTATTCTACGTCATTCTTTGCAATGTACAGTGGCTGTCAGAACAGTGTACAAGAAAGTAAATTTTCTTCTTTTTTTGTAAACTCTCAAGAGTATTACAAAATATGCATGGTAACACAGTTCAGTTCATAAGAGACAAATACAATTGTTTCCATGGTTGTTCCTATAGTACATTTTACAAGCTGGTAAGCTCTTGAAACTTTCATGATAGCAGTTGTCTCATCAAATGTGTTAATAAATTATTACAGCACGACTGGTCATCCATTAAAACAGACTCCATTCCTCTCTTCAAAGGGTTGGCGTGAATTTTAATTTCAAAAATTTAAGCCAGTGCTAACAGTTCCCTCTACCCAAAGGGAAGCAGCTTGATTCTCTACCTCCATTTGTCAATTCCCTCATCCCACTGACATCCATGCACACAAGGTGCCACGTATTCCTTTTGTGTGGAAAACGTTGAGAAAACAGCGACAAATCCATTTTTAGTCCCAGAGTGGTGGTAAGGTCCAGAGCACAATCATAGCAAGACACGGCTGTAAAGACAGAGAGAGCTTTCCTAAAGCTTTGGCAGTCTGCAAGGAAGAAGACAGAGACTTTAGAGTGTGAATACAGATGTCACAATTCAGACCTCCCAGCTCCAACTACATTTGATTAGAAATCTCAGGGAATCCAAATTTATTTTGAGGTTCCTGTCTCATCTACTTAAGTTGTGGCAGAATAAGATGAGAAATCTTTGTGGGATTGCTTTCTTTTTTTTCCATTTTTCTTTCGCTTTGAAACTAAGAATAAGAAAGGTTTATAAGTATTGAAACTTTTCAGTATTTTTTTTTTTAATGGTCAATCTCATATGAAAAACTTAGGTTATGATTTAGTTCAGTTCTAACTACCTAATTTCTGGTTTTGATTGGAATTTCTCCCCCTGTGGCACACAACATGATCTTGTTAAACTGGGAAAAACTTCTGCCAGATTCAGGGGCAAAGAAGAGAGAAATACATTTTGGATGTGAATAAAACCAATTTATCCTCATTAGCTTCTTGAATTTGCTCCCCTTTAGAGAATGTGGAATATTTCTAGGGCAGAAGCAGGACCTGAATTCCAAACAGTTTTGGCAGAAAAATTATCTGCAAATGCAGCAGCTCTTTATATGTAATACATGTATTCACTGTCCAGCACTTACAAATATTGGGGCCAAGACTTTAAAAATGTCTTCCCAAATTTAGGTTCCTGTGTTTATTTCTGGCCTGAGAATTGTGTGAGTTGCAAAAGCTCTGAATTTCCCATTCAGCTTTCAGTTCCTAATTCATGTAGTAAATAAATCACAGGGAGACAAAGCCATGTAGAAGCTCTCTGCAGTAGGCAAATGTCCCAGCAAATTAGAGCTCAATGTGATACAACGAGAGAGGCCATATGTACACTGCTGCACTCTTCTTCTGACTTAAAGATCTTTATGCCTAAAAAGTTCCCCCATGCATTTTAAAAGGCTGTTATGAGGCTATTCATTTGTGATAAAATCCAAGCTGCTGCTACAAGACGATGTTTAACTGGCACATCAAGTTAAAAAGAACAAAACCTAAGGGCCAGAAAGCGAGGTGCTGCTCACAAATATTACAGCTTTCCAAGCAGTTCAGTAGATTTCCATGGGACTATTTGGAGAACAAAGTACTGCTCTACACAAGCAAGATCAGATGCTAGCCCAAAAAGTCTGCCTGAGACTGGTGATACAGCTCCTCCACCGTCTGCTCACATCAGTTGCTGAATTTATTATTATACTTCCCTCCATGGCTCTTTACTGCAATCCAATATTTTTTACATATAAATTGCTACTCGTTGAAGGGAGAAGTGCAGCAAACAGGCTCTGAAAAATTCCAGACATCTCCAAATTCACGTGCACCAGATCTTGTTCTCAGCCATACCTGTGTCTTCCTGTTTTGTCTTGTGCACAGGTAACACAGCAGAAATATCTAGAACAAGGTACCAACACGCTGACAAGTAGGCACTGAGGTTTTAGTGGGTGGATCTTTTTTACTTCTCCCCAACCCCTGCATACTGCCTTCTTTATATCTTCTCTTTTTTTTTTTCCATTGTTTGAACAGTACCAAGCTATGGAAAGCAGAAGCACTTGCATGTGACTCTCGAATCCACAGTTCTCTTTGATCTCACTATCATTTAGATCCCTGATCAGTTATCTAAAGTGCATAGCCAGTGCAACACAGCACAGCAGGGAGAAGTGGAAGTGTGAATCCCATCAATATGGTTGTTAGGAAAGATCAAAACTGTGAATCAGCAAATCTGTGTTCAGCATGAAGCAAGAGTTTGGGGGCAGATAAGCTGGGGGGGGGTTGTTTAGTTTTCTTTGTTTTTGTTTTATTTTGTTTGTTTTATGCTAACACTACATTTTCCAGCCCATTGTGCCCTAGCAGGCAAGAGACAGCCTCAAGGTGCTCACAGGGCCAGACTCCACTGGACAGGAGCTCTGCTGTGCCAGGCAGCTGTGAACACATCTGGGGAGCCTGAAATTCAACCACATTGCCAAACACAGCAGAACTAGTGTCCTTTAGCTCACTGTAGGACATGAATGCCCCTGGAAATGCCAGCATCCTATGATTGCACTTGCATAGTTCAGATGGATAAATTTAGCCTGGCTTGTCCCTTAGGTGCTCCCTGGGCTCTGGACATCTGGGTAAGAAATAAAAACATTAATAGTTTCTTAGCAGTAATTTGTATGAACTATCTGATTATTCTGTAAGCTGTGGATTTCTTTTCTCAGTCTACCACACAGGAAGGCAGAAATTCTTGGTTTACAATTAGAGATTTTGTGGTACAGTACAGTACAAATAGGGCCTGTGGAGACTTGGAATTGAGGGTCAGGATCTGACGTAAAACAAACCAGAAATCTCATCACAATAGGCTTTAGAGAGGTATCTTGTCACTTCTGCTCTGAGATCTGGATAAAAACCTCAAGATGATAGCACTTGGCACCCCAAAAATTCAACAACCAAAAACTTACTGCTAGAAGTAGGTGTGGACTCTAAGGGTTCTTTTTCAATCTGGATGCCTTTACTATATCCCTTCCCTCCAGCCTATTTTCTCTACTGTTTTCACCTCTTAGATTTTGGAGACAGAAAAGTACAAGACAAAATAAAACCTCAGGAAAATAAAAGAAAATCCCTCAGTTGTGAGGCTTTGAGTTGGCACCTTTTTTCAGTTTCGAACCAGAAATCCCTTTTTGTAGGCAAATAACCCAGCTGCAGCCACAGAGGTGAAGAAAGTGGAAAATCCAATCAGCTTTAGCAGTCCTGGCACAGATGGCAAGTTCCTCTCCCAGAAGGTTGTAGTGATGGGCAAAGCTGGCACATCCTGTGGGGAGAGCATCCATTATCCACATAACATCTCCACTGTGAGAGGAGGGACATAAATGGAGAGATGTTTGCAGCAGGAACAGAACTGACTTGAAGCAGTTATATCTTATCAAGAAGCACTATATCCAGATTTTCTGCTCAGTTAAAGGGAAGAACACACACATGGAAAGGATTCACAGCCCAGTTAAGAAGTGCAGCTCCTTCCAATCCTGCCTTACAGACTTGTCAGATGGGCTTCTATCCTCTTCCTTTTATAGGAAAGGGCAATTTTGGTGAATAAGGAAAAGTTTATTGTGGCTTTGATTTAGTGAACTTATATAAAAAAAGACAAAATAAATTTATCTCATCAGCAAAACAGCAGAAAAAAAGCCCAATCCATTTTATCTACATAAATACTTACAACTGATTCAGGTTCAGGCTTCCAAATTTCACTATCTGGTATTTTCCTCATAGCAAACAGTATCTGAAAATAAATAACATTCTCAGTAAGTACCATTGATTCTTCAAGACAGAAGAAAAAAGCTGGCTTCAATTGTTTAGAAATGCCACGATAACTGAGCACATGAATCACAGTGGATTCAAATTTTAGAAGAAAACTCAACCTTTTACAATTTATTTCTGGGGAGGGCTGATATTTAATAAGACACTCCTCCTAGTGGAACATAGAAACATTAACAGAAAAATCTCTTTATGCTCCAATATCTTAGCTCATGCAAGATATTGGAATTTGGCCAGTCCCAGGGTAACAGGATAATGTGATTCTGACTAAGAGTTAAGCAGACACTCATGGCAAAGTGAGGCATGAAGACAACAGCTACAAGGAACAGCTTGTTTTGCAAATTTTATCACGATGTAGGAAGAGGAAGAGCACCCTGGGAGTGATGACAGACCACTACTTTCAGCCAGAGAAAAGCAAAACTAAAACAAAAACCTGCGCAATGGGAAAGTTATTCAAAGTATCAAAGATAGCAGAGATCAGTATTTGAATTCTATTCAGGGAAGACAGCAAGATTAGCTTCTTCTACAGTGAAATAAAATGGAGATGGTGATAATAATGTTTTCTCTATTCTAGCCATTTGTGGATTTAAGATTTAACATCTTTTACGAGGGCCTTTTAGGGTAGACAAATGGACCCTGTCAACTGTTCAATGCAGGAGACTGAGAAGCACTGAATTTTCAACATGTTTTCCTTTCATAGGTAAATGAGGAAAGGAAAACATCAACATTTTTACCAGTCAAGTGCACTTATCTACTCCTCTGCTGAGGCCTATGGAGGCTCTGCAGTGATATCCTTACATTAGAGAGGTCACGAGGCCTCTGGAGCTTTTCAGGAGCACCTGAGGTGCAACTTTCTCTTTAAATGGAGTAATTTATGAACAATTGATCTGTGTGTTGGGGCAGGAGTAAGGGCTAGATTAAATCTCCACATTCCTTCTGGGACAATTGGTGTTCCTTGACCAGTTTTTTAGCCACAAGGCTCCCTTCACCTCATAAAACAAAGATTAAATTTCCTTTGCTGCTCCATAAACTGTAATGTTCCTGAAAATACTCAGGGAATTGGCATTTTCTCAGAAGGAAAATTTCTAAGTCCTTGTTTAGTGACTCTGTGTTCAGGCTGTCCCAGTGGAACATGACTGTGTTGGAAACACTGAGGGAGGGCCTGGCTTGGTGTGCAGAGCTGCAGGACTGAGCTGCTCCCATGCTCCAACAGCCAGGATCTCTCAGCATGATGATCAACAGATTTGGGAGAAAAATGACTGGAGGAGAATTTGGGACTTCTGTAAAAGAAGAAAGAATTGAATCCTGGAAACAAGGGGAGAGATTGACAAAATAGCCAGAGCCCTTCCTAACATTCCAAATCTAAGTGGAAAAACTTCATCCTTTTCGAAGTCAATCCCCTTTGCAGGGATTTGCATCAAGATGCAGAACACCTGAAGCTGTCAATACTCAGTTCTCATTTCCCCTCTAACCATAAGATGTTTCCTTTTCCACAGGACATTTTCCAGTGTCCCCTGAGCATCTGCACCTCTCTGGCTGCTCTTTCTCCAGCCTGGACAGCGCCCTCCATGTATCCACTCCACTCAGTGGCTGTCTCTGTGCCAGCAAAATAGATCCTGCCAACGGGCTGCCGAATGATCCTGCAGGGGGACAAGCAGAAAGTCACATCAGCTGTAGCAGGGAAGAACTGAAATAGCTGGGTTACTGTTGGGATAGAAGTGTTTTAAATGACAGTAAGCACTTGAAGATAACAGCACTGGGTGAGTGGAGCTGGAGGAGGAGTATGGGTTGCATTTAATTTCTTACAGTGAACACACCAGTGTTCATATTTTTTTTAATGTTTACTCTGTTCATAGGTGAAAGGACAACTATTTTGAGATGAGACTTACACTATCTCACAGTTCCAGCCTGTGGCATAAGTACCAATGCCAGGCATTACTGGCACAGTGCAGCATTCTGAAATATATCCCCACAATATTTGAAGCAATAAGCAAATAAAGAAAAAGCATTTTTTTAAGCTCTATTTTTGCCAGAATCTGCAATAATTATCATTTTAATTACTTCAAATACTAAGGCCTCTATAAGCTCTTTGTTACAACTGCATTATTGCTCTAAGTTACTTTTAAATTATAAGAACTTAAACTTCAAAAGTACAGCTCTTCTACCACATTAAAACCCAGGTATCTAAATCCAATCATCAGTCTGAAGTAAGTAATTTTCTTCTTGGCAAATCTTATTTTTAGGCAAAAAATTTAAGTGGGAGAGGGCTGTATACAACAGCACACTGATCACTATATTGAGCTTTCACTGCTAAAAAGAAAGAAAAGAAATCACTCATTACCATCAATGTCAGCAAGAACTCACTCTCTGTCAGTGTTTTTAGATCATCAGCTAAAGGTGTGCTTGAAATGGTTACACTGATCTCAAATACCCAAAGCCATTTCTCTAAGCAGACTCTGGAAGATTCCCAACTCCCTTCCCAGAACCTCCTCAGCTGAACTCACCAAATAACAGGAGTGGATAAAGGCTCCTAATGATACTGTACTCATCCATCACAAAGCCCAATGGAGACAAGAGGAAGGTTAGCCCATCTGTTTAAAACATCCCCCAGTGATCTTAAAGGTATAAAGTGAACAGTGACAGAGGATTTATGACCCTTTCTGAGGATATTTATTAACTTGGTCTTATCTTACCACTCCAAAGCCCACTATAAATAGACACTGTACCTTCCATACTGAGTCATTATGCCTGGTGGGAAGTAGGCTGTGTAGCAGCCTCCAGAATACTGCTCTTCACACCAGTTCTTCTCTTCATAATGCACGGGCTGTAAAACAGGGATTAATTCACTCAGGGAAAGGACAAAGTCTCAAGGAAGTCAATAACAGAACCAAGGAGAGAGCAGAGAAGAACAGCTCATCATTTGTTGCATGTCAGCGTCTGACAAGATGAGCACATTTAACAAGTCTCTTAATGCAGCATGAATGCAACACAACAAGCCCTAATTTTTTAAAAATAGGAATACACTGTCTAAAAAACTAGTTAATCTGGCCATTGTAGAGTATAATCCTCTTAATCTGTCAATGTTAATTTAAGATTTGAGTCATGAAAAGCAAAATTAACCTCCAGTGTATACAGTTGTAATACTTGTAACGTGTACATTGGGTACAAATATACACTGTTAAAAATGCCAAGTATGGCACTTGCATGGTTCTGTGTACAATATTGTTATGTTGAAAGTCATGTGTTCTCCAGATTGGTAACTACAACTTTTAATCCTGTAAAATTGTTCTTAAAAGTATAAGCGGCATTAATCACACAGTCTGAGATCACACAAACCCTGACAGTCATTTACCTTTATAGGGGAGAGAAGGCAAGGGAAAGGGAAAAGAAAAACAATCCAACACATGCAGCAGTGGATCTTAACAACTAGTAAGAGAGAAGACCCAACATGGATAGAGAGGGAAAGCAAGCCTGCCACATGGGACAGCAGCTGAGGTTTATGGTGGCAAGCACTGAGAACCCCACACATGGAGCTGGACAAGAATATACCAACAAAAACATCTTTTAATGTTTCATTCATGTTCATAAAGCTCGTTCTTATCCTCACTGTCAAACCCAACCCAAGGCTTGCCATAATCTTCTCTCCACTCCTCTAGTGAGGGCAGCAAGTGCTCCCAGAGCAGGCACCTTTTCCAAAGGTACCTTTTCCAGAGATTTTGTGCTTACATGTAAAGCTTCCTCTGATCCCAGAACCTTTGCATAGAGCTCACACAGCTTTGTCTTCCTGCAAGAGAAAAGAAACAGAAGGCTTCAGAGTGAGGAAAGGGAAAACAAATCACTTCTAATATACCCTGCTTCTAAGAGGACAAGTTTTGTATCTGCTTGAATTTGAGGTTCCAGCTTTTTAGGATCTATCTCAATCCATCAGCCTCTGGATCATTAGAAATAACCCAAGCTCCTGTGCTGCCTAAGTGCTGATTTTTCAGCACTTTTTTCTAGTTTTGCAAGCTGTTCTCTCAAGATAACTCCAGCAGCCCAAACCCCCAGATTATCCAAATGGTATTCAGGCTGTCAAGAAAAAAGTAGTGAGGCATTGCACTTTTTTGTCTTGGCACATAGTCTAACTTACAGTTTGTTCCTACAAAGATGCAGGTCTCAATATATACTAAGGCTCTCAGGGAATCAGTACCTAATTTATGTTTATATAAAATTTCCTCCTGTTTTAAGTTTATGAGTCTATAAATCATTGAATATACTTCATTCTGTAGCAAACCCGTAGTGCAGTAAAGTTAGTTCCTACAAGCCCTTGGCTCTTACTCTTAGTCACACTGCACCAATTCCCAGAAACAAGAAGATCAGGATGAAATAACAATTATGGAAAACAAACACAGCTCTGGAAAGACATTTACTTCTGAAAGAAAATCCAGTGTTCCACAAAAAGCCATGCTGGGCACAGAAATACAGGAGTCCCAGCTCTGTAACTGTGAGGGCTACCCCTTCAGCTATAAAAGCATGTGAGGAAACCATAAATAATTGCTGTAAGAAGCAATCCAGCTCTACAGGAGCTCATCTATAGCCATGAGCAGCTGAACTCCAAGAATGCTATGGAAAGAGGATGAAGAGAAACAGGATGACTTGAAGAGACTTGAAGCTGTCCTCACATGCAGGTTGGAGCTTGAGCAAGAAAATGAAGGTTGTTCCAGCTCAGGAAGAGCCGTGGCCCTGGGGTGGTTTGGCTGCTGCAGGTGTAAAGCCCAGCAGTAACAGGGGGAAGGAAACAGCCCCTTCCTTTTGCCCTGGGGCAGAAGACAAGGGTCAGCCTGCTCCAGAAGGAGTAATGGGCCAGGATGGCTCAGAGAGCTCCAGGACCTGAATATGAACATTCCTCTGCAGTAAGGGCTGACACAAATCCAGCAACAGCCATAAGGAAAAGGGTGATTTCCCAATTTCTCCATAAGTGAGGTGAGCATTGTGCCCTGCAGACACAGGTGCCCAGCACCTACCCAGTGTCTGAGCAGAAGAAAGCATTTTAACAGCAGGATCCAGCCAAGCCTCTGCTGAGGTCTGCCCACCCCCTCTCACAAATGCCATCAATTCTTCCTGTCAGGGCAGGTCAGAAACACCACAGGGCTCCACAGGAAAGTGAGATGTCACCTTGGGACCCATCTACTTCTGCTCCTCCCAGCATCATGCCAGGGATGAGAAGACCCCTCTAGACCTGCCTGTGTCCTGTCCTTTTTCCACAATGACTTGCAGACCCTCCAGGGAGCCTGGAAATGGCACAGCAGTGACAGGTAGGGATTGTCACTTGTGGCCAACTGCAGGGCTCCACAAAGGTGCAAATTCACAGCTGTGTGCTGAGTACATTGCAAATACAGATTAGTTAGTTTAAGATAGCTGTGCAAAGAAAAATATTTAGCTTCAGGTCAAGGGCATCTTCAGACCCTTAAGAAGTGTAGACATTGGAAGGAATTATTAATCAGTAACAGGGTATTATTTGACAAGGAAAAAAAACCAAAAACAAATGAGAAAACAAAACAAAACCCAAACCATCAGTTTCTAAATAAATCAATCACTGAGGACATTACCCCTAATAAGAGCAATCTTTGCATCTTGCTGGTCTCTCTGCAAGATCTGCACTTTTTGTCCTAGAGAAGTTTGAAGAAATATTTATTGATGGACTTAAAGTTAATGCTAGCATGGAACATAATAGCAGTACATGGAATGTGCAGAGAATAAAATCCTCATTTCTTGGCCTTGGGCTCAGCTGTGAAATTTCTATAAGCACTAAATAAGAGGAATGTTATGCCTGGAGCCACCAAGGTAGGGTCCTGTTGAGAGCCACCCTGTGCCCAGTGTGGAAGATGTGCAGGCACTCAGTTCTTTGTGGTCTCTTACTCCACAGCAGTGTGTGATGCCATGGCCTTCACTGCACAGCTCTGAAAGGCAGGGCACAGTCTCACCACTGGCACCTGACCTGGGAAAAGCAGCTGGGAGGCTGCAATGAAATTTAATCCCTTCAGTCTGGCTTAGCTGTAAAAAGATTTCCATCCTCTCCCACAACTTCCAAGTTGTGATTTAGGATAGCTGCCACAGACTCTACATCCTACTCTTCATAGCCAAGGATTGCCAAAACCCTCACCCTGTCCTCAGCAAGATGGAGGGAGAGCCCAGGCTGTGTTGGTGGGTGAGCACAGCATCTCAGCAAGGTAACCCTCTGCAGGGTGCCACAAGAAGCCTGTGCTCAGAAGAGATCCCTCCCTGCAACACCACAGCCCCCATCTATTACACAAACTGGCTGCACCCTGAGTGTACACTGAGAGAAGGTCTGGGTCCATGTTCTGCCTCCTCCTGGACCCCAAATTCCGCTGGAAGGAGAGCTGTGCTCTTGAGGAGGACAGGAGCTGCAGTGCAGCCTTCAGGTGTCTGGGATACAGACGAGATGGGGTCCACTGATGTGGCAGTTAAAGGATAATTTATTGCAAAATCAGGCTCATGGGAGGGGGAGACTTTTAGGTTGTTACATTCAGCACCACTACACCAGAAAACCCCTTAATTCTAATTACAATATCTTTTATAAATTTCTTCTCCAATCAACTACCCCCACAAAGTTCTCTAGCATCTTCATAAGCCAATCATTAATTGCTATGTTTGCTACATTTCTAGTGCAATGCATCTCTTTATCCAATCATACAACTCCATGAAAACTCACTGCTGCACCTTCTACTATTATAACTTTATAACAAGTTCTATTACCAAACTTTAATATTTTCTACTATCTTGCTTAACACATTTATTTGCTTATATGAGGCATGTTTTTACTTGCTTAAAACACATTTCTATTAATACTAAAAATGCCAGTTTTAATGTTCTGAACTTCCAAGCCTTGTCCAAGGCCTTAGATCAAATGTATCCATCTCTATCTCCAAGCCTGGATGCTCGAGGCCTTGGGAGCTCTCTGGGCTCACATTTCCCACAAGCAGGTTCCTGCCTTTTCTGGCTGTGGCCAAGGCTACTGCACCAGGGCACAGCCAGCATGTTTCATAACCATTCTTTACCAAAGCAAAGTCCCTCCTAGCCTAAGGTTTATTCTGCAAGAGTTCAAAACTCTGGTACAAAACTTGGCTGTTGGCAGCAGCAGAGCCAGGTAATTGTCCCAGTGCTTTTAATGCCCAGGGAAAAGGAACAAACAGCCAGGACAGACCCTCATTTCATAGAGAGCAAAGCTGTCCTCAAAGACTGGAAATGCTCAGTGTATGGAGGGTACTGACACCAGTGTAAGACACCATTTGGTGTTTAGGATGGCTCAAAATGCTGGGCACACTGGGTTTCAGAATACCTATGTGACTTTTATCATCTGGCACCTGCTGGGCCTCTATCTCAAGGCCTCAGTGCCTGTCCATTCCTGCCAAAATTAAAAGGGCTCTGTGGTAGCAGGCTGTCATTTGAAAAGACTGGGACATAAACAGCTCCATTTAGACCCATTAGCCTTAGACTGCCAGACTATCTGAGATGACTGCATCTTCTCTAGTTAGACCAGCTATTACTGTAAAAATGTTTACTTGGGCACAGTGTTCCTTGATCATACTTTAAAATCAAATGTATTTTCTCCCTGTCAAACCAAGGCTCTCCTCATAATCCACAGTTTCTACTTGAAGCTTTGATCAGATACAGCGAATCAGCGAGATGGAAAATAAAATATCATTACTTTATAAATTCTATTCTAGTAATATACCAAAGAGCACTACTCTATGCAGAGATTTGTTTCAAGAAGACAGCAAAATGACCTTCATGTGTGCCTGAAGGGCATTTTTTTCCCCACACTGAGAGTGCAGAGGTGGAGGCAACTTTCTGATCCCTTTGTGATAAGGAAAGTTGAAGCTTGCTCGTGGCAGACTCAAGTTGCACTAAGTTACAGACACTGCAAGAACCCTCCAGGGTGAACAGAAAATAAAGATGAAATCAAACACAGAGGCCAAACCTTTCCCTTCTGACAAGCTTTCCAAGAGCTCAGGGCACCTGCAGGAGGCCAGGGAGGCAGCAGTGGGGGGAAGAGGCTGGTCCTGGACACTTTCCAGCAGAATATCCACACTACTTTCATATTCAGCACCTTGGAGCTGTCCCTTAGCAAGAGTCACATAAACAGAGAAGCCTTGAGGGAAAATAAGAACCACCATCAGAGAGTTTCCAAAGGGCAAGAGCTATATGGGAATTCCATGGGTCCTCCATCCAAAACCAAACAAGGCATCTTCTTCCTTAGTGTCTGCCTACCGTCACAAGGTACAACTTCCTTCCAATCAGGGCATTTTTTTTCCTGCTCTGGTCATTTTTAAGAAAATTTTGACTCAAATTGCACACAGATCTCCAGAGTTTGTACTCACCTTTCTTCTTTTGTGAGACCTGTCAGTCTTCTGCACTTCCGAGCAAGAATGAAGCTGTAAGACCACAAACAATTTACTCCCATTATGCTGCTACATTTCCTGCTTTATTTAAAATGCCAGTAACTTATGATGAGATGCTGTGATTCACAGTAATAGCTTTAGGGTCTCTAATAAAAACATCAATTTCACCTCTCTATATAATGCTCTACCTGCTGCTTGCAGGACTCATTTAGGAAAGAACCACTCTGAAATTCACGTTAGAATATTTGCTTGAGCTGTTTCCCAATTACTTTAATTTTATACAGCCTTGGGTGCAGGCATATAGCAATGATATGAAACCTGGGATTGAGCTGGAAATCATTTTTTAATAAAACTTTTTTCTTATATATATTCTCTGGTTGCTAAAACAACCAGAACAAAGGAAAATTTAATTACAAAAAACAAATTTTCACTTAAAGAACTGAAGTACTTGGAGAAAACTTTACATTTTTGCAATCATCTTCTTCAAGTCTGCCACACACAGAAGCAAAAGATAACAGTCATAAAAACTAGAAAGAGAGAATTTAATTTTTTAAATTAGCAATGAAATCATAGAGGAAAATTTTGAAGCAAAACAATCATAGAACATCACCATGCACTGAGAAACTCAACTTTTAATTATTTAAAAATATTTTTTTTAAAAAAGTATCAAGTTTTCCACCTCAATTATTGCCTCTAAAACAAAATAAAAAGCATTAACTAGACAAGACACTTTCTTTGTCCCTTACCCTATTATGGCAGGAAAGCTGCCATCAGGCTTTGTGTCATCAAGTGTTAGACCAATTGCAGCATCCTCATCTTCAATGATCATGGTACCACAATACCCTGGTGAGAACAAGGTGGAAAAGCAGTCATCATCCATGAATGATGGAGCCTCCAAGAAGTTGTAAAATACTCAGCCACCTCCTGCTGATCCATCCCAAGACTAATAGCCAGAACAGGACAGGATCCAGAACCCTCAAGTTCATTTACAAAGATGGGGGGTGGATGATATTTGCAGGCAAACAGATGTGGGCTCATCAGAGCCAATAATGAGAAGTGAGTGTTACTGCATTGCAGTTTGCCTTGGATTCAGTAAATTCCAAAAGATGGAAGCATTCAGCATGTAAGAGGAGCCCAGGATGACCAGCCCAGCTGGGGATGTCTGTGTGAAGACACCTTCAATTGATGCTGACAGTCCATCCAGAAAGCAGAATTTTTGCAGACCCTTCCATCACACATCACTTGTACCTTTAGATCCCTGTACAAGTGAGAGAGGCTCATCTCATACCCAGGTGCCACTCAAGGAGAGGACAACAGAACAACCAAGGCAATAAGCAACAGGCATGAATCCTCCCTACATGACTGCCTCCTTTTTTTATTCCCTCATCCACCCTCTCCTCCCAGCTGATCTCTGAAGTATCTCTCAGAGGGGGAAGGCAAAAAATGGCATAGAAGAATATGAAGTCTCCTAAGGTTTAGCATGCTCTGAACAAAGAGTCTGTTCTGTTGCCAGGTACTCTCTTCCCTCTCTCTCTCACTACCATTCCTTTCAATTAAAATGCAATACCCTTCTTCCTCCAGAAAGTTTCCTTGTAGTACACGATGCACTTGATGACTGAGCCCATGGGGATTCTGTTGATGAGCTGGTTCCTCATTGGGGGCAAAGGTGGGTTGAAATGAATCTTCAAACAAAGAGCTGGGGGAATGGCACTGATCACATATTTGCCCTGGAAAAGAAATTATCCATAAGCCACATAAGCCTCCCCTACTTCAGCCCAGGTATACTCTTCTAATGGTCTTGGCAGACATCTGGGGAGGCTGCAGGGTGTATCTTGTGAAGCAATTTTGGCATTTAGCATAAGAATTGCAAAGCTAGACCCTCACAGAATCCTGCTCATTAAATAACAAACAAGCATTACATAAACAGCCATCTGCTCAAATGATGGGCAGCTGTCCTTCCCTGGGTGTTTAAAAGAAAGCACTGTGCTCTAAGAGTCCACTGGTCCTCCTTCCATCTGGACTCCTCTGTTACAACTTGGGAGCAAAGCTTGCAGTGTTTTTCACTGAAAGTTTGTGGCTAAATTACATTTTACACCTTACAATTACCCACTAATTCAGAAGGTAACCAAACACAAAGAAATGATGCCAGGAAAGGAAAGCTTTGAATCCACACTTTGCTTTTAGGCATCACTTTAAAGCTCCTACACTGCTGTGACTTCAGGACAATGAGAACATGTGACTTTCTGTCACAGTCCCAAATCTCCGCTGCATTTTTGAACAGGATTTTGGAGAAGTCAAAAAAGGAAAGCTGAAGGTTTTGTAGCCACCCACCCCACCACTAATGATTTCTTCCTGGACATGCCATTGTTGCAGTGCGAATTCTGTGTTTTATTATGTAATTTAGACTCTCCTACCCCTACCCCCTATATACATATTTACTATACTTATTTGTTATAGTTTTACACCTTTGTATTATGTATGGTTTGTTCCAGTGTCCCCTGTTTCCCTGAGTTGGTCTTATCCTGGTATTCCCCTAGCTCTGTCAATCTCCTAAGCCCTATCCCCCTTGTCTTCCCATGTATGGTCAGTTCCCTTCCCCCATTCCAGAACCTTCCATGTCAATCCTTCCCCAGGTCCAATCCTGCCCCATTACCTCCCTTTGCCCTGCCTAGGTTCCCTCAGTGATAGGTTGGTGTTCTGTGTCTCCCCTCCCTTCCTTGAGCCAGTATAAAAACCTCTCCCAAGAGGGGATGGTCAAGAGGTATCCTGGAGCTCCCTTCATTAAAGTCTCATCCTTCTAAGCTCGTGGCTTCGTGGAATTATCTCGGGGTGCCTCTCCTTCCTTCCTCCTTGCCACACGTCCTCAATGCCTGCATGAACCCCGTGAAAGGCACGGTGTGACCCTGACACCCCAGCCTTGGCTGCATTTGGGGCTGAGCTGGCACAGCCTCTCCTGGAGCGGCCCACTCTGACGCGCTGTGGGGCCGGGTGGAGAGAATAACACCCCAAGAGCTGGCCGGGGAGACCACAGCGTGTCTGCCATCACCTCGTACAGCTCATGGTCCAGGGTTTCCACGATGACGCCGTCCCCCGACTGGTCGATGCGCACCACCGGCTTGCTCAGCCTCACCCGCCCCCCCAGGCGCTCCATCATCTTCTCGCTGATCTGCCCAGAGCCCCCGACAAACTTCCTCTCCTGAAACACCAAAAACGACAGCTCAGCAGGGCAGTGCTTGTGGAGCGCGTCTCATGGCAAGCGTTTCTCTTGGCACTCAAAACAAACCCCCCTTCTTACCCTGTTTTCAAAATATTTTTGGGGGATTTTTGCAGCCTCACCTGGAAATGTACCCATTTTACTTTCTCTTTCCGTCAGCTTCTCAAATCCTTCCCAAATTTGACCAGCACCTGAACTCTAGTCACAACTAAAAGTAATAGTAACCTTGTAAGAAAATCTCTTCTCCAAATGTGGTCTCCAAAAAGATTCTACAGGCCTATGTGAATCAGCAAGACTTCTGAAAAGTGCTGAAACCTTCAAACCCATCTCTGAGCTCACTCATCCCTGCAGAGCTCTGTGTATCAGAAACAGGAAACCTGATCTTCATAACAAATAGCAAGGTGCAAGAAGTAACACAGCTCACACCAAAAATGTCTGCTGCAGTATGTAATTCAACCCAACTTAAACTCAAATCATCTGTAACATTGTACAGAATTCAAATAATATTTAATTAAACAGATTTAACTTAAATTATCTAGAGTAATTGCTTATCTATGCATATTTATGCATTTTAATATGGTTAATGTATTTGCATTTTTATTTATGATTAAATAATTAGCATTTCCAAAAATATATCCATTTGTAATAAAATTAGTGAAATTTGCACTTCTCAAGTAGAAGACGATTAACAGAGACTTCACTTTCTCCAAATGCAGAAGCAGCTCTGATGTACCAGACTGCAAGCATTTCAGAGCAATACCATATATAAGCAGGGGTGTTCATTTTCTTTAGACTAATTTTAAAATCTTAATGGTGTTAATGCTTGGAAATTTGCATCTTAGGAACACAGCCCTGGGCTACATTTTCAGTATTAACTTGCAGCTGACATTGCCATCTCCATTAAGTGCTTCTGCAGGGCTAAGGATGGCTCCAGCCTCGTGACAGAAATAAGCATAAGTAAAATTTTCTCTTTTCAATGTGGATAAGCAAAGCACATGTTCTAATCTGTATCCAAAAACAACCAGATACTAATCTTCTGATCCCTAGGGGCAATGTCTTCAGTAGGGAGCAATCTTCAACAGTAGTTTTGCAAGACCCAGATTAAAAAGTAAATGAATATAACTAATTATCAGTGTGCTACTGGCTCAAAGTCATGGATGTCTCTGGACTAAAATAAACCAGCAAAAGAATGAAGTTAAACCAGGGCCTGACAAGAGCTGCAGGAGGTGATGGCTGACAGTACCTGTCCCCCGTTGGTAGTTGAGAATATTCTTGCTGTGCCCCCACACTGCTTCACATACCACAAAAACCAAAGGGCAGAGACCTCGTGGGGCTCAGAAGTGACATCCACATTCACAAACAGAGTTGCAAAACTCTTGGCAGCTCTGCAACAAAGAGAGTCAGTTAATTTAAAAACAGAATAATGCTGACACGATTGTTCTTGAGTAGGCAGAAGCCTCTCTTTGGCAACTTTTTTTTCACTATGTAGGCAAAGGATTCCTTAATTTTGGCTGAAGTAGGAAATTATCAATTCCCTTTATGCAACAATTTTCAAGTAATCCTGCAAAAAAAAAATATTAATGAAACACTCCTGTATTCCAGAAAAATTAGGGCATTGAGAGACACAAATGTCCAAGATTATATCACTTTATGCTACTAATGCAAAGTCAGCCTGTCATCCTAGCCTCAGGATTGACAGCAAGCCCTCCTGTCTTCACTGGACTCCAAACTCCACCCCCAGTTCCTGGATTACAAACCAGACCTGCATCTCTGTCTGTCCCTGCTGAATTCCTGTCCCCTCAAGAACATAGCACAGAGATTATTCAAAACCCATCATAAAAAAAAAGCTAGGGGCCTTTTCTGAGCTAATTATCTATTCTAAAGATCTGTGAATTAGCATCCATTCACTGCCCAATCCTCTGCTGTGCTCAGGGAGAACTTTGCAGCTGGAACAGAACAAGGAAAGAAATGTAAGTAGGAAGCCATAGCAGAAGAGACAGAATTCATGCCAGAGTCTGGAAAGAAAAGGAAAGGGAAGATTACTTCTGGTAGCTCAACTCCTGCATTTAAAGAGTGTCCTGGTATCCAGTGGCAACGAACACAGAAGCAGAAAGTTGACCTGTGTCTGAAAAGGGATCACTGCTTTATGTCCTGTAACCTGTTCTTTCAGAGCAGCTCGACTGTAAATTACTGTATAAGCCTGTACAAGTCTTTGGGGTGCACTAAGACAGAGTTAATAAGGCTCAGGGAAATATTCCTCCTGTTATAAATAAATACTTCCCTCTGCCTTCACTCTGAGGAGGAGTTTAAAGAGACATGAGCAGGACCAGAAGATGCTCAGTTTAACTGCATTGTAACTGACAGGGATGAAGATTCTACAGATACTTCACATGTAAGGCATCAAAGCCAGTGCAGAATCCACTTCTGGTTGCTTCTTTCTTTTTTTTTTAGTCTTCAAACTTTCAAAAAATAAAAAAAACAGTAACTCTAACATGCTATTTCAAAGAGCTCTAAATCTACATAGAAAAAGGCAGTTTCTTTCTTAAAAATGCTAAGTCCCACTCAAGTACAAAGCTGATCCATATTCCGAAAAATGGGTGCATTCCAAATTCATTCTTGACAGCCAAAAATACAGAAAATTTTTATAAGTTTTTAATCTGTATAAACACATACTGTAAAATACGATCAACTCAATGAGATATTTTGTCTAATGTATATGCATTTATTAATATTTTATAAGCAGATGCTATTACATGGTGGCTACATTCTACCAGATTCTGCCACCTCCCACTGCTTTTCAGTTCCTGATGTTTTATCTAGAAATGGCAATGACTTCAACCAAGAGCACTCAGGATATTTCCAGCACGCAGCTCTAGCCAAAAGCAAACCTGTACAGTCTGTTAGATAAGAGGAAAGAGTAGAAGATTGCCCTTCTGGATCATTACCTTCCAGGGTGGGAAGTTTCTGCAGCATGTTACCTCAATCTTGAGCAAACCGAGCAAATCAAGCCAAGATGCACATATAAAATCTGAAAAGCATCTTCAGCTTATGCCAATATTCAGGTTAAATGTCAGGTCTTATCCCATCAGAGCTGGAAAACACATGACTGCAGTCCCATGAGCTGTTGGATATTGAGTGAGCACGAGTGTGTGATGTTTTGCTCACTTGCACAGCTCCTCACTCTGTCTGAGGCTCAGCCAGCCAGCCCAGCTGGCAGCACACATTTCCATCTGGTTTTACTCAACATGGACCATGGTACAAATGAAAGGTTTTCTCTATGCTTCTGTGCAATTGTTACTCTTGTGAAAGCAAAACTATGAACCAGAAGATTCAAAGTCTTTGGACAACAGCCTGTTGTGCATTAACAATCACAGAACTATAGGATGGTGAAAGAACTTGAAGTGTCCTTCATCACTTCCAGTTCCAATCTCCCTGTCATGGGCAGAGGCACCTTCCACTGGACCAGGTAGCTTCCAGCCTGCCCTTGAACACTTTCATGGATGGAGTAGCCACAGCTTCTCTGGGCAACCTGTGCCAGTGCCTTACCACCCTCATGGCAAAAAAATTCTTCCAAATATCAAATTTAACCCAGCCCCCTTTCATTGTAAAGCCAGAATCCTTTGTCCTATCACTATTGTCCTTGCTCACAGTCCCTCTCCAGCTCTGCTGTCACCCCTTTAGGCACTGGAAAGTGCTCTTAAGTCTCCCTGGAGCCTTCTCTTCTCCAGGCTGAACAATCTCAGCCCATCTTCACAGCAGAGGTGCTGCAGCCCTCACATCATCTTTGTGGCCTCATCTAGACTTGCTCCAACAGGTCCAACACGAACAACAAAGGCCATGTTGCTCTCTAGAGGGTGCCTGAAGCCATAAAAATGCCCCATAAAAATGTCAATGACAGCACCACCTTTAGTGAGCACTAACAGATTTCTTCACCAATCTCCAGCTCATGGCAGCCACGTGTCGGATACTGAGCAAGTCTGAAGAGATTGCTGTAGAAATCAATCTGTTCTACAGCAACCAGGATTAATGGGCTTTTTTTTTTTTTTTCCCTTCAGTGGGAAGAAAAACAATCAAACTGCTGTTGAATGGCAAGAAAGGAAAAATTGCTTTGATGTACACATAAAACCAAGAAGCATTTTCAGTTTCCCTGGGTGGTATAAAGTGCAAGAGTTAAACAACAGAATGATGAGTGCTAAAGTGATTTAGTGCTACTGAAAGACAAATGTTTTCTTTATAGCACTTTGGCAAAATCAGCTGGTCCAGCACAGAATAAATATGTATTCTTCCATCAAGAGTATGATTCAAAAACCAGCTGTAACCATATTTCTCTTAAAGGCTAAAAACACAGTAAAGAGCAGGAAAGTGCACGTAATAGATTAGAGTACTACCCATCTCTTCAGAAATAACCCTCCCCAAATATATTTTATTTTTATCTAAAAAGTTAGGGAAATGTAACAGAATTTACTGAGTGTGCTGACTGTGTTGTGGTCCATTATTACAAGACTTTCTCATCCCTTTTCTTCTAAAGAACTGTTTTTTAGTGATAGCTACATCTGTTTGCAAAGAAGTAATGCTCATTTGGAGCTCTAAGGTATATAAATATAAGCCATTATATTTCATATTAAAAAGTTTCTTACTTTGTCCAGCATATTTTATCTATTAAATCTTGCATAGTCATTTTGTCCCATTCTTCTGCACGTGGAGCCTTCCATGGAGCTTCATTGGGAATCTAAGGAGACATAGAGAAAAGCATTTATCAGCAAGAGAATGAGTGGCAAAGAAATACAAATAATCTTGCCTTTAAATGCTAATTCAGCCTGCAAAGTTCTGTCAGGTAACACAGTGAACTTAACAGAGAATGCTTTTGGGGGAAGGGGTTTGTTTGTTTGTTTGTTTGTTTGTTTGCTTGTTTTAACACTTCTTTTTCTTTAGATTGAAAAATAGAGAACAATTTTAGAGTTAAGAAATGTCTCTAAGTTATTCCATATCTCTCACATTAATCTAGACAAGTAAGAGCAACCTCTTCTCAAATTTTGTAGCTCAGTCAATGGAAAACTGGCAACAAGTTGAATTTGAACAACAGACAAGTTGAATTTTAAGGTAGAAAAGGGCAAATGTTTGAGTTCTGCAAGCCTCTTAAAATATTACTTACCAATCAACAGGAAAAGTGGTAAAAATCAATCACAGGCATAAAGCTTGACATTCCCATAACCAGAAAAATGAAGGGATTTGTGCAGACAGCCTCAGCAGCACAGGATTCAGAAGAGCCTGCCAGGAGGCCACTCTCAGATGTGCTCTGGCCATCAGTGGGTACCAAAACGTGTGGCTGCTCTGGCCAGCACTGGGTTTGCTCAAGCCAGAGCAGCTTTGCCTGTCTGCACCCAAATGCCTTCCCTCTGCCCCTCAGGGAGACCAGAGGAGCTGACTCGGTGCAATGCCTCATGCCATACCTCCTTTCCCATTTCATCCATGGTCCTCCATAGGTTGTTGTAGTCCAGGTAGGCCAAGGGATTCCACATAGGAGGGAAAGGGCCTTTGAAGGGGTAAGATTTACCCTACAAGATGAAGAACAAACAAAACCATCATTAAAAAAAAAACAAAAGATAACCATAATCTTGTGTTCCATGCATGGGAAGTGGCACCAAAAGATTAAGAGTTCACAGAAACACTTTAATGCACAAATTTAATCAATCCATGTGACAGCTTCTGATCATTGGGTCATTGTGAGTGCAGGGCACAGGACAAGAGGCACGAAGTGAAACACAAGAGGTTCCTTCTGAACATCAGGAAATGCTTTTTCACCAGGAGGGTGCCTGGGCACTGGCACTGACTGCCCAGAGAGGTTGTGGTGTCTTCCATCCTCGGAGACACTCCAAGGTTACCTGAACATGATCCTGGGAAAACAGCTCTGGGTGGTTATTCTGTTATTCCTGTTATTCTGCATGTGCAATTCAGGTGTGATATGCAGCTGAATTAGCAAGTCAGACTTTAGCAAGTCAATGCAGAGCTGATACTTTACCTTCAAGGCTTCACATTTGGCACTTCTGGGCAGCCAAACTAACACCCTGCAGTAGAGTCACTAATATCTGGCCAATAAAATGAGATGAAACAGCATTGTTTGATTGATGTCAAACAAAAAAAAAAATTGAAAAATTGGCTATTTGCTACTGAAGATATTTATTTATTCATTTATTTATTTTCCCTCCACATTTTTTGTGAAAACACTTAACCACTAGTTGCCCTTAGCAGTTTGGAATTTTATTTTTTTTTCCAAAATCAGACAAAAGTAGTTGTGAGAAGCTTTATTATACACTAAAAAAAACAGTTTCAGCTAACCTAAAAATTACCAGCCCTGCAGAAAATGTAGCATTTACTAATTAGACTTATTCTCCCAGCCCAAGACCTCTAGCTGTAAATTACAGAGTGGGACAGTGTGACCAATACCAACACATTACATATTTAACAGTCAGTTTTTTCATATCTAAATCTCCATTACTGGATACTCAGAAAGTCTAGCTTAATAAGAGTGGAAGACAATGGGTAATTTTTGGAGCTGTTTTATTTACATGGGATTCCCCTGGCTGATTATTTGGATGGCAGCCTAATAGCTTTAAAAATTCACAAAGAAAGGCTCATTAGCATTATGTGGGTACTTGTTTTTTCCCAATGCATTATGGAGTCCACAAGATAGATAAATAATAAAGGCCAAATTGCATGCCACAGCTGATTTTTCAAAATTTATATTAAATTATGTATTTAAGTGTGCACTGCGTGAAGATGAATGTCAAACACTAGAAGTACTAACTTTTAATAGATATATGATGCAGTGCCACACCAATCCATCACTATAAAAGTATTTACATTGGCTTAACAAAATCATATTGCACCAAGATTTAATATTCACAACCAGGTAACAACAACAACAGTGTCTTTTTGAAGAGAAGTATCCAAAGACCACTTACTCAAAGAAATGTCAGGCCTGATTGGATTTAGTCTCTTTATTAATACTATGAAAGAAGGGACACAGAGTACACTATTCAAATCTGTAGGTGTCTGCAAGCACCAGAAGATGCAGTAAAAGGGCACAAAGGGATCCTGAAAGACTCAAAATTTGGTCTGGAAATAACAAAATGAGATACAACTTTGAAAATTGCTGGCTAGTAACTTTGAGGACTTCTAATTCAAAGAGAAGTATACTCAGAAATCAGTAAGGGAAAAAAATCAAACCTATGAATAAGAGAAAATTAGCTTACAAAAGTCCCAAGCAGGTCAGAGAAAGTGAAGAAGAAACTGGCTTTTCACCAGAAAACTTTAATGGAATCCTTGCCAAAAACACCAAGGCAATGAAAGTTAGGAAGAAAGCAAAATGGAGAGGAAAGAATTTAAGTCTTTAGTAAATGGACAAGAAGTAGCTACAAGGCAACATTTTAATTTTGCAGTGCTTTGGAGAACAAATTATGCTTTTTACAATGCCAAAATGGAATTTTTAGAAGTTTCCAATCAGAAGTTCTGTCACAGCCAGAATAGATCTCCATGTCACTTCATGTGCCAGACGCACCAAGATTGAAAACCAAGCTCTCCCAAGTTAAGGATGGACATTATGGCACATGTTCACCTGGAAAATGGAAGATTGTCTTTATTTATTTTTTCATTCAGCATGAAATCAAAGCACATTTCTACATCTTTTGTGCTCAACTGTATGAAAATATTGGAATCAGGAAAGCAAAATCTGGAATTATGAAAATATATCCCTGTAGATGGAGATGAACAGAAAAAGTCTGCTTCACCAGAGGCATTTGTTCCCACCATGAACATCTGGGTATTATTATGGAATATCTCCACAAAGAATCAGTTTATACTGGGGCACACAGCAATTCCTGCTTGGCTGCCAAAGGGCTGGGAGAGAAGAACAAAACCTCTTGGACCAAGTGCCTTCCTGTCCCATCTGAACCATGTGGGAAGCTACCTTTTAGACATTTGGGGCACATTAAAATTCCATAACTGGCCCTATGGCCTCAAGAAGTCAGTTTTACTGTGGCTTCTTCTGAACTCTGGAGCCTTCACTACTGTCCGTGTCCTGTAAGTATTCCAAAGCCAGAGCTTATCAGTTTGGTTTCAAGTGCCTGCTCTTTCCCAAATTCAGGTTTATGAAACAAGCATACTGCTGAGCTCAAGAAAACCAGGGCAGCATCAGAATGGCTTATTCTAATTATTGATTTTGTTCTGAGCTTCCTGGTCTGCCAGAGGCAACTCTAACCCAGTTATCCCCTCTGAGTTAACTCAAGTTTTATGAATTCCCAGCGGTGCTTCCTCATGAGCGCACGGCTAAGAGACCCACAAATCATATTTCTGTTTTACTGTTCTTCTATTTCACTGCATTTGGACTGCCAAAAGGAAAATCTTGGGTATGTCTCTTGTGTGGGAATCTGGGGTGGTAAGTCATATAAAGAACTGGAATAAACTTCTGCCTGAAAAAAATAAAAACAGCCATCAAAGTTAGCGAGTTTTCTCTGAGAGTTACTTTCAAGAGCTCCTAAGGCATCTCCTAAGGCCTGATCCTTATTTCTTGCACAAACAAAACTCCAGGAGCTGTCAATCAGAATTTTGTTTGAGAAGAGACTGCCAGACTAGGCTCCACACAGAAACAAAAATAGCAGCAGCAAAGAAAGACTACAGATGGCTCTGAGTAGTTACCAACAAACCAAAACATTTCAGCTTCACTTGTGCTGAATTTGCATTTTTGCAAACACGAAAACCTTTTTGATATTTAGGCAAAATTTGCTTATTTGCTGAGAATAGAATTCTCTGTGCCTCCTGGAGGTATGTAATCTCTAAAGAATAACAAGGCACTTGCATGCCCCAAGATGCACAAAACATTTCCTTTTCAAATATTTTTATACCTAAATCAGAGCTGTATAAAACCATCCACAATAACCATCCCTTCCAATCGTTTGGCACTGTATTTCAATATCAGTTCTACGATGCTCAGAAGTATTTCTTACCCTTTTTTTTATTTGTATATAAAATTTTAGAAATGGTTTCATGATGCCACTTGCAATGCTTAGAAAAAACACAACAGCAGCATCAGCACTTGCAGATCCACCTGCCATTGCATGGATCACTTGCTGCTCACAAAGGCTTTTGCTGCAGTGGGGGCTAAAGCCCACTGAAGAAGCTGAAACAAAAGGGAGGAAACTTGTGCAACCTAGTTGTCCCAGGAATAAACCAGCAGGGAAATGAGAAACCCAGTGTTTGTCACAAACTCAACAATTCCCAATAGATTTTTCTCAGCCATCTGCTTCATGTCAACCAACATTAGGCTGACTTGTGATAGACCCATGTAAGTTGTGCAGGAATAAGATTTCTTTGTATCAGGTCTGTTTCAGGTCAAATAGCTGACATAAGAAATGGGTTATTTCAGGGGAAAAACTCCCACAATATGACAACTGAATATCAGTAACCCCTTGAATATCATCCCCAGCACTCAGGGGGGCACAGGGAGCAGATCTCATGCACCTTCTCCTGGGAAGGTGACAGTGAGCAAATGCTTAGCTGAGAAAGGACTGCCAGGAAGTATCTCAATGCAGGTGGGATTTTCAGGAGAAAACCTGCTTTTGCAGGCCCAGGACAACTTCAGGCTGCCCTAAACATTATGTACCCAGGTAGTGCCAGAGTGGATGCAGTGCTGTGAAGTGAAGCCCCTGGTGACAGTGATCCATGCATTTTTCATAGCACAGTATAGACATCTTATAAATGAAGTCAGCTCTCGCTGAGCACAGATATTCCCTCAGCTAAACCATGTAAACCTTGGACTAACTGATGCTCACTTCACCAAGACTGTCACTCTGCATGTTAATTCACAGCCACACAGGTTTATTGGCACGTAGTGCCCTCTGCTGATTCTCAGCACTGGTACACCACACACATCCTGCTTCCTCAGCTTCACATCCCTGTAATGTCACTCATACAAAGCTCAGGAATCGTAAGACTCCAAGCTGTGACAAGGAAAATCAGAAACAGAACAGCATCACTTCAGGCTGTAAACCTGTCTCAGATGCTGCTTCTCATCTGCTGCCTTATGGAAGAGTATAATTTTGGTTTGGGGTTTTTTGGGATGCTTTTTGGGGTTCTTTGGGGAGTGTGTGTTTGTTGTTTTTTGGGTGTGTGTGTGTGTTTGTTGTTTTTTGGGTGTGTGTGTGTCTGCTGTTTTTTGAGGTTTTTTTTGTTGGTTGGGGTTTTTTTTTGTTTGTTTTTAATTCATAACATCTAACGACATTTTTGAGATTAGGTCTCTTGTATAATCATAATTCTCAATTAAAAAATGGCAAGTTGCTGGACCAAAATGAGAGAGATTTTACAACCTACTTAGAAACTGTAACAGAGCTGAGCTTCACTAAAGCTCCCTTCACTGCAAAACTGTTCAGGATCTCAAATGCTCAGCTGGTTACTGTACTGACAGATATTCTAAAGGTAAGATCTATAGGTTAGAAAATATAATTGCAGCAGAAAAAAAATAACTGATGGTGCAAAGCTAGAACACTATGACATGCCAAAAGTCCTCCAAATATCTTTCAATATTTAATTTGAGTTCATCAGCTGTGGGTGCCAACATGTCCTGAGAATTTCATTACAAAAACTAATTCCATTTTAAGTGTTGCAGAGCCAGACACAGTGGCTTGAAATATGCATTCAGATAAGGAAAGGAGTTAATTGGGAACAACTCATTTCTGTTGTATTATGGAAATAAAGTCCATCTTCACTCTGCTGCACTGGTCACGTAATCTGGTAAATATTTGTCATACTTGAAAAAAAGCAGAATTGGAAAAACACCACTGAAGTGATATAGAAAGTGAAATTGAGGATCTTGAGGATCTTCTCTGAATTTAAGGTCTATATATAACTATATATAGACTTTAAATTTAGAGCAGATCCTCAATACATAGCTATTTCTTCCAATCAGCTCTGAAAATAATTAACCAACTCTCCTTCCTACTAGAATGAGATTTTTTTTTTTTTGTTTTCAGACACAAATAAACACCTTTAGAAAAAACATTAAGGTATCTTATGAAGCACAGATTTACAGGGACTTTGTTTCCAAATACTCTTTGATACTGGGCTTGCATGTGGCTTTCAACACCTGAATTAAACCAATCAACAAAATTGATAAAATCAGTTGAAAACTTTTCAGTATTTCTAGAATTAGTCTTAAGAAAAATCTTCCCTCCCTTCTAAAAAGCAGATAAATGGGGCATAAATAAATGAAAACAAAAGAAAACTGGAGCTTCATTTGAAAGAAAGCCTTCAAAAGAGCATCTGCCCACAGTATAACTGAGTAGACATGGTGTCCCACAACTACAACACTGGGTTTACAAAGAACATGACTTTGGGGTCACTAAAAATATGAAAATGTACATAAAATTTTAAAGACATGTGAAACTCGGTATGCTTAGTCAGTTGTGTCAGTATTAAATATACACTTTTCTAATTCTGTTTTCCTGTAGACATTAATCAGCTTCTCAAGGGAAAGAAAAATCAGTTCTACAATCAGATGCAATTGAAGCTTTTCTCCCAGCAGCCTCAATTAAATAATCTAAGTGGGGAGCACAAGTCCTTTTTTTTTGTCTCCTCACGAACAGACCATGGAGTCTGGAAAAGCTAAGACTCAGGAAGATTTTTTCCCTCTCAAATTTAATTAAGAAATGCATACTTTATTCACAGTTCATTTTTCTTACTGCTTTCATCCTCATGCTACCATTAGGTCACAGCTTCCAGCCTTCCATTCAATCTTCCTGATCAATAAACACCCTCTGTAAGACCTCGCTTTACAGCCTCCCTTGACAGAGATCACTTTGCAGATTTGCTGTCCATAATTGCTTCTTTTAAGCTGCTGTAATACAAATCTCTATATTTTAATTTAAAATGTCCTAATTAGGAAATTTCTTCTTGCAAATACTTCCAGCTGGCTGGCACAGAGAAAAGGGAAGATGCCCCTCTATTTACAGGGCAGGTCCAGTGAGACCAAACAAGTCCAGCTTTTCCTTTACTCCTGCCAAAAGCTGCTCTTCATTCTCTGACTGGAGGAAATCCCTTCTGGGGGTCTGGAGGATGCTTTCACCAACTTGAGCCTGGTCAACCTCAGACTCACTTTTGAAGCTACAAGTGAGTGAGAAAATGACACAGCATCTTGTGGCAGGAATGTCTGCACCCTCATCTCCAGTAAAGAGTTAAAAAAACATAGATCTGCATTCCAGTAATGACACATGAAACCTTCAAGGCCCTGCAGCAATTTCAGTGTCTTTGAATTTACTTGGCTTCCCTTTCAAGACACCAGATGCCCAGCTTCTTCAACGTTCAGATGTCTTCTTCTCAGTGCCCCAAATTCTTGTTTACAAATTGTCAGCAAAAAGGGGAGAAAACAAAAGACACGAGGCTATTTCACCTCATTTAAACTGATAGCTACTGAGAGTCTCACAGTCTTTCCATTCCCTGGCTGCATTCTAATTGAGATATACAAAGAACAATGAAAGTACTTTTATCTAGTGGTTCAAAAACCCATTTAAGCAGTTATGTTCTATGCTACAGACTATGCCAGAAGATACTGCCCTTAGATTTGCAGACAAGGCAGGTGAAAAGCTTGAATAAATCATATTGCTTAACTTCAGTGCATATATCACAGATGTCACAGAAGAAACACCCCTAAATTCTGCAGCTTTAGCTCCAGCAGTCACTTATCCAGCTGCTAATTAAATCCCAATACAATGTGACCATCGTATTTCCAATTCATGAACAAAACCACTGCAAACTGCATTTTAATAAGCACTATAGTGATGAAAATTAATGACAACCAAGAGGGTAAAATTTTGTTCTGCAAGTCTGCTGTAGATCAGCAGGTAACCTGGCAAAATCAGTGCAGATTTGGGGTCCTGGCTAAAAGTACTGTGTGCAGAGGAATAAATATTCAACTTCATGAGGTGCTCAGGCAGGGTTCCCATCACCACTCTCCCCAGAGCTGTCAATTATTCACCCTTGCATGAAACTGGTGCCAAACTGGAAGCAGGCATGACATGCATTCAGCCACCACCAGCCAATGCTGCTGGCAGAGGCACAGGCACGAGGAAACTCCATCCTCTCACAGGGAACTGAGGTTATGATGTGGTGGCAAGAACTTATCCAGTGACTGGGGAGAGGATGCTTCATGTTTCCCCCAGAATCTTAACCTGAAAGACCCACCCCTGGATGGGTGCCACAGCAATGGAGCCTTTTTGGTGCTAAACAACTCAATTATAACCACATGAGGAATGTTTCAGGTGCAAGAGGCTGTGAAAATAGCCAGCTACCTCAGCCAGCTGTTAGCACCATCCACAGCCTGCCCTGAGACAACACAGAGATTAGAAGGAACAAGTGTTTCTACATTTTTTATAATAAGGAATTTCCAGGAAGCATCAATGAAGCATCAATCCCATAAAAAAATCTAGTAGAAAACAGGATCAGAGGGTGTTCAGTTGGCACTGCAGATGGACAAAGAGTGGATCATCCTCACAGTACATGAAGGAAAAATGTAAAAACATTCATTGGGCAAACCATTCATATAAAGAAATGTTTCCTCACAGAGATTTAGGGGAGCAGAGCAAACCAGTTCCGCAGTTATCTTGGACAACGAACCTGTGTTACAACTGAAAATATGGAAAATTTGTGTTTTAAAATGCAGAAAGTTGGCATGGCTAATGAGACTCCACAGAAGTAAAGTACAGCTTGAATTAACAAGGAAAATTTGCTAATTAAACTCTCAAAATAATTGGCACGCTTTCCTATTTCAGTCTTTCCAGGGACTGTTACATGGTAAGAATTACCTGGCCTGAATGCTCTTAGCTTTGCTTTTTTAAAAGACCAAAGCTGTCATTTTGGTGAGGAAAATAAACTTTTGACCACTAGTCAAAAGTTGCAAATTTGCATGTCTAAAGTAGGACCCTGACTCCCCTCCTGGACAGCTAAGAAGTTATCTCATTTTAAGAAGCATTTTTACAGATTTTACGTCTGCCTACCAGTCCAGTGGGAGAACTGTCAGGAGATGATGACTTCTCAGACAGTTCTGCTTTTGCTTCTTAAATCTGGATTTATGAACCTAATTTCAGTTGGGCTATTGAAAAATCAATGGTGTTCAGGCAGCAATTTGCCTACCAAATACTACTCACAGAGCTATACTAATTTTCTCACTAAGGCTGATGAACCAGTATTTACAAAAATGAAAAGAACATACTAATCTCTTTTCAAAGATCATGAAAAAGGCTGCTTAACAAGTGGAGGGAAAAGAAGAAAAATGTAGGGCAAGAAACATAATTTTGAGTTTCTGTGAAGATATCACACACAATATAAGCAAGACCAAAAATAATCTCACAATAGAACCTGGCATTAAAAAAGATTAAAGGAGAAAAGAACCATGCAACTCAATCAAGTTGGTAAAGCCTAATTAGCAGAGACCCACCCAGAGATCAACAAAATGCATTCTTTTCATTTTCTAGTACAAAGAAGCTGCATATATTACTTGTATTAAAAAGCCTCTAAAATGAATTTAATTAACTATGAAAGGCTTGATTTTGCCTTTGGGTATAAGTAAAAACAGTGGCTGATTTTACAAGATGCACTGTGATGCCTGATTTTTGTGTAGCAAAAGAAGAATTAAAACCTTTGGGTTTCATTGCCTCTCTGGGCTCGGATAATTTTGTGGTCCAAAATTTAATTACATTTGGCCACAGTCACAAAGCTTGGGTCAGCATAGGAATTCAAATTCACACAGGGGACACAGCCCTTTGTGTGCTTTCAATCTATGATTTGGGAGCACTGCCTGGATTTCAAGGAGCACACGAGAGCTGTGCATTTTCAGGGAAACCATGGACAAGCCACATGGCTCAGAAACCTGCAAGGAATGTGTTGAAGATACATGAAATGCTGAAGGTTTGGCCACAAGACAGTGCATATGTTTATTATATAGTACTCACTTGCCAATTATTTAACTGTGAGTAATTCTTCAACTATGTTAATACTTCCCCAAAACTGTAAAAACACAGAAGACAAATGGAAATAAATGGATTTCAAATGAATGCAATCAGGAAATGCAAAGGGTGTGCTACTGACTGTGGAATTATCTCTTCTCTTAACCTCTTGTTTGGCTACCAGGGATTTCTGGCACACAATTCTCTCCCTCTTCTCTCCAGGAACTCCTACAGGCAATTGAGCCTACAAACTGTTTTCATACAACCTCTAGGCTCTTAGCATGGCTTGGGAGTACTCAGCCAGAAGCTGGGATCTCTCTCCTTGGAGACTTTCAACACTTGACTGGGAACAACCCCAAGTAACAGTGATTTCTGGCAGTATATTTTGGAATGCCACCATGCTAGGACAGCAGGTTGCCCTGAAAAGCTGGGCATCCTGACTGACCATGTCAAGTGTTTCCCCTTGTGGCATGACCTCCTATCACTGCTGGGGAGATTTGAAGGCTAAATACTGTGAACAAACAGAAAATTTGGCCTTGAAGATGATGCCAGAAGCACATAAAACAGAGCATTGTGGATGTATCCATTAGTTTTACCACAGAAATGGTAATTACAGGCAGTCACCATGGCAAATCACTTTGAGAACACTCTTCTTTTTTATAACAATTGAGTGGAAAAAAATAATGGAAAACATGACAGGACATCTTCTCTCTATTGCTGTTTTAAAAACTGTCAATGTCTTCTTTAACCTTTGACCAAACATCAGCTACAAATCTTTTGCCAGTCATTGCACAAACAGTCATTGCATTTCCTAAGCACGTAATGAAACCCAGAGTCAACTTCCTTGGGTCTAACCAGGAAAGTTTCCTTTCAGTGCAAGTGCAACACTGGTCTATATCAGGAAAGGAGAAAAGATGCTCTTTTGGAGAATGACTACTGAGAATACGTGGGCTTTTTAACAGCTTTGCCATAGCTGTTCTATTTCAGACCACGAACAGATCGCTCAGCTCTGCCTCCACAAGACTGTCTGATTCCCAGAGCCTTTTGCAGTTACTGTTTTGCTACTCTGCATCAGTAAAACCAGACATAACCTCTCATGTTTCTTTCCATCAGCATAATAATTGTCACTGTTTCAGGAAGCTCATCCTGAGAGACTTTTCAGCCTGCTTGGACATCCAGGATTTCTGAAAGGGATTTTCAGACACCTTGGGCAGTGCATATCAGAGCTGGCCTGCACAGAAGAGTCACAGTTGCACCATTCATAAACAAGGAAGTTTTTTGAGAGCTTTCATTTAAGAGGGGAGACCTGAATCAAGGCATGAGCTAACAGGTGCATCCACAGGGTACACACATAAATATGTGTGCATGTCATGTTTTGTAACAGTATAGTTATTTGTTGGTGATTTCATTACCAACACACTTATTTCTTTAACCAACAAACTCAGATGCTGCATACTCAAAAAAGTATTCTCCACTGCAGCAAGAGTGGAAAACAAGGAGAAAGGACATCTCTAAAGGTTCATGTTTACAGCAGCAGCTTGAGAGTGTCTCCTACCTTGACATGATGTATCAGGTGCTCAACTTCATTCACTTTGTATGTCTCTATTCCCAACTCCTTGGAGAGCCGCAGGAGACGATTCTGTGTTGGCCCCACATAAGCCCCTCCAAGGTCCACATATTTAACTTGCTTATTCTGGTTTATCACACACAACACACACAAAAGGGAATTAAAAAAAAAAAAAACAAACCCAAAAGAGATAAGCCCTTTGTAAATAGCACACAAGTTAAAAGAGCAATCCAGAAGAACAAAATGAAATTAAATATTCCTAGAGCATTTTGGCTCAGATTCTTCTCCCCATGGAAAAAAATTCTTTGGTAGAGTTCTGGTGTGGTGATTACTGAGTTCATAACCAGCATGTTGATTATAATTTGGAGTTTATAACCAGAATAGGTGGCCCATTGTTACATTACAGCCTTAAAAGGAGGAAAGAGCCTGGCAGGCAGAGAGGGGAGAGAGTCAGAGACATCTGTGTAGCTCTTGCTCAGTCAGGCATCTCACCAATGAACAGTTTAAAAGACACAATCCTAGGAAGCAGCACAGGCAAGATTTTCTAATGAGCAGAGTGCAAGGGGGTGCCCCATCTCAAGACAGAGCAGAAGAAAGGAGTGAAGGGAGATCATACAGCAGGAAAGCTGGGTGAGAGTTTCACCCAAGGGCCTGTATCCTTCCCAGAGAGAAGCAAGAGAACACCTTCCAGGAGCAGAGCCCTGCTTCCCTGGCTGTGTGGGGAATTCCAGCAAGGGACACCAGCTCAGAGTAGAGATTCCAGCTCTTGTGATTTTCAGCTCTATGCTGGAACCCCCAGGCCAATGCAGGAACGAGAGAGGGGATTCTGTATGGCAGTTCCACAGAGTTGGCTTTATTGTCAGTGTCTCTGCAAAGGGAGCCAGGGACAGAAAGCTCCTGGGGCCAGAGGCTGAGGCTGGGGTTTTATAGGGACACACAGGGGTGGTTACAGGCTCTCTGCAGAGGGAAGCAAGGCTTGCTGGGGTTTTGGACCACCAGGTCACCTGAGCTTGAGGTGACTTGCTGACCTTAGGGATGCCTCAGGCTATCAGCCTGACTGCTCCATGGAAGGGCGAGGGGCCCTCCTGCAGAGGGCTCCTCATCCTCCATAGGGAGATGTGTTTCTAGCTCCCAGCCAGCCCTGACACTCCTCTGCCCTACTCCACTCAGCATGGGCCATGCCACAGTTCAGCTCAAGACTCTTCACAGCATGGTTGGCTTCATGGCTGTTTCTTCCACAGAGATTTCTGCAGAGTCTTTCCCCAGGAACAGGTTTTGAAACTTAGCTCATTGTGTTCTCCTTCCCAGTGGGTGACTCCAGAGCCCGAAGACCACAGAAATGTTCTGTCCCCACCATCATGCCAGTCTTTGCCTACTCTTATTGGTACAACATCAGGAAATTTCCCTCCTGCTGGTAGTCCAGAAATGTTCCCCCACGTGGCACACACTCTAAGTATGAATATGTAGTATATAAATGGCTCTGGGGATAATTACCCTTACGGTGAAAGTTCTTCCACCAACTCTGTCATTGGCTTCCAGCAACACCACATTCAAGCCTGACTCAGTCAGTAGCTTGGCTGCTGAGAGACCTAAAAGACAAAAAGAAGAGCAATTAAAGAATACCTATGTATATGTACTGCACAGCTTTTGTGACTTGATACGTAAATACTCATAGCTATCCATCCAAATCCTGAATTTTTCACTCAAACACTACGCCAGAGTGGTGAGGTGGTGGAACTAAATCTCTCAAAACCCAATAATCTTTAAGTGGAACTGAAGCACTTAATTAAAGAGTTTGCTGTCCAATTTTACATGTGCTAAGTAAGTTTTGCACCATATGCTCAGGAATTCTGATGCACCAGCCAGCCCTTGGTACAATGGTCACCCAGCCAGCCAGAGAACTTACAAACTCTATTGTTTGTAAACAGAAAGCTGTCCTCCCCAACATTTCATTTTTTATAAGCCAAATAATGACAAAAAAGGAAGCATTATTAGGAGAGTCCTAAATTTGTGAAGTTTTTCTGACACTTGTTCTATGTCTCTGAAAATTTTGAAGGACAGTAGCAAAGTTCCCACACAGTCAGGTCATAGGATTCATCTCCAGAAGAACACATGGTCTGACTAAGAAGAGACAGAATGTGCAGCTGTGTGGGGCAAGAATGAAAAGTATGGATAAGTCTACCCCAAAAAATTGCTTTGTTCCTCATCCATTCAATAAATTTTATTTTCATCTTGAGACTCTTGAAGCTGAGATACCCAAATGAAGGAACAGTAAAAATAAAGGGGGTAATATCTCTTTTTAGTTGTGATGTCATAAATCCTTACAATTGCAGTGGAAAATATCAGTGTCAAGCCTTGCAGCAAGTGTGTCAAGCTGCTGTGGGAATGAAGAGAACTAGAGAGGGTGCACATGGAGGGAATCCTGCCCACAACCTCTCAACTTCCTAAGCTCATCTTTGCCTTTCAGATCAGCACACAAACTGAAATTTAAATAAATTGAGGCACTGACTTTGGCCACGTGTATTTCTAGCAGGACGAGAGTTATATTCTAGCAGGCTGTATCATCCTTTTGAACCAACAGGATGTGTTGAATAAAGTTCAGCAAGAGGCCAGGCTGGAAGCCACACTCATACATCATAACTTATCTATCCTTTCTGGCTCCCTGCCTTGTTACCATGAGAATGCAATCAGCTCCCTCTGTGTGTCCTAGTACATGCAGTTTCTGAGTTGTCATCCAAGCAGATTGCTCCAAGCAGAAAGCAGCCGTGGAAGAAATGGCAAAAAGCACTGACAGCAAAAACAGATGGCCCAAGCTAACATGGCAGGGCTGAATGAAATGAAAATGAAGAAAATATAGCAGTCCTGGGGAGAGGCTACAGAACATTCTGGTCACCAACTCATGGACTGGGAGCAGGAGAACCTAGTCCTGTTCCTAGCCCTGGAGTGAAACTCCTGCAATGTGCTGCAGTTAAGTTTTTTCTTTCCCCACCTGAAAAAAAAAAAAAAAAAAGAAAGGGAAAAAAAAGTTACAATAGTGTAGACCTATCTATCTAAAGAATTTGACTTTTTCTGAAGAAAAGCTGCAGATGTTTCTATTAAAACATCATATCCTTCTGCCCTTTATTTTTTCCCTAGTTTCATGGGCTTATTTATCTTGGGTTTTCACATAAGTGTTGGTGATAAACCAGTAATGAAACTGATAAAGTTCTTTCCATACTTCCTGCTGAGGAAATTATATTGCAAAAACATCTGGTTGGATCAGTAGCCTTGATTGCACTCAAAAATATTTGAAGACACCAAGGAAGAACATAATAAAGAAAAAGCCATGGTATGTAAACATGGACAACCCCTTCAAACAACTTTCAAAGAAAGACTGGCTTCTGGAAGGAAAAAAGCAACAAAACTCCTAAATAAATGTGGCTCATTTGTTAAAGAAAAAAAAAGAAGTTATTTCTCAGAAAGGACAAACATTTCATCAGTTGGGAGAGGATCAATAGTAGTTATTAATAATTCACAGAACAAATACATGAACTGAAGGCTGTTGTCACTGAAGGTCTCTGCTGGCTTTTCATGCTAACAGGTATTGAGCAATCAATTAACAGCATTCAGTTACCAACACTGATTAAGGGATATGAGATTTGACTTTCTTTATTAAAATCTAATGAATAAACATTTCAGTGCAGCTGGGAACAAAGGCGGTTTACTTCCAGGAGCTGAACCATCAGAGAAGTTTGGGAAAGGATAACTCTCTAGATTCCACTGAAATGCAGCTGATTCCCAGCCCAGGTACCACCTCTTTGTTTCCTCCTGCACCTTTCATCCACCTGACTGCACCTACCATTTATTCTCCACCGTTTATTTTGGGACAGGTGCCACCTTTCCCCCACCCCTGCCACATTCACACATGGACCTGTTAAAGATGGACAAGAGTTTACTCTTTCCTGAAGCAAAAACAAAACCCCAAAACAGTGTTGAGGGAAGGATTAGGCTCATTAATATCTCACTGCCCTGTCCATGCCCACCCTCCAGCAGACTGGACCTCTGCAGGGGGAGGCCTTGGAAGATGCAGTCTGCAGGGTTCCCAAACTAAGCATCACCTGATCACTTCAAGGGCTCATGGTCCCTCCCTCCCTCTCACCCACATCTCAGCTCTGTTCTGGTCCCAGGTTTGCTGCAGAAATCATCACAAACATGGAACAGGGAAAAGATGGAAGAAGCAAAGGCAGAAGCTCAGGAGGGTCAGAGGGCACAGCAAAGGAGCAGAGTAGGTCTCTTAGCACACACAGAACATGGTAACTCAAGGCTGCTACTCAAGACACCACATTCCAGTGCAAATGTCAGGTGGGAATGTTGCTACTTTTGGTATCTCACACACTGGGAATCCCAGTAGTGCCACATCACTCCATGCCTGTTCCTGGAGCTGGATCCAAGGCCCAAAATGGGCTCTTAGACTGCCACAATATTAACAGTGAGGGGATTGGATGCTGTGGAGGGAGAGCTCTGAGCTAAAGTGGCACAAGGGCAGGTAAGGCACCAGGAACAGCAACAAAACCATATTAAAATGGCAATGAACACCAGAATGTGAATATTGGGGCATGAGGTTGAGGTTTGCTTTTCACAAACTAACAACTGTTGCAGAAAACCCCACAAACCACAACCTCTTTTCTGGGCAAGAGTCAGAGTGGTCTCTCTGTGCCCCAATTGCTGCAAACAGAGCACACACAATACCTGTGAAGCAAAGCCTGGAAAAATCAGTCACACAGTTTAACCCTTCACATGTTTCACATTCCAGCACTGCCTGTGGCTTACCTGCCACTCTAACACATCACCAACAAAAGACAGATCTTTGATATTGCCCCCATTCCTCACAAAGGCAAAGAGCTGCATTCACATGCAAAAGCCATCCAAAACTGTGACTGATGCTGTAATTGCTCCTATTTTGTGCACAGTGTTTTGTCACCCAGAGGCAGCTTTCCCTCCTCCCCACAAGCATTTCAGTAGAATCAGATCTGAATGACAACATAAGGGCTCAACCACTTTTGCCACCACTTCACAGAAGACAGAAATTGGGTCCAGTTTCTAGGGCAGGTCAGCTTTCTCCAAGAGGCCACAGAGAGCCATAAATAAATAGAGAGAGAGATACAGCAGAAATCAAACAGTTAAGCAGCCTCACCTGCAGCTCTGCTCAAAGAACCAACAGGCAGATAATTAATGCAAACAACAAAGAAGCAAAGATGATTATTTGAAGCCCCAGACTGAAAATACCACCGTGCTTAGAGGATGCTGAACCGGGCAAGCCTCCATCTGTTGCCACGGCAACCCGGTACCCAGCGGCAGCCACCCAGAGATCCTGGTGGGAGATTGCCTCCCCCAGAATCTTACAACCAACTTCAAGTCACAGAATCATTTCCCTCCCCACCGTGCAGCACTCTGCATTCACACAGACTGGACTCAAATGTAATCATCACAGCAATTATTTCATCTTCAGCTCCAACTTAATTCTTTCTTGTTTGATATCTCTGTACCTACTAAACACCTTAAATTGCACCATTCCACTGAACAGCTTCATTACAACCTCACTTCCTAACATCAACAGTTTTCTTATCCTGAGAAAATTACTAATTCAGATTTTTATATTTTTTTTAAAACAGAAAATCTTAAATATTTATGCTAGGGCAAAATCCAAACTGCTATTTCATAGAACCATAGAATAATTAAGCTTGGAAATATCTCCAAGATCATAGAGTCCAACCTTTATTATATATGTTGATTTATATATATATGTATGTGTGTGTGTGTGTGTGTGTGTGTTTAGATTACATATTTTTGTATGATATAAAATTTAAATGTATTTATTATATTTACTTAATAAATTTGAATTGAAAAATGTGAGAAGAGTCCCATTTTTCATCTGACCCCTATGTGCCCTACATTGTAGCCCTATGTTCGAATGTATTTGAGTATCTAAGGAGTATTTAAAAATATATTTTCTAAAAGAACTGATTGAAATTTAATAACAGCATTCTATTCTGCCTGGAATCAGTAATTTTACTGAAACATTCTTTAATCTTAGCATTTCAACAAGGAAAACACTAGAAAGGACATGACTGGAAGTTGCATCACTGAAAAGCTGTAAATTTCTGAAGGCATTCCTGTTGCACTTTCTCTGTATTACTCACTACTTTATCGTGTTCCTCCATAATTATTATCTCATTTCTAGTAAAAAATTTGCTTCTCTCATTTCTTAAATTATAAAAATCATCTTCAAATTATAAATTTTAACTCATGGAGGGAGCAATGAAAGTTCTAAACCACAGGCCTTCAATTGATAGCTTCTAAAATGGCTGGCACCAAAAAAAAATTGCTCCCCTTAAAATCATAAAAATCCCTCCCTTTGACTAAAATTGTACATTGAGAAGGAAAAAATGCTGCCATTGAACTTGTGCTGTATTAATTTGCAGGTCTTAATGCACAACTTCCTTCCATTCATGGAATTTGCCAGCATTTTCCTCCCTGTATTTATTTGGACACAAAAGATACGTTTGCAAAGGATTTTTTTTTTTCCTGGTTGTCAACCTGTTCAGCCACATCTAAATCCCTGAGTCTGCAGAGATGTCAGGTAGCAGATGCTGCTTTACACAGAGCCAGCAGGCAGAGCAGCCTTGGTGCAGTCCAGAGCAGCAAACAAACATTGCACCAGGCTCAGCATGAGGATGTGTCCAAAAATGCACCTTGGAAGTGGGAAAACACTCAGCCTGCAGAACGAGCACAGTCCTCTGCCCTGGGGTTAATGCAGAAATTGTGGGATGCAAAAAATGTTTCGCAAGACTGGCAGTAAAAAAGGGAAAAATCTCGTAATTGATTATACAGAGAGAAGTACAACTTCAGTTCAGGGTCTAAGGTAGATGAACCCAAGTATTTTTAACAGAATTATTCAATTATTCAGCAGATGGATGTCCATGGATATTTAATGCATTGAAGCTGTTATTTTAGTAATTTTTGTATTCTTCTTCTTGACCTTGAATATGTCTCATTTTGACCAGAGGCCGTGAATTTAACTTCTTAATTTAAGTGATGAGTCTTAAAAGAAAAAAAAACCCTAAAAAAAACCCCAAAACCCAAATAAACAAATTTTAAAAACCCCACCTGAAGCATCTAAAATGCTAAGAAAAAAAATAGGAAATCTGTCAAAACCTACAAAAAGTTATAGAAGTTGGTACTGCTGTGGGATCACATGGGAAATACCACTTTCCTCACTATTAAATGTCTTTGTACAGTATCCCTGTATTCCTACCACCTTTGGTGCTCAGGAATTCTTGGAAAATACATACAGCAAATAAATTAATTTGGCCAAAACTGCTGCACTGTACCCAAAGAAACAAAACCCATCTGTGAATGCCGCAGAAGGACACTTGGTGAGAACACCACCACTAGTGATCAATGCAGTTGCAGTGAATGAGGTCAACAAGAAGAAACTCAGAGGAATATGCCCCAAGCAGGCGAGATAAATTGTGGGGGAAAGAGAAAAAACACTCCCTCGATCAGGAATTCATTTTCTAGCATGTAAAAATTAGATCAGCTGGCAGAAGAATCCAGTTTGCCATTGCTCAGACCTAATTACTCAAAAATTCAAATAAAAACCCTCCTTGTTTATACTGAGGGCTCTCTGACCTCCTTCTAAGAAATGTCCCCACAACAACCTGTAANATTACTCAAAAATTCAAATAAAAAACCTCCCCTCGGGGCTCTCTGATCTCCTTCTAAGAAATGTCCCCACAACAACCTGCAATTCAGTGCCATCAGCATTAGTTACAGTTTCCATGGCACTGTGACCCTGGAGGGATGGAGGGCAGGACCAGGGAAAACCTCACCCAGGGCCAAGCAGCCCTTTTGCACCAGTGGGATTTCTCCTTCGTGCTCCATTGCATTGCTGTGCTAGAAACTGCAATTTAATAGCACTGCTCTTGTTTGTGCTCTAATGATCACAATCTGATTACTCCTCTGCTGCTGAGAGATTGAACCTGGCGCTGGTCACCTTTACCTCTGTCACTCATCATTAGCCAGCTCAAATGTTTTAATTGAAATAATGGCTTGAGACAATAATGCCTGCAAGGCATGACAGATAAGGATTGTAAATAAAGCAAAAACCAAGACAGCAACAGCAACAAAAGAGAAAAACCAGTGCTGACCCAGGGTCTGGGTGAGTTAAGGTGGTACAGGATTGTTTGGTAATGTTCCTCACATTATGGAAAGGTCAAGGAATTCTGCTCTTGTGAAGAATATTGTGCCTTCAGTGGGAAGGTAGCCTTTTAACTTCTCTAATCTGGGCCATCTTTACAATGGTAATTTAGATATCTGACTCAATCTTACCAAAGAAAATTCAAAAATTAGAGTTCAGATCCTAAAACCATGGTAGAGCTGGGCCAATGTAAATTGTCACTCTTGGTCATGCCTCACCTTCATGTCTAAACAGTACAGTGAAAACTAGCAGAGCAACTCTTTTTTTGACCCAAGTATTTTGGCCATGGGCAGAGATACTCTGTTTTCCTAAACTGTATCACTGTGCTGCAATTAATGCCATTAAAATGAATATCACTCACCTAGAACATTACAGAGCTTAGGAAAACAACAAAATTACAGTTTCAGAAACGCCAAGGAGCAAAAAGAGACATTATCAACCTATCTGCTTAAAATGTACATTTACTTAAAATATTTGTACAAAGGACCTAACATTTCTGCCTAAGGTACGGCACTCTATGAGCAAATATAATTTATTTCTGTTGGCATTTCATTGTCTAGCCAAGGCAATGAGTTTTTCTGTCTGAGCACTAATTCTGTAATTTTGTCACCAAGGTCAGTATGAACATCCCCTTGAGTTAATGAGACTTCATGGGAGCATGAACTCTAGTCCCAGCTTTCTGTGATCTCTTCTCCCTGCAAGAGCTCCTAGATGATTCCTCCACAGTGCAGGGAGCAGCATTTATTAAGTTCTTAAAACCAGAATTATAAACATTCAGACTACACTTGTCCCAGGCATTGCAGCAGGTTAAATAATACAGAGCCTGGGCAGATATGAGTGAGATGACCAAAGTTGTGGGGTGTTTAGCTCAAGCCCTGCCAAGCATGAGATGAAGACAATTTGTGGCATTTGGGTGGAAACCCAGCACCTTTTCTACAGTGGTACCCAGGCTTAGGCACTGAAGGCACAGCTGCTCTGCCCAAGGATTCCCTCGTACCCACTTCACTTCTACATCTGAAGTTCCCCTCGAAACTTCTTATTGACAAAACTGGGCACTCCAGGTTTTCAAAGGTTGAGTATTTCTAGTATCAATCATTTACTGTGTTCTCTTCATTTAATGGACTTGTCATGAACAGCCATGCCCACCTCACACTCTCTAAGCATGTCAGAAGTATTTTTCCAGGCTTCAGTCAGGTAAGAAAAAAACAAACCCGAACACATTCTGCATGTCCTTTGTTACAGCTCCAGGATATACTGAAAAGGTAAAGTTAATAATAAAAATATTAATAATGTATTTATCATTTACACTCTGATATTATCACATGCCCTCAGTCCCAGGGCCTCCTTTAGCTTAGGTCATCCCTTTCTGCTAGTTTACAATCTGGGCTGCCTCAAAACACAATAGACACAATAGAGGAGGGGAAAAAGAAAGACAGAGAGAACTGAAAGTGCTACAGCAAACAGATCACAGCACTGGATCAAATAAAGCTGAGCACAGTGAACTGGCTGAGGGTCTACACAGGCAGTTTCCTAAAAGCATCCTTTTAGGCATTACTATTATGAAGAGATCTACAAGCAAATAAAATGCCAGCCAGATTTACCCTGAGGAATAGTTTTGCCTTCCATACACAGCAATGTGGGAAAAAACAGGCTAAGCTGCATCTGGAAAATTTTGCAAAATTATGCAACAGTTCCCTTAGAAGAGAAATGCTTATCTGTTCTGCCAAGTCTTACTTGTTCTCAAGCAAAGAATTCATTTTTTTTTTAGTCCTCTGAGAAAAGTAAATGCTCAAAGAACACAATCAACTGGAAGAAGAGAATTTAAAAAATAAACAGAACATAGTTCTCATATCTTGACATTAAAGACTAATGTGTAATTTCCCAGATTTCTCAGTATCTAATGACTCACAGGTGTTCACCTAGGCCAGGCTGGGCAACAGCAAAGCCCAGCAGACTCATCACGTCCTCATTCCATGGCTATCCATTTTGTTTCACCTTTTAATTGATCTTCAGCTAGCGATTTTCACACAAAAAGCACAAAATAATTAAAGATTTATATTGAGCACCTCTCTCACTGCCAAACAGCCAGGTTGCAGAGATTCTTTGGAAATTCCTATCATCATCACAGCCCACATACACAGGTAGGTGTGTACACACACACACAGGCTAAACTGCGAAGCCTACGAGGATTTGTGAACATTTTATTTATTTGAACAATCGAAAAATTAAGATGAACCCTGCTGAAAGCCCAAACCACTCCCCAGCTGAGATACCAAAGGCTAAGAACATACATGCCATCCAGAGAAGCCCAAAAAAGAACCACTAAGAGAACTTGTGACTTCCATCCATCCATCTCTAAGTGCAGGCAGGAGGAAGTTTGAGCCAAACAGCTCATAAAAATATCACTGCTATGAAAGAAAAAATGCTGCCACTAGAATTGCATCATTCTGAGAGAATGTGTAGGGGCAAAAATGGGGAAGGAAGCATAGAAGAAAAGATAAATATCTAAACTAGAAAATAAAGGCATTTACACCCCTTTCCTTTCCTTTCCTTTCCTTTCCTTTCCTTTCCTTTCCTTTCCTTTCCTTTCCTTTCCTTTCCTTTCCCTCACAAAAATTTAATTCATATTGGAACAAAAGAGGTGTCTTGCTCCAATATTTAATACATTCAAACACAGATTTATCACTCAAGCACAAATGAGCCCAGTTTATACTCAAGCTATCCCAGTAATCCAGGTAATCATGGTGCACTGTATGAACCTGCTGTTTGATCAGCTGTTGCTGTGTGCAGCCAACTGAACAGACTCAATTCAATGTTTTGTACATGAATTACAACATCAAGATAAAGACCAGGTGCCCGGGAGGCAGGAGGCTACAGGGGAATCTTTCCTCCCCACCCTCCTCACTTCCAGCTGTGTGGAAACTGAAAAGTGTGAAAAAGTTGAACAGTACAAAGTAATATCTGTAAGATGAGCAGATTTAAAATGAATCAGAACTTCAGGGAACTTTGTAACCACCTGAAAAATGAAGTGCCAACAGAAGCCAGGTCACCACCATAACCTAATCTTTGCAAGATGCCCAAGCCTCTAATGAGCCACAGCCAGACGCTTCAGGGGTAAAAGTTAGTGCATCTGTGATTTATTTTGCCAGACATGCCAGCTACTAGAAGAAGCCCACAAGGTCTCAGACTTTGTAGACTAGACCACCCATTCTTCCAGGGATGGTTTCCACTTTGCATTCTCCCATCCTATCCCTTGCTCTCCTTTCCCCTGCCCTCCTTTCCTCTACACAATCACACACAGACCCCCTACAAAAATCCCAGTGCCCATCATTTCCTTGGGCAGTTCCCTGCTCTCCATCCACTGATGCTGCTGCTCCTGATGCTGTTAAGAGCCCACAAAACTCACACAGTTGAGTCCTGTGGGGCTGTGGGTGGCACAGGAACAGAAACCTGCTTTTCCCATTAAAAATATTATCACTGTTTCTTGACTATGTCAATGCAACTCCCCTCTGGCTTGACAGGCACTTTTCAGCACCTCTTTTATTACTAACTTATCCAGAACTCAGGGTCTCCCCAAATGAGATCCTGATGACCATTCTTCTTTCTCCTCCCTTCCAGCCTCTTTTGTTGAGAAAATACAGTTTTCCAAGTGACTTTATACAGATTTTTCTTTTAAGTAGGCTGTTTGAACAGAAAACTGACAGGACAGAGAAAGCTGTGCAAAATACAAGAGCATGGATGGGTTATTTAGAAGAATGCTAGTCATTCATGGTTTAAATACCCATGGCCTGTAGTGCAGCCTCACTGACCACTGAAAACAGGAAAAAAAATGTTAAACAAGAATAATGCAGCACTACAAAATTATAAACCTTAGACTCGATTCAGTCCAAAAGGAAAAAAAAACCCTAGTGGATTAGATGAATGATCACATTTTGACTGACCTCCAAGGCACCAATAATAATAATAATAATATCTGACATAAATTTACAAGGATGAAATAGGTTATCAGCCCAGAAGGAAAATCACGTTAGGTTCAAAAATGGCTATATAAAAATTAAATGACTGAAACTTAAATGAATTTAATGCAATTTCCACAAGAAACAGAAGCCTGGCTGAAGCCCTGGAGTCCTCACCACAAAAAAAGACAAGGACCTATTTCAGCAGGTCCAACGGAGGTCCACAAAGATGATCCAAGGGTTGGAACACCTTTCCTGTGAGGAAAGGCTGAGGGAACTTGGGTTGTTCAGCCTGGAGAAGTGAGGGCTCTGAGAAGACCCTAAAACAGCTTCCAGTGCCTAAAGAGGCTTAACAGAAAGATGAGGATGAAATTCTTAGTAGGGCCTGTCACAATAGGACAAGGGATTATGATTTTAGACTAAAAGAGGGTAGGTTCAGATTAGATGTAAAGAAAGTAATTTCTTACAATGAGGATGGTGAAACAGTGGAACAGGTTGGACAGGTGAGGTGGTGGAAACATTCAAGGCCAGGCTGGACAGGGCTCTGAGCAACCTGATCTAGCTGAAAATGTCCCTGCTCCTTGCAGGGCAGTTGGAATAGATGACCTTTAGGGGTCCCTTCCAGCCCAAACTGTTCTGTAACTACAATGCCTCAGGAACAATGACTGATTTTCAAATCATCCCTGAGGGCTTTGTAAGTACATCAAGACATACTCTCAGTAAAGGAAATCCAGAGGAAGATCTTCAATAATCTAGGGCCCTGCTCAGTAAACTTTTATAACCATGATAAACTTCACTGCTGTAGCAGTGCACTCTGTGAAGTAACTGCTACAGAACAGAGAGAGAACACAAAGGCAAACAACTCCTGTTTTGGGAAGGGGCAGCGAGACAACATGGCTTTTTATCATGAAATAACATAACAATTTAATTACAGTTGTCAGTTGTGCTATGGAGAAGGAAACTGTGGCAGTGGGAAATGTGCCAAAACCCCCCAGATTGTTTACATACAGAATAATAACTTCTGAAGAAGAAAAGCCTTCTGAATTGATTAAATTAAGCATAAAGCCTAATTCACTGTCTTTAGCTGCTGTGTAAGATATGCAAATATGGAGTAAACTCTCTGCTGGTTTATAATAATACAAGCAGCACTGAAGTCCTCTGGGACTATCAGGGTTGTGTAAGCCCACACTGCTCAGGCTGCCTACTTAGGCAGTGCAGACACGAATCCACAGCTTTTTGGCACATCTCTCCAGCTTTGGATAAGACTACATACACACACTGATAAAAGTACCTCCAGTAGTCAACAGTATCCTTGTCAACACACTCCTGAAATCATCTTAGGCAGCCTGAACACTCCAGGATGGAGCCAGAGCAGTGGGCTGCTCACCACAGCCACTGGGACCACAGGCACCAGTGTTTAACCCAGACCTGTGTCACCGTGGTGCCTGACATCGTGTTACTTGCTGGAGACTGACACTGATCACTCATTACAGCAGGATAAGCACAATGAACTGCATTTCTCTAAAATAACACCTGAACTCGATGGTGCCGAGGAGTAAAAATGAGCCAATCATGATTCATAGGTATGCAGGATGTGATCTTTTGGCAACCTCTTGATGCCACAAGAAAATGAAAGAGAAGTAGACAAGGAGAAAATAGAGAGGATGGACACAGAGGATGCAGGTGCACATCTGTGGTAAAGATGACCAAATAAATAATTTTTAACTGTGTCTTTGTGGAAGGAAGAAGAGCACAAAATTGAAATATTTACTTTTTCCATATCACTGTCTTTGATCAGGGAAACTAAGTTTCCCAAGACAACAAGTTGGCAGTGTCTATGTGAAAAAAGAATGCAGGACATCACACACTTTATCTAAACCAACTCTCTAATGCAGATAAACACCAAGCACCACCTCCAGTGTGAATAGGTTCTAGTCAAGTGCTAGACCAAACTCTGACAAATCCCACCAACTAAAAGCATCCCTCCAAGTGGTTGTCCAAGCAAAGAATGCACAGAACTTGCTTACAAAGAGCTTTCAGTCTCTCCTGTTTCAAATCTTGTTTGTCCAAAAAATAAAAAAGCAATTCAGCAGCACAGATAGGAAAATCCTGTGGACTATCCAGTTTGTAACTTTAACACCAACTGCTGCACATAAACTTTGGTTCCCTAGCAGTTATTTCCCATCATAGATATAACAGCAATTCCATTCCCCAAGTTTTGCCATCCTAACTTAGCTTTTTTCCCCTACCACAGTAATTTTCACATTTTACTGAACAGATTGAATGAACTTTCCCTAACAACACCCTTTCATAATGGTTAAATAAGCTAATGAAAAACCTTTCCTTAATGATGCATCGCCCTGAGCCTTGTCAGATGAGATGGCTCCTGCAGGTAGACTGGAAAGCTTCTTATCAAATCAACTCTCAGACCAATTAGGAGGTCTCAGACAGTGAATTACAAGAGCAGTCCCTGCTGCCTAGGCTACCAAACTATTTCACAACATTATGCAGCTGCTCTCTGTTCTGTTTACTGCGCATTGCCAAGTGTTTTTATGTGGAATGTCCAGAAGCCAAATGCAGGTTCCATCTGACTGGCTCACACTGCTTTAACCACGAGAGTGGTTGAGTACAAAAAGAATAACTTCCCTCTGTCTGGTACAGAGACAAATGACTGAAAATGTGAACCAAGAGCTTCATCGTGTCAACTGGCAGGAAAATGTCCTGGATTCCCCTTGCCAGAGTGCATCCCAGAGAGGGTGACATTCCCTGGAGAGGGACAGAGTCCTCCCACTGAGGGATCCAATCTGGTTCATCATTAACAGCTATTTCAGCCATGCCCTCATTTTGGTTTTGTGGGGTTTTTTACTTCTCCAAATGGACATCTAGCATACGACTCCCAGACTAATAATGCTCTCCAAAACCATTGCCTTGTTTGGTAAACCATCTTTTCAGAGGAGTATTGAGACATTGTAATTTACTACCAGGGGGCAAAAAGAAACAAGTATCTATTGAATATCATATATATCATCTACAGTTTTCTTAAAACCTGTCCCAGATTTGTTTAAAAAACAGATTTTGCCCTCTGTATCAGTCTATTTTTAAACAGATATAATACTATCAGATAATAGCCCTCAAAACACCTGATCTGTTCTGGGATGTTTTGGTTTCATTTTTATTTTTAAAGTAACTTCACAGTGGTTCACAGATGCAGTAAGAGCTACTGTTATTATACAGCACATTAAATTGTCACACAAATGAAAAGTGAGGCTTAAGAAGAGTAGAGAGCACAGTGGCATCTCAATTATGCAAAAATAGGCATGGAAATATTTTTAAAACCCAACATAACAATAGAATTACTTTATCTTACAGTATGTTTTGGTTCTAAATTTACAGAAACATGACAGGTTGCTTGTGAACAGTAAAACACCAAGCATACTTCAAATAACACTAAGAAAAGACTTCACCTTTAAGGAAAAAAAAATCAATTAACCTCATTTAGATTGCAAAATCTGTGCACTAGAGATTTAAGAGAAGCATTTTCTTAAGTAGAACTGGCATAAGATTAGGGTAAAATCTGATAATTTACTTAAAAACAGAACAAGGAAGGCAGTTCCCAAGGCAAAAGCAGAGATAAGAAGACACTTTGGAAACAAAAGGAGAAAGTCTTCTAACGAAATCTCTGAACAGATTTCATGATTTTATTTGAAGTCATTGGTGTCTCAATGAAGAAGATAAGTTTGATAATGTAACTTCATAGTTTTCTCTCAGTTGCTTTGACCCTTATGCTTCCAGGAGCCCTTCAAAGTACAAGAGTGGGCTCTAATCAAAGAGAAGAACCTGTCAGGATGCACATTCCAGCTCTAAGAGGGTCTGTTATGCTTCTGATCTAAACATTCTTTAGGCATACTGCATGCAATGTGTGGCTTAGCATTTTCATATATGCCTTCTGACTCCAGGAAATTTTCTTTTTAAATATTTCTTTTTAATCTGCACCATTTGCAAAAAAAATTCAAATACTTTTGCTGTAGTTTTACCCATAAAACAGAATATACCCTCAGTAAATCCTCCTGGTCCCCAAAGGTCTTCATTATCACCAATACTATTGAGATTACCTGACATCTTCAGAAAAGCCACAGACCATTACTTTGACTTGAAAGAAATGAAGACTAATTTTGAGTAGATTTTCATTACTTAAAATTTAAATTGACCAGTTCCTTAGTTTTATTCTTCCCTTTTATCAAACTTGCAATAAAGGACACTAAAAATGATTCAGCCAAGGAAGTGGCATCTTCAGATAAAAGAACAGACACTGCAAGGATTGTGAAGGCCTCTGCACTGTTATTTCTTTATCACGTTTTCACTCTTTAAATTTTAGATCCTACTCATTACATCTGGATAAAAAGATGGGCAGAGCTGCTGCTAAAGTGGGTCTGAGCTTGCAAATGGACAGCTTGCTTTACTTAAAGGAATAAACAGAAAGGAGATAGAAGTGGCAGCTCTGTGACACTTGTTTGTTTGCATCCTCCTGCTGGCACAGCAAGTCTTTGTTTGCTCTGCAATTACCTGCTTTGCTGAGCAGCAGGAGGCTGGAGCACATCTCAGTGTGACAGGAGCCTTCTGCTGCTTTTACAGGCAGCAACCACAGAGCCCTGGTCAGAAGAGCCTCAGGCAGCCCAGAACCAGAGACTTTCTGGAGGAATGCACACCAGCCATGGAGCAGCAGCAAACCCAGTCTCCAAGGAGTGCCTCGTTTTAAAAAATCACCCACTTCACTCTCTGGTGGATGGAAGAAGAGACCTCTGCAGCAGCAGGGGTTTTAAAATCAGTGTAAGGAGATCTGAAACTAGAGTTTCATCACCTGGCTGCAAGTTCAATGATTTACAGACAAGTGTGAACCAGAGGTGAAGCAGGAGCCGCAGATAACAGCTGAAGGAAAGTGACTGAAGAGGGGTACTTAGTCAGGAGCAATTTTTGTGCCTGTATATTTTTCCAGCCTTCATGGGAAGACAGGAGAAAAGTTGCTACAGCACGAAACAAGAGCATTTTGGTGGGTATTTCGTGTAAAGAGAAGTAAATAGAAAACTGTTTCCCCCTGCCACTTGCTGCTGTCTACAGGTGGCAAAGGACGAAGCACACGATTTACCTCAGCTTAGCACTGCTCTGTTCTGATGGTCTTCCAGAAAAACCTGAGTGGGCTGTGCAGGCCTGCCACGAAAATATTCCCATGGCAACCACAAAAAACAAGGGTAGTTTAAAAGCTGTTACACCGACTCTGCCACGCCAACTCATTCAACAGAGGGAATGGAGCACAAACTGCTGAACAAAACCATGCCACTGGAAATGTTTTTGTTTACAAGGCATGAACAGACGTTTACCATGGGCTAATTACTTAAACTGAATTTCACTGGGACACATGGTGTTAAGTTAAAAATTAGCTGTAACACTGTGCTCAGAATTCACTGTGCTATATAGAAAATCAATGGTTGATTTTTGCTGTTTGTATAAACATACTTGAAACATTCCAACATTATTCAGCAGTTTGTTATCAGAGAATCATCCTTAGCAAATAATGCCTATGACTTTGCCTCTGCATTTTGTATATCATTCAAATTGCATGCTACACACCTTAACAAGATGATTAAACAGACATCTAGAATTATAAATAAGTAAATAGTGGAAATTAAAAGCCATGTGAAAAATGGATGGACAAAATCACATTTTGTAACAGATCTCAAGTAATTGTTTGTGGTTTGGCAGAAGATGCTGCATGGATCTGTGGATGTGAGCACGCTCACCATGCTCTGAGGAGATGACCACATGGAACAGGAGCCATCACTCCATACCTCCCAGTGCTAAGGGGCCAAAAAGCAACTGTTTGATCTGCCAAAGGCACAGGGGAAACAATCTACTGCCCGGGCACAATTCATGTGGCACATGTACCTGGGAACAAAAACGCCCAGGGGAGAGATTCTCCATGTGCAGGCACAGAGATCTTCTAGGCCAGACTGGGTTAAAAGCAGCTGATTGTCACTCCAGTGCAAGAAGGCTCCGGGCCCCCAGTGCTGTCTGTCCATTCTGCCAGGCTGCTCATGCTCTCAAACCCACACCTGCACTGAAAGGGGAGCTAGAAACTTCCTGTTCATCCACCTGATTTCAGGCATTTCTCCTGTATGCCCCTACCTGCACTGAACAAAAGGCAGCCAAGGATTCAAACTAATCACATGTGACCGAGGGCCTCTGCCTAACACCCCTGGACTGGTTGCAGAGGATGCTGAGTGCTTCTAGTCCAAAAGATCCAGGGGCAATGGAGGAATTGCACAGGTTCAGGGGATGCCAGGACTGGACAGTGAAACAACCAGAAAAAATAAAATGTAAATCTATAAAATAACATCGAATTTTTCTTTTCAAAAATGAGCAACATGAAAAAAAAAAAATAGTAGGAGAAATGAAGGATAATGGACATAAACAACAATAAAAAATAAATTATTATGAATTAATGATTATAAATTACCATAAAAATAAATAATAACGGAAATGAATTATGGAAATAACAACAAAAATTAAAACAGTAAAATTAATAAATATTAAAAT
>VYXF01004852.1:0-27446 GCA_013397295.1 Polioptila caerulea | reverse complement strand
TTTTTTTTTTTTAATGCAAATGTTTGAAGCAGAAGGCTGTGTTGCCTGCATTTCAGGGTATGTGGTGCACATCCTAGAGTCACATGAAGGTCCATGGAGTGTTGGAGGGCACAAAGCCCTAAAAAAGCTCCCCTTAAGATACAACAGAGCAAACATCTGAGTCATTAAGTCCTTTTCTGTATGTTCATGGATACATTACATAATCCAGCTAGTGAATAAATCTAGCACTGTCTAGAGCAGGCCAAACCTCTCCCAAAGCCAGGTTTGTGGCTTTTTCCTCCTCTCTACTGCAATAAATCTGGCTCAAAAAGTTCATTTTTCTCATCTCAGTAGCTTCTGCTTCTGTAATGTTCCCACCATGTGTGATGGTGACCCCAGTCAGTACAAAAACTAGCACACCATGGTACATTCACACAGGTACTCTATTCCCTCTTGGCTTTTCTGTTTGCAGTGTTGTGATGTTTGTCAAGAACTTTAGGATCCTCAGATATTGGGATACACATTTGCTGATCCTAATAACCATTTTATACACAGGCACCAGTCCAAAAGTATGTGTCTTCAGCAGGTATGAGCAGAATGGTGTGCATAACTCTAATAAAGCCTCTTTGATTTTTTTTTTTAATTTATTTTTATTTGGTCTGGAACCCTCCCATTTAATCACATTAGAATTCAGTTTCAGGTTTTTATGATCCCATTACTTCTCTCATCCCATGTGGTCCTGACTAATTAAATAGATAAAGTGTGTTCTGCCTGGATTTTGGTACATTAGCCTTTGAATGCATGATGTTAAAAGTAGAGCAAACTTTCTGTCAAAACACAGCAGCTGAGAGCCTCCACGTTTTCTCACCTCAGGCTAGAGCTTGTCTGAGATAAAATACATTGTTTTCATAAATTTTCTTAGACTCTCTGACACTGTGGCAATGAAATGGCACAATAGCTATGCTGTCTGGTAGAAAATGGACTGACAGCCATGGACTAAATTTTGAGGACTTAGTGGAAAGCTGATGGAGTGGGGGTCAAAGCTGAAGAGCTCCACATTTACAAAGTGTAAGAGGTAGAATTTTGACACATGATTCATCGCTGTCTGCTCAGTGGCTGGTAAATTTTTTTTTAAAAGTTTTTCATTGTTTGTTATGTGTTACAGTTGTTCTTCAACATGTTCCTGAGGGAAAGTCTCTTCTTCAGGACAAGCTGGTTCACATCTCTGAGATTTCCTGCTGGCAAGTAAATGGATGTTAACATCACCTTTAGTCAGAGCATCAGAATGGATTCCTCTGTTACCTGCAGACTGTATTAGCACCTGCTTCAGGTGCAGGGCTGTGATTGAAGCCAGGAATTCTTCTAAATTCCTGGTCTGGATGCAAACTTCCACTGTGCCAGGGTGTTCATCCACCTCCCACCCTTTTCTGCCACTGTCCTGACATGCCCTGAGCATGCCCTGGGATTTGGTGCTTTCAGGCACTCAGAGAATTTGGTGCTTGCACTTCACCCCTGGTGGAGAATCCCTCAAAGGATGGGTGACCATTCTTGGCACCTCCCTAATCTGCGACCAGGCTGTGCTCTTCTCCTGCTTAGTGCCTTTGTGCTTGCTGAATACTGACATTGTAGGAGACAGGCAGATTGAAATACGTTTCTAAACATATATTTTACACAGTTTCAAACTTCCCTCATGCAATCAGTGCAGAAATTGTGAACGCATGTCAGTGCTTCTGAAATACTGCTCAATTAAATGAGCATAAGCTGCATGCCAGGCTTTCCACTGGGGGAAAACTGCTGCACAGTGTCTCAGCAGGCTGTCTGGTCTGTCCCTGAACTCTGCAGTAGCACCAGCCATGACTGAAATGTATCTTGATTAGCAGTGAATGTTAACTGGAGAGGTGAATGTTAATAGCCAAGAGTTTTAATCCAACATACACTGTCCGACATTCGTCTAGAGCTAATAGCAAAAATTGAATATTTTATCAATCAGATGCATTCAAAGTAGGGCTGACCATTAAAAGTAAAACCTATAAGATTAAGTCTATTAGTAGAAGCAATGAGTGAAAGTAAACATTCACATTCTGAGCACACACAGAAACACAGCACAGGAGCAGAACAAGGGGCTGACTGCCACAGTGCAGCCAGGCCTGCAGCTGCCTGGGGCTGGGGGCAAAGATCATGGGAGGGTGACAGCTCAGGCCTGTCTCACCCCCAGGCAGGAGCAGCACCCAAAATTAGGTCCCTACTGATGCCATAATTATTGAATACAAATGCACAAGTTTTTAAAACAAATTGATTTTAGCTTTCTTATTATTATCATCTGTCTATGTGGACTTAAGGATGTTCCTGGTCAAAATGGCATGGAGGCAGCCTCCCATTCAGTGGAGGGAAGCCATGTAGGCTCTGACACAACAAGGAGTCAGTCACATGTCCCCTCATTAGATCTCACAAAGAAGCCATTCATCAAGACTGTGTAATGAAACCTCAAGAAGGAGTGGAAGAAAACTGATGTGATGTCTCAAAGCATTCCAGCTATCCCACTTCACAGTCTCTGGTTTCCTTTCCATCTGTTTGTGCTAATGAGCCCACTTTTACAAACCTGTGACTGGTGTAACCACCATTAAGGGTTAAAAACAATAATGGTAATCATGCAAATATATGCATACTTACTGATATAACCAACAAAGAAAAAGCAAGGAAAAAACCTTAAACTAACATAAATTAATTCCCGAATGTCAAGCTCATCCTTGCACTGTGCTAATCTCTTTCTGATGATTAGCTACAGTTCAGGCTGATCCAATTTCCTATTGCTTCTCTCTTTTTTCAAAATTTTCCTCCAAAAGAGATCCATTTTCAGGTTTGTGGTGGTGTTCACATTGTTATTAGCATGAATACCTGCACGCAGAGGTTCTTGGTGCTGCTATGGCATCTGTGATGTGGACTTGTGCCAGTTTCTAAAGACTTGTTGCATTTGTTCATGGGTGATATCAGTTCCTGCCATGCAGAATTCCTGAGGTCCACAGGTCACCCATACAGGCAAGGATAATGACAGAATGGAAAGCAAGGTTTTATGTAGATGTAAAGGAGTTAGAAAAGTTAAGGCAGCTTAGAATGTACCATATTGCTGCTTCAGACAGAGACAGACTTAAGGACAGACTTAATCAAAGGGTGTTGCTCAAAAACAATCAGTGTCTTTAAAGTAGTGACCAGAAGACATGTTCTGAACTGAAAATCAACAGTCTTTGCTATGTAATGCCTATTTTTTTACTGACTCTTGTTTAGAATATGTTTGAGCTCAGTTCTTTTCCTCTTGAGCTAGATGAGCAAAAGCTAAAGATGCAGAGCAGATGGGAACAGTGAAATTGCATCTCCTAGCTCTAAACAGACTGTGTCCTGAGCAAAAGCACTGGCATACCTCAGAACACATGAGGAAATGAAACATTTTCATCCCTTTAACAAAAAAAATCTACCATGTCCTTCACCAATAACCTAATCTGCAGAGTTCCTGAGAAGACGAGTTATTCCTCTTACTCTTGCCAAATGTCTTCTTGTGAATAATGGCTGGTGACATTTTATTTTCTCTTGATCACGATGGTCCTGCTGCTTTGCATCTATGGAAGTCACAGCACACTGTTTCCATCTGTCACTTGAAAGATAGCCCCCTTCCAGTCTGTCCACTACTAGCCTTCATTATTAATTAATTGCTGATTTATTTCACCTTTGTGGGAGTCAAAGGAAGCTCCTGGGTTTGCATTCCTCTGGTTTCTCATTCTCTTTGTCTTTCCCCCTGCGTTCCTTCTGCCTCACTCCCTAATTTTTAGCTGTGATGAAATAGCCCATCATCAATGGCAAACCTCACATTATCCTGAAGGAAAAAAACAAACAGGAAGATATTCCAGTAGCTCCTACAGTGCAAACTTGGGAAAGAATTAAAGTAATGAACAACAGGACAGAGGCTATTGTGTATTGATAAGGAAGCTATTGTGCATGCATTAGGTATTACAATGTTGTGTACATGGTAATGCTGCTGTGACTAATGTGGGGCTGTTGTTCCCTGCACATTTCCACATCCAAGTTGGCCCTGGATAAATTGGAATGGCTTCAGTGAAAAGCCCTGAAAATTATTAATAGATTAGAAAATATGCTTGCTAGTGAAAAATCTAAATTTAAGGAGGAGAATGTTAAGAGGTTATTTTTTTGTAGGTGGGATTCATTTCATCTTATGCTGCTCATCTGCACTGGCTCTCAAGACCCCTTCTCTGGGCCGTGGGAGGGACAGGTAGTTCTACAGACTGATTTCTACTGTGCTAGAGTAGTCAATCAAGACAGACAGAACAGGTTTCCTCTTGAGATTCCTGGCTCTCTGAAAGGACCCTTAATTGACTTGGGCTAAAAAAACTTTCAGATTATTAGAATGAGTGAACTCAGTCCCACCCCAGGTATGTGCTTGGGGAGCCAAGAGCTACTCACATAGAGCTCCAGTGAAGTGCTAACAAATACTTCTAACCTAGGAGAAAGGGAGAAACCAACACAAAGCTTCCCTGGAAACTTACCACTGGGTTTATTTCGTACAGACCATAGGATCTTTGCTCCTGGGAAGCAGCAGGAGGCTGTGAGTTCAAGATGACCTGGCTCCTTGCTCCTCCAGGAAGGTTGGGACTACCTTGCAAAGGTCTGTGTTGTCCTGCTCATCCTCAGTGCCCCTCAGTGCCCTGGGACAAAGCTGAAACACCTTCCTGGGTGAGGACAAAGGAAGGCTGGGCCTTGCACATTTTTAATGTCATTGCACAGATTTTAAGCACTCACAGACACAAGCAACATGAGCTGTGTCCTGGCCCAGAATCAAGTTTTTATCTTATAATTGCCGTTTGCATTCTGTGTTTTCTAAATAGTCAAAATACCAGCACTGGCAAGCGCTGATTTTAATCCAAATCTTTCTGTGCCAAATCTTCTGAGGTCAGGGCTTGATCCTGTTCTCTGAGGCATGGTTTAGATTTTCCATGTACATGTTATTACTTTTAGTCTATATATGGTTTTCATTCTTTTCAGGCCTAAACTTCCTCCAAAATCTTTAATTACCCTATAAATTCCCAAGTGCAGCTCCTCATCAAATTTTCCTTTTATACTTGTTCCTTTAAATCATTTCCATAAACATAAACTTCCTCTAAACAATTTAAAAATTGCCTATGTATCCTCTTACTAGACGTACAATAGTTTAAAATTCATAGAATCTGCATCTGACTTTAGGCAGAGCTTTTCATATTCATGCTGTTTTTCATCTCTCAAAGTATTTTGTGCTGTCTTTGTTTATTGTCTTCCATTTTATAGTTGTCTCCTTTTGAAGTGCTTGGTTATTTTGATAAGCTCAGCTTGCAAAGGTGCTTTGTTTATATTAGCACTTCTGTATTGGGCAGCTAGGATCACACTTAAGTCTCTCTGTTTTCTGCAAAATGAGGCTGCTGTATTCATTTTGTGTTTTCAATCTCCTGTTGAAGCCAATCTTCTAGTTTCAATATAATAGAAAGGAGTTTAGATACGTCAGAATTTTAACTACTGTCCCATACAGACACTGAACAATTGTTTCCAAATGAAAATATTATTCAATCTTCCCTCACATATCTCGTGATCAGTATATTGGTTTCATGAGGTAGCCAGCATGTAGTTAGTGTTACTGTGGCTTGTATTTTACAAATAGCAGATTTTAGAGGCGATCAGTACCCAACAGGGTATTTTAAAGTGCTGTGCTGCTACTTTACAGATGTGCTCAAGCAGCTGGGCAGTATCAGGCCCCTTGTTTTGTCCTATTCTTTAGCTCAAGGGTATGTGGTTTCTTGTTGCTGGTGACTGCATTGAATGGAATTGCCAAGGCCAAGGGCAACTTTGACTATTTTACCTAAAGCCTGGTCCTGGGTCTATCTTCATGAACTAGATCCTTGAACCAGAATATCACCTAGAATCTAGAATATCAACCTGCTGCAATGTGAAAACAGAAGCTTGTCATGTTCAAATTCCTGACCCTGCTGTCTGCAGGCTTGGGAGAAGGATTGCAGTGATCCTCCATCTTCTGACAATTGTCATTTTATGGCAGATGGGAAAAAAAAAAAAAAAAAAAGAAATCAAGGTGAGCCTCCTGTATTTCCTCTGTTGGGATAAAAATCTTGGTCCTGAGCCACTGTGTGCATTTTTCTGGTTGACTCCTTTCTGCATGCAGTGACCTTTGCTTTCCCTCATGCCTGTCTGGGGGATGGTTGATACCTGATGGGGATGTGTCAGGTGTTTGTAAATCTGTTTCCATCTACCTTCACAGTTCAGACACTGTTCTATTTTAAATCTTTAACTTGTAAAATATCCTGAGTGGGAAGGGACACAAAGATCATCAAAGACCAATTCCTAGTCCCTCAAAAAACAGCCCCAAGAACCCCACCACGTGCCTGAGAGTGTTGTCTAATGTTCCATCAAAACCCCAAATGGTGCCCTGGGATCAGACCATGCATGATTTCAGTCTGTACTCTTTCTGAAGTCTTGCCTGCTTCCCTAACCTCCTTTTGGTGTGTCTTGGTTTGCATTTTTTACTTCTGGTTCCACATAATTTGCGTTCTCTTCTTTTGTTCTGTGAGCCTGAACTCCTTCAATCTTTACTCCCATTCCCTGCATGTATCTGCAACATAAGCACAGTGGTTGGGAAAACTGCTGTGGCATTTTTTGGAGAACAGTGGCACACACTCCTAACTGCTCTTGTACTTGTGCTTTGCTCAGCTGGGGGGTGATTCATCCACTCTGTCTCCACCAGTTTGGAGATAGGTTACAAAATAAGTTTCATTGTTTTATTCTTGCAGATTGTGGTGGGAGGGGCTGGTTTGTCTGCAGCTTCTCCCACATATTTTTGCTTGGCATGTTGCTGATCACTGACATATTTTGCAATCTTGTTCTGGAGACTGTCAAGAGTCAGTGGAGCAATTCCTGCTGGTGTCAGGGCCTGCTTTCTGAAAGCCTCTGTTATGGTTTTTATTGCTATTCTAAAACAAATGGGTGTGAAAAAACTGTTTTGCTTTTCAGGTATGATTTTAAATGAAAAGAACCTTAATGTGTGCAAGCACACAGGCATATGTCTAAGTCACAGTGCTTTCTGGAACTGGCACCTCCTCAGAAATACCAGGACAAAGGTACAAGAAATACCTCATCTGGTAATTCTTTTGACAATTAAGTATGACTTTTAATCTATGTCAGTCAAGTGAAGCAATTGAAGCAGTTCTGTCAGTCAAGTCTTCTGAATTCACATTCATAAATGCCTTAGCACTGAGGTAAGATTTTAATAAACCAAGTATATTTGCATACTTTCATAACTGAAGAATGTGTATAGACAACACCAGAAAGAATTGGCCTTTTGAATATTGGTTAGTGATTTCAAATACCTTGAGTTCATTAGAAAAGTCAACGTTTCACCTGGGATTGACTGACCAATGAAAATAGTAGACATAAGCAAAGCAAACACACTGTGATTAATTAGCAAATATATGTGGTATTTTGTATTTCTGAAAAAAAAAAAATCTGACATTTTCATATGAGGCTCTGGGATTGTACATTATATAACCAGGAGGCTTGCTTGATGAAGGAAGGTATTCTGAAATGAGATACTTTGATGTGCCTCTATCTTTTAAACTAAAATAACCACATCCCCATGAACACTGGCTTTTGCTATGTTATAAAATATCAGTCCCTTGAGAAGCAGGTATAGCTTTCCCCCAAAACCAGGTGCTGCACAGCATGGAATAGCACAGCTCCTGCAGATCACTAGGCATGAAACCTGTTCCAGGTTCAGCACCTCTGCAAACTGTGTTGCAGAGCTGGGCTGGCCACTGGTGCCTGTATTTACTCAGGCTGACCAAAAGGTCAGAGATAAATTGACCTTCAAACCCACACATGCATCATATGAGCTCTGTGTTGGTGGAGGGCCATGCCTGAAACCACAACAGACTCCTTCCAGGGAACTCTCTTCTGCCTAAAAGTTGGACTTTTCTCTCCCAAGCTTTTGTCTGGAATTTTCCACAGCTTGTTTCCCTTTGTACAATTTTTTGTAGACCACGACCATGCCTTCTAAACTGGATTGTGAAATTTTGTTGTCTAGGTGTCATCTAGTGGTGATATGGCAGTGCTGCTGAGCCTACATCCACAGTGGTTTGCTGTTCCTGAGGAAGAGGTGGCAGATGCACAAGACTTTGGCAGTGAATGGCACACAGGGTGATGTAGGTAAAGCTGACATGAAAGACTTTATGGTGGCAGGAACACAAATCCTGGCACCTCTACAGGTACTGTAGAGGAGTGCAGATAGTGACATTCAATTGATCCAGATGTGGAATATTGTCATGACAGCTGTTTTGTGTAGGTTGATTTCTTCACTGGTAATTGCTGTGATTTGTCTTCCCTCCCCTCTGAAAAGTATTGATGAAAACAATACAAGGTGTCCTGGGCTCCAGATGAGAGCTGACCAACAACTGCTGGAACAGGCACAGCACCTGTGTATAGGACATGCTCTAATATTGCCAAGCACAGGCAGATGGAAATTTAAGGTCCCTTCCAACCCAAACCATTGTATGATTCCACAGACCCAGGGCACTGGTCCTCTGTGGATAATCTTGCAGGCAAGCAGTAAATCTTATGTGGCCAGGGCACTCACTTTTGGATTTGAGGACCTTAAACTTGGGGACATTGCAACTGTTTCTGAAGTTTATATTTTAAGATGTCATTATGCATTCATAATTCTTCCCCATATGACCAAGGCTAGATAAGCAAAGAATCATTTGGGTTGAAAAAGACTTCTTATGATCATCCAGCCCCAGTATTTATATGCTGTAATCAATGGCAACTGTATAATTTCTAAAAGAGTTTCTAACTGTCATAGCCTGCCTTCATCATTCCACCATCTATAAAGAATATCCTGAACAAGGAGTTGATAATGGTGTTGCTTTTTGGCCACCAAATAATCTCATTCTGGATTCTGAAGGCTCCAGCCCTGGCCAGGGGAAATCTCCACTCCTGCCCCTGGCACAGGGAGCACTGCCCAGGGTTCAGGGGAGGTGATCCTGGGAGAGGTGCCTGAGCTCTGGAGGAAAGTCATCACTCCTGTCTTCAAAAAGGGCAGCAAGGAGGACCTAGGAAACCACAAACCCATCAGCTTCACCTTCATCCCCAGGAAGGTGATAGAACAACTCATCCTGGAGTCTCCAAGCCTGAGGGTTCATCACAGGTCAGTAAAAGGTGATCCTGCAATACCAGAAGTCAGTGAAGCTGCCCAGAAGCCTCCTGAATTCAGACCTCAGAGCTATAGTGCTTTAGCAGGGGCATACACACAGCAAGGTTCACCCGGGGAAAGACTGGGATTCACCCAACAGCTTCACTTAACCTTGGCTCTTTGCCTTTAGCAGACTCCAGTCACCCCCACAGGGCTGCCCTAGGGGTATAGCTCTGTGTGTTTCCTCTGTGGAACCAGCATTTGCCTCTTTTTTTTTTTTGCTTTGTAGTTCCCTATGCTCACCACCACCTTCTCCCTCAAATTATTTTCTCTTGGACCATTTTGTGAGGTTTCAGAACACCTTTTCCCCTGCTTTTTGACCATCCCCTTTTCCTATGTAGCTTCACATCTATAAAGTCTAAGCCTCTTATGGTCTGGACACTGTACATCAGACCAGTGGCATAGCTGTTTAGAATCATCACTCCTGGAAAGAAAAAGTGGGGGGGAAAGGAGTAAAAGCACAAGTAAAGAGGCATCTTCAACACTGTGGGTTCAATCTATCTCAGATCTAGAGCCACCTGCAGCTGGCACTGAGAGTTCATGCCCACAGCTGCAAGCTAAAGCTAGATTTTCTCTGGCCAAAGAACAGTCAGAGAAAATAGGGTACCTGAGCCTACACTTTAATGTGCCAAATGTTGCCAGGCCTCTGCAGGCTGCCCTGCTATGCGAAATAAATTCACAGTATATTTGCTTTTTTTTTAGATTGTAGCTCTGCTGTCTTTTTAGCTCAGTTTTGGTGGCAGCTCGCAAGTGATTCGCCTTTTCTGCTTCCCAATCAGAGTAATTTAGATGGAATTTTTCTGCTGCAGCCCCTCCACCAAGGACACAAACCTTAACCTCCTCTGCTTAGTTTAGTGGCACAATTGTTTTAACTCTCTCCTTGGAGGTCATGCATCATGAGCTTACCCAAGAAAAAGATATTGTGACAAAATGGTCGTGATGCACACCAGAGCATGGAAAGAAACCTAAGGAGTCCATTCCATTAACTGCACCATCTGGAGGCAGGATTGCCTATACCTAAACATTTATCTAAACTTCTTAAAGGCACCTAAGGATGCATCTTAACAGCCCCCGGCTTTATTTCCATGTTTCCTGTGCAAGAATGTTTCTTTCCTTATGGATACTGTGAGTTTAATCCCTGCAGGTGCTTATGTTAATTTCCAACAGATTTTTCCCTTATCCTTCTCTTCTCTAGACTGTACAGCCCAATTCCTTCAATTCTTTCTTGCAGGCAATGTTTTCATGCCCTGTGATGATTTGGATTTCTCTCCTCTTTACTTTCCCCAGTTAGTGAACATCTTTCTTGAGCTCAGCAGTGATCCCACTGTTCTGGCTGAAGCATCACTATCACTGAATGAAGAGGAAGAGTTGCCTCAGGTGCCTCACAATGCTGCCTAGTATTGCATTTAGCTTTCTCATAACAACAAAATGTTGACTTATGCTCTGTTGTGACCACCATAATCCCCATATCTCCTCCTGGAGATGGTTTGTATTTGTACTGCTGATTATTCTTTCCAGTCTCACAGTGTCTTTCAGGTCTCCCTTCTGTTTGCTTTAGGCAGTGCCTTCCATTTGTTGGGATTGCTTTGAATACTAATTTGTATTTGCAGCCTCTCCTTCTTAATGCCACATGCAAATACAATAGGCATCCCCTCTATTCCATCATCTCAGTCACCAGTGGAAATGTGAAGGGCCTGAACTGATGCAATCTCACACTTGGACAGTGTTTGTTGGTAGCTGCTCTTGGTAGATGCTCTGGGTGTTACTCACCTCTCAGAAGAGCCATTTAGGCCATGTTTCCTCATCTTATTTGTGAGGATATCAACAGATACAACAACTACATCAACAGCATCCCTGTGATTCCTATTGGTCTGCTCAGCTGCTGTATGGCTGTACATGCATCTGGGTTCTTTGAGTTAAAATTCTCTTTTTTTCTCTATAATGTATGTTGATCTGCATCTGTGACTTTCTACTATAAGAATGATAGTAAAATAATAAATTGGAGTGATGGAATTATGATGCAATTATTCCTCTTTTTTTCTTTTTTTTCTTTTTTCTTTTTTTTTAAGAAAGAAATAAATTGATTCTTCTTGAAGATTAAAACTGGAGAGGATATGCCAACCTCTGCAATAGATGTCTAATTTCCTGTTATAAGCCACAAGCATCTAGTCAGTCTAGAAGGCTACTCAGCTCACCCAGAGATATGCACTGAATTTCTCCTCAGGTGAGTTGACTTTAGGCTCAGTTGCCTCACCTGGATCTTCTCCACCTGCAGCAGGAAGTCAAACACAGGCCTGATTCTGGGCCCCTTAATTCAAGAGCCAAATCCTGCCTCCTAAATTCTGTGTAACACACAGGATAACATTCTTTCTTTAGGATGTTCTAGTACGGTTTTGCTGAACATTTTTAGAGTGTAGAAGAAAACCGGAGAAAGGATAATATTTACAGTGCAAGTTGGAGTAATGCTGCACCACTGGAATTTGTTGTTGATGATCTCAATTGCTGCTTAAAAGGTGGGTAGTGACCTGTAACGTGAAAAGGGGTAGTGAATCTTCCTAACTGACCCATGAGATCATCTTAAATCTCTAATGTTGCTCACAGGTATAGTCATTAGGTGTTATCCGGTCAAAAAACCAAAGGGCTGGGGAGGAAAGTAAAGTAGTAACAGAATGAGAAGCAACACTGTTAAAATTTGTTTCCCTTGTAACTGGATTTCCATCCAAAACGTCTCTTACATACATGAGAAGGAGGTCAGGATGCTGGTTGTGAAAGATCACAAAATAGTGAAGAACGTTTGGCACAGATGTAGTTTCAGCTGATGAAGCCTTCTCTCGGAAACATGTCACTAAACAATTTGCTTTTTCACAGATCTTCACAACCATTAGGTTTTGGGGGGGATGTTTCTTGCACAAGTAGAGAAAAAGATGGGAAACTTATAAGAATCCAACTGACACAAGCAGGCACTAAAAAACACGAAAGAAAAGTAGCATCTCCTGATCACTCTTTGATATCCATGCAAGATCCTCACTATCCCACAGCTGGCAGCAGGATGCCCCCAGTATAAAGTTGCTTCTGTAAAAGTTTGCTGTCCCAAACATCTGTTTACCCCAGGAAGCCTTTGAGTGTAAAAACATGGCAGGCAAAATTTGAGATCATGTCATGATCCTCTGTGAGTAGGGTGTGATGTTGCTGGCAGCTTCATGTGTAAGAAAAGTGGAAGGCAACGATTTGGCCTTTTCATGCTTTGCAGATTTAAGGACCATTCCTGTCCCCTACTGCAGACTAGAGCTTTCCCCTGATGCTACCAAGGGCACGCTCATTCTTCATCCACTTATTTCTGCTACTACTCTCCAGCATGCCAGACCTCACAGAAAGGATGGAGGAATTAGGAACCACATGCTTTACAGCTGCTCCCCTACACTGAGCACAAATCCTATCCCAGTCACAGAGTCTGCCCTCCCTGTCCCACAGCCCAGTGCAGCCTTCTCCAGCTGTCATGGGTTGCAGTGCAAAATGTGACCAAATTGTGTATTCCATCCCCATCTGTTGGAACTGTGCTGGGGGTGGTGTAATCTTCTGTCAAGATGCCAGCTGATAAGAAACCAGCAAGGGCAGTTTCTTTATCTCTTCCATGACCCATCCTCCCTCCAGGGAGAGATCTTCTGCTAAGGGGCCATTGAGTCTCACTGATAAAATTCCATCATCCCATTGGGAAATGCTCCATCCAGGGGGAGGAGCCAAGCAATCTTATCTGTATAAAAACCTGAGATTTGGGACACCAAAGCAGCCTCTTCCACTGGCCTCCCANAAGAACTGTTATTCCTATTCCCATATCTTTGCCTGGGACCCCCCTTAATTTCAAAATCATAATAATTTGGAGGGAGGGGGTTTATGTTCTCCATTCCAAGGGAGGCTCCTGCCTTCCTTAGACACCTGTCATTCAAACCAAGACACTAGACACCCAGTGGAATGTGCTGGGTGCGTCTGCTGTCCCATGCTCCTGTGCACACAACACCTCCAATCTCATTTTTCAGCTTGTGAAGAGTCTGGCTACTGACCCGACCTGTGAAAATCAGGAGGTTTTTTCTGCTTTCTCTCAGTCCAGGGCTGGCCCAGGCCAGCCGTGTCCAGCAGGAAAAGCAATGGTAAGTGAGCTCCACCTATAGGCTTATCCCCAGCTCTCTCCCAAAAAGGAAGGAGGGATTTTCAGGCATCTCATCATGTCTGAGCCTCACGCTGCGCTCCACCTCCAGGGGAAAGTGCAGGTTACTCAGCAAAATCTAGGAGCTGTCAGTAATGCCTTTTGCTCCATTGCAGCCAGGTATGCTGCTGGCCTAGCCTCATTTTGTATTTAACACCCTTTATTTTATTGTTTTCAAGGTCATCCATGCAGTTATTTTGTCTGACAGCTGTGGCATTATCAAGGCTTAAATGCATAAAAATATATTCATGAATATGTAAAAGTAGGGTTGTGTGTGTCTCTGTATGTTTCTCGTCTATAACTCATGGAAAGAGTGTAATATAAATAATTTCTAAAAAAGCTGTGATTATCCAAGTCAAGGCTAGAAACCACAGTTTTTTGCATTCCAAAACAAACACTGTCTCATCTTCCCTATGTGTGTATGCAGATACACATCATATTTGTGTATCTGTCATTAGAGTTTAAGGAGGAATATCACAACGTTGTGTCCTTAAGTTCATGGTGCCTGCAGATGAAAAGCCACATTTTACACGTATTTCCCCCTTGAGGCTGTTTCCAACCTGGAGAATACAGATGAAGAGTGTTGGACTACCTGCTCCTCATTCAAGGCCTTCCTTAAAGGAGGAATCAAATATAAACAAAGAAACAGCTTGGGAGAAATCAGGGAGCATGGGAATGGGTTCTCCCAGTGTAGGGACCCTCTTGTGCATCCAAGGGAATGAAATATGTGAGACAGTAGCATCTCTAGTGCCAGGAGTGGTAATATTTGAACATATGTAGCTCACACCAGTTTAGAATCGCTTTAAAGTTTGCAAAGTCTTGCTGCAGCAGGTCACACTTCCAGTGACTGGGAATGTTTGGACAGTGTGGAGAGGTGTCTGACATCAGCAGGGTGATTGTTTCCACATGTGAAGAGGTTCAGGGTAGGTGAGGAGGAGCAGGGTAGGCGAGAGGGATGAAGCAAACAAACATAACTGTGTTTTCCTCAGTTAGGAGCGGCTGACTTGTGAATATCTGATGCTGAGGACTGCCAATATCCTGAGCAAGTTCTTTACAGGAATGGATACTTCCCTCCTTGCCTCCCCCATCAGCCTCAGGCAGGAGGCTTTGCCTGGCCAGGCTTTGCTCCCACTGAAGCTGCTGATTGCTTTTCTTCTTTGTGAATAAAAGTGGAGTTCAATATTAAACACCCTTGAAAAGTCTCACTCAGAATTCATTTAGTTATTATTCAATTGAGTATTAATGGTGGGATATCTTTGGCTAAAGAAAATTCTTTACTGTCTTTTAATCTAAGTCTACAGTATGGTATCTTACTTCCCCCAAGCATCCTCTGCTCTGTTTCATCTTCTGATGTATTTTTCTCCACAGTTACAGTCTATAGAAGAGAGCTACCTTTTAAAATTTTGTTCCAGATTTGAGAAATGGTGCAATTTCTAAACACCATAAAACAATTTTGTTGAAGTTCCAATAATCTCTTCGTCAATGCTCTGAAGGGGAACAAAACAAGAGTCGGGAAAATCTGCATTTAAAAAAAAATTAAACCCATAAAAAGCACAGATGGAAAGACTAAACACAGGCAGGCAGTTTCACATGGGATCACCCTGATCCCTTTTCTACAGACATTGTCTGGAATATTTATTTGGCTCCAACAAGTGATACCTGGTGTGGCCACAGAGAGCTGTGTTGGAGCAGTCAGCTGAGGGACCCGGGAGGATTTGGGCACCAAGTGATGTTTCACTTCAGGAGAATGATCAGTGATTCAGGCCACCTGCTTTGCTAAATTTTGTCCATCTTGCAAATAGTGGTGAAGCACAGCTGCTTCCTAAGAGCAGTGGAGAGGGCCTGGTAAGGACTTTGCTCTTCTCCAGGCTTTCAGAAACGGCAGAGGGCTGTGAGGCTGAAGAGAGATGTCTGTGAAATAGAGCCTTGTTTTGTGCATGTATGTACACATACATGTGCACAGGAACATGGCACAAAGATCAAGAGTTACTACTTCTAATAAACAAACTGCATCTTGGAAAAGTTATGGGGCTGATTGCCCTTGTGAGTGAGTTCGGCAAAAGCATTTTTAAGTCATTTTCAAAGAATAAAGCAGACAGCATGTAATTTCAACACTTCAATATTAATAGTGTAAGTTCTTAAAATCTAATTTCTAATTCCCTCAGACACCTACCTGGCACATTTTCAGCCTCTCAGTTTTAGATAAAAGCCATTCTGAGCAGCAGAGGTTGTCTCTGCCTCTCCTACAGGGACTAACTGGGAATGTGCACCTGCAGAAAACTCAGCAAACTCAAGTGCAAAGAGCAGCTGAATATTTCTGCCAGTGCTGAGAGCCTGCTTAGCTCATTCAGACTGCACTGCATTTACTGACAACTGCTCTGGTGATCTTACCTCACTTATGCACAGCTTCTGTGGGAAAACATGACCACCCAGGGCAGTGGAGACTCATCACAGACACTTGTCCTCTCAAATGAGGGGTTTTGATCCCCTCCTGTTACAGAGTTGGTGACTGAAGATTTCAGGGTAGAGGTTTCAGCTCCAAAAATTACTTTGGAGACAGAACTAGATCCAGCAAGTCAGAGGCTCTAGTGCTTAGGGTAGGGAGCTGGGGTAATTAATCCTGGCACACAACTTACTGCAGCTCCCCAGATTAATCTTTTTTATACAGTGATTAACTACAGTACAAAATATCAGTGCAAACCTCCATTATTTTTATGTCTGAAAAGCCTCAAAAGAATGGAAAATTATCAAGTCTTGAGATCCATGTAGAGCTTGGAATACCAATTGTGCATCTGAATGAAAACAGCTGTAACTCAGGATTTGCTCTTTAATTCTTTCAAGAATAAAAGATCACAGTTAATATATGTAGATTAGTTGGGAATATGATTAACTTCTTTTAATATTTCATGGGATGCACTGCTGGTTAACATCTAAAGGAAGTATTAATTCTGACTCAGGCAAATGATAGATGTCCTTTTGTATTTTCATACATGTTTTTGATTCCTTGACCTTTTCTGAATGGTCTATTAGGGGGAAAAAAAAAAAGAAGAAAAGGGAGAACAAAACACTTTGATATATCATTCTTTGTGCAAGCCAAACAAGATTACTTCTCCTCCTTAATGAACTCTAAATGTTCTTATCTTGATACATAAAGCATCTTTTTTTTTTTTTTTTTTGGTATAGAACCACCAGGAACCATTTTCAGTACATTATACTGTTTACTAACATAGTTTGCAGTTTACTGGTGATTGTCTTCTCTCTTTTAAACAATAAATAGAAATTGTGACCGTTTCCTTGCTAAATAAAATTAATAGACTCACAATTTGGATTTCCAATCAGTTTGTTTGTACACAAGTTTGCAACACAGCAAACTGGGTTGCTCATTTCCATCAGTCTGCTGCACTTTTGTGGGAATATCAGTTCCTCTACCTGTTAGCCATAATGCAATCTATCTTAGAAGGCTGTCAGCTCCTTTTCTTTCGAATAATTAAAGGCAAAAGAATTGAGACACACCCTCCCTCTCCCTCCTTACACCAACTTTTTTTAATGGCATTTTGATTTTTCAAAAATTTTTATGGGCCAGGTCAGAGGAAAAACGCTCTGCTAAGCAGAACTGTGTTTTGTAGAGGGTTTAATCCTACCTCAGGCAATTTCTGTACGAAGGAACTGTCTCTAAACAAGTGGAGCTAGAGACTGAAAAAACACTGACCCACCAGAGGGAGCTCGGGGGCTTTTCTTTTTCTCACGTCAGGGACTCAGAACTGAGTTTAGACACAGAGCATCAGATTGTTCCTATGGGACAGGAACCTCTCCACTCTTATTTCCCCCCTCTTCAAAAACATTCTGCCTGCAAGTCACACAGGCCTGCCTGAGCTTCAGGGCTTTGTGATGGGTCTGGAAGGATTTGATGAATGGGTTTAAACCAAGGCTCACATGAAAGCCCAGCACAGACTGTGGAGTGCCATGGATGTCAGTGAGTTTTACCTCTCCTTCACTGCATGAGCCCCGTGACAGTAACTTAGAAAAGCTCTGATAAAGGCCACTGGGAGACAGCCAGGCTCAGAAACTCTTGGCAGAAGTTATTCTAGGTCAGCAGGCAAGGTGAGGTGTTGTCAGGGGGGATATCTCCAAGAAAGCAGTGACTTATTCCATTCAATGATTCTTAAAAATGTTGAACCAATATAGCGGCTTTGAAAGTGGGAGCAAAATAATTAAAACTTGTTACGTCATAGGCTCTTTTATTCTGGCAAATCACAAATTATTTCTGATAGGCACAAGCTGTGGGGGCATTGTAAGGCTTTTCTTACAAGCAAAGGACACCACTGAAGCTCTGGTGTTTGCCTCTGGTCTCCACGTGTCAGAAAATGACTGAGGATAAAGAGATAATGGTACAGACATTGTCCAGGAAAATACAGCTCCTTCTCCCTGGACAGAACATGGTCAGCATCCCCAAATTCCCACAATCTGTCACAATCTAGGGGGGACTAAACAGGCTGGAGGGGAGTGGAGTGGAGTGGAGTGGAGATGCTACAGCTGGACTCTGTTGAAACCCTTGCAGAGGAGGTACCTTTGGTGGTATTTTCTGATAAGCCACACAGCATCTGAAAACTGAGGGAGATAAAGATGCCCTGCTGTTGAATCAACAACTGTGGTGAAACTTCTCTCCTTGGGTAAGAACTGTACTCTGTGTGTGTTGAATGATCTTGTGCTGGATTTTATTGGGGACTAAAGCTTGTTAGGATATTGCTTTGAATCAATATATTGTTTGAATAGTCTTTGCAGTCAGATAGGATCACCTGCAGTCCTTGAACCTTAACCTGTCACTGTTTTATTGTTTTATTGATAGAATATTATTCCATAAACTGTTCACGTGAGTCCATTGATAGAATATTATTCCATAAACTGTTCACGTGAGTCCTTCAAGGGTGCTGGCAGTCACTGATAGTGGGTAAATGTGTGGAGACAAAGAAGGTTTTTATGTTTGGTGTGTGACCCTGAACAAGCCAGCCAAACCATCCTCTGACACAGCAGGACTGTTTTGAGAAGTCTCCATAACAGGACACTGACAGACTGGTTGGGCCCAAGGCTCTTGGCTTTCCTGGGGCACTGACAGACTAATCAAACACTAAGGGTTTGAGGAAATCTCCCCTTTTCTCAGACACCATGACTACAGTCAATCCAGCTGAAGCATAACCCCAACACTGCTAGGACAGGTGACTATCACAAATAAGCCAAGCTCATCTCAGAAACAATCAGAAGAGAGGAGGGCATGGGGAGGTGACAGTCAGAAATCTGTATCACCCCGTCCATGAGCTCTGTGTGAGCACAGAGTGATCACAGCTCAACCAACCTTTCTATGGATGTACAGTGAGGGGAATAAAAGGGACAAAGCCTTCTCATTCAAATCCCAGCAAGAGGATTCTTTTGCAAAGAACAAGCCCTACATTATCTGGAAAGCTGGACATGGTCCTCCCTGTTGTTCAGTTTAAGAAGCACTTACACTGTAGTCTGATTTGAAAAACAGAGCTTTAGTATACAGAGTGGTGTCAGACTAGTAAATTAGGAAGCCAGCTCCTCTCCAATAACCATTTAGACTCTTTCTCACTATGAGCTAGATGCTGTAGTTTTCACCTGAAGCCTCATTTTTGTTTGCTTCAATTCACCATCTGAATTTAACATAGGTAGCACTTGTATACTTCATTCAGAACTGAGTTTCCTAAAATACTGACAAAAAAAGTACCAAAATATGGATTTATAACTGACTTTGGGGAATTTGGTTATGAAGAATAGCTTCTTCTTTTCTTATGTTAGTATGTTAGGATGAAGATTGTCTGACAAAACCAAAAGAATTTGGAAGTTTGATTCATTGTTTAATATCAAGTTGTAGATATTTACAACTGTTTTGTTTTGCCATTTGTAATTCCTGCTATACTCCTTCCATGCATGTATTTGACTCAACAGTTCAATTAGATAATGTTGAATTCACCTCAACATTTAAGCCTGGCAAGAGCCTTTAAGGTCACAAGGTGATGATTTCATCGGAGGAACAGAGCAAAAGTAGAAGGGATGGAAATAAGGAAAAAGCTTTTTTGAAACACAAATTTCTTTTGTGAGGCTGTTTTGAGCAGTTACAGTTCTGAGTTTGTGTTAGTGAGGGAGGTGTGGGTATAAATACCAGCCAAGCTCTCCTCTCACCGTAGATAATCTCTTTTTTGCTAAATTGACTCAGGCATGGTCTCTGCTGAACCCTGCTGTCTTTTCTTACCTGAGGACCTCTATCAGTGCCATGCTGTTCTGCCAGGTCCCATTCAACCCTTTTAGCCACTTGCAGCCCCCAGATTTCCTGTCACACCCCCCCATTTTGCACTGGCAAAGGAGACCAGCAGCAGCACAGCCCAGGGGGAGGTGATGCTGGATATAGCAATTATCCCTCAAACATTCCCATTCCTCAGATAGCTGCATAGTGCTGCTAGTGTGCAGCAGTGCCTGTACCCACACTTGGAGGTCATGCATATTTTTCAGAGTAGTTATTTGGCTATCAAAGGTATTGCTGACGTTTTGAATAAGGACTGGAATTTGCTATATATAATTAACAGTAGGGGGTGGTGCTTTTTTGGATGAGATCTTTAGATGCTGGAGGTTGAAAGAGAGTGGAAAAGGGATGCACATATGATCTTTCATACAAAGTAGTCTGGTGATAATGCCCAGCTCACGCTCCCTGGACTGGCCCTTTGATGTTCAGACCATGTATCAGATGTGAAAGGAATGACTGACAGTCTTGGGACAACACATGGTGTCTAATGAGCTCACTGGGGCTCATCATTCCCAGTTCTGACATTTCAGCCTGAGCCCCTCAGCTTCTGGGGGTTGGATTCAGCCTTTAGTTTGCCCACAGCTCTGTGTCTTTGAAAACTGACCATTTCCAAGTCACCTCCAGAAGACAGAGTTCTTCTCATGTATCACAAACATCTCTGAATGGTGTCTGTGGTAATACCTGTCTCCCACGTCTTTCCACTGCTGACTTCCATCCTACTCCAGGCTTTGGCTTGCCAGGCCAGCATCTGTCACCTCTGCATTCACATCCCCCACACATTCACCATGGGGAGGCAGAGGCAAAGGAATTAGGCTTTGCCTGAGCAGCCACAGTAACTCCTGTTACTGAGCTCCCTGTTGGACCTTGGGGATTCCCTGTCACACACAGCAGTGCATCCTAGAGCTGCTGCACATGGCACCTGCTGCAAATAGACTGGGAGGAGCTGAACAGATGGGCTGAACTCTGTCCTTGGAAAGGGCTTCCCCTCCTTGCCGTGGGACCCTGCCAGACATTGCTGTGCATGGGAGCCAGTCCAGTCTATCCCAGACAAAAACTGCAGGACTGTGCTCACGGGTGCTACTGACCCTGAATCCTTACACAGCAAAGATGCTCTCAACACCCCCACAACTTCTACCAAACAATGGCTCAGCCAGGTTTCTGTGAACAGCACAGACATGCTGCTGGCTGACTGCATATGCTGCAATTTAAGAACATAAGAATTTTAATATAAGAACAGTTATGTTGTTCTTTGAAGTCACAATGGACTGTGACTGAACCTTCCTAAAACCTCATTTTGATGGAGGAGGGACAGAGTTTCTCAACAATATACCAAATACCATTCCCAAACTTTAGATCCTCTGTTGGTTTGAGTTTTAGGATCTGGGGATTTCCTGTCTTTAAAAGGCAAAATGGTATTTGTTCAATGGCCTAAGAATGATAGATTAAAATAAGTCCTATGTTTAGTGATCATTTTGATGGTTCTGGTTCTGTACATCAACAGGTCTACTCAAATTATGAAATTACTTCATCTAGTATGTGACATTTTAATATTTGATTAATTTTCAGCTTTTGAGTAATGATTTTTGTGACAGATGTGATGTGTCACATGTCAAGGTTTTTAGAAGGGAATAGTGAGTCTCATGACCTTTCCCTTCCCAAGAGTTGCTCAGCCACTGAACTCTGATGACACATGGTGCAAATAATTGTTTCAGCTAGGCTGGGTATTCCAAGCATGGCATTTCATATCCAGTTCACTTTTCAATGGTTTATTTGTAATTTCTGCTAAACCACAGTTAAAGTTATCCAGCATTTGGCCACTAGGTCAGTAACAGATGACCCTTGCCAACAGCACAGTTTGCTTTGAAGGCCAGTATAACTAGAAAACTGAGAATAAATTGATAGGTTAGGAGGTTGTCTGTGGGAACTGATGCCCATCCTCTGTCCAAATGTCAATTTCCAGACTGCAGTGCTGTCATCTGGCTGACCTTCCTCTCGGTTCCCCTGCTGCCCATGGCCTAAAGTAAAAGCACCTCTCTGTAGTCAGAGCAGAGTCTGAAAAAGAAGAAACTCTCAAAAATATCCTTTCAGAAAAAAAGAAAGGCTTCTTAAAAACAAGTCCACGTGCTTTCGCCTTTGTCACAGCCCACACCGTGATACCAGCACCATCCAGCAACCCAGGATATTTTGTGCTTCTGCTCTCAGATTCAATCCAGCCGGGTTGGTCCTGTCCTCGCCGCAATCCTGACCTTGGATTGTTTCTGGGGACTTTTCCCCCACAGCAGCACCCCCTGGTCCCCCGCCTGTGGAGCCCCTTGGGCCCTAGGAGTTGCACTCCTCGCAGTGGCAGGAGAGGATGTAGCGGTAGGTGGCCGTGAGCCGCATGCCCCCCGAGCAGCGCAGCCTCATGGCCTTCAGCTTGGAGGTCTGGGGCCGGCAGCAGTGGCAGGTGGAGCGGAAGGGCTGCTTCAGGATGGTGCTGAAGGAAACCATGGGCTCCGAGCGCGAGGTCTGGCTGCAGCGGCCCTCGCAGCGAGCCAGCAGCACCATCTGCCAAGGAAAACACAGCGGTTAGGAAACGTGTCCCCAGCACAGCTGACACCAGCAGGTGGGAGCCTCCTTCCAGCCCGCCTGGGCTTTGGTCACTGCATCCCAGCCCCACACCGCGCTCTGCCCCGGGCTGGGTCTGAGAGAGGGGAGGAGGTAACGAAGGTGGGCAGGAGGAGAAGCAAGGCTGCCCCTGAAATCCCTGGCACTGACACCAACAAGGAGTGCAGGACCTGGACTGACCTCAGGGCTCCAAATGATCACAGCCAGCCTGCTTTGCAGACACCCTGACTGCAACTGCGACTTGCTGGCTCCAGATCCATGGCAGTCCAGCCCTTAAATCATCAGCCTGGCTGATTCTTTGGTTGGGTGTTTATCGGTGTTTTTGAGTATACACACCAGTGATCAGCAGAACTGGTTCTCATGTCTCAAGTTTAGATATCTGAACATGTAAAGTAGAAACATAAAGAAGATGCTCAATTTATTGCTTTCAAGAAGTGTATTTCTAGCTCACTCTTTTGATAAAATCACCTTGAACATGTATTTACAGTTATATGTGTATCTGTATATCATTGCATCAGTTGTATCTGTATAAAATGCACCGCGTAGCACAAGGCAGTGAAAATGTAAAACAAGTTAAACTGGTTGCCAAACATTCCTTAGTGGGATTTTCAAAATACAGTGCAGCCCCAGGTTTCTTCTTCTGAGTTCAAGTGTGAGCTGTGACCAGAATAAGGTAATGTGCACAACAGGAGGCACTAAGGAAGGAAAGTCCATGAGCAGTCACCTACTCCTCAACAGCCCCTTGAGCAGAGGAGATACAGCATTAAGCACTACATAAATCTTAGAAAGGACCCTCTAAAGCTCAGCAAATGATGTGTTAGAAACAGCTGTTACCACCTTGATAACGGGTGTTGTACAAGTTTGAACAGACTCCTATACTTTTGTGGGGACAGAAATATTAAATCCATGTCAGCTGATTTTGCTTAACCAACTTAAACTTCAATATCAGGTTATTATATGATCTAAAGTAGGCAGTAAAACAATTGTAAGTCTTTCCTAACCAAGGGAGAACATAATATTTTAACCATGCTACACATATCTCTTGTTTTTTTTCCAGAAAATCTGAAAGAACTACTACAAATGTGACAGCAGATTCTTCACAGTGTTAAACCTTTTTGGGTTTCTTTCACTACACAAGATCAACTGGCTGTAAATCTCTAACTTATGCAAGCAGGTACATAGGATGTTTAATTTTCTCTTTAGTCAGAGTTCTAAGGGATGATGAGATAAAAGAGAGAGAATATTCCTGAAATCAAGTAGAAAATTCCAGCACTGTCTGTCCATGAAGAAGGTTCTGATCATCCATTGTACAGTGCTTAAAAATTACTCTTCCAAGAGCACTTGCATGCTAAATGTTTTGCTTGAAAATGTAGTAAAGTATTCATATATTAACAACTACACTTCCAGTCAACACAGGTCACAAAGGTGTCTTCATGAGCTGATGATCTGTGCTTGGTACCATCTTGTTTCTTAGTTAGAGATGGGCTTTTGTTGCTTTCTGACAAATCTGTCATCTTTTAAGATTTGTAGCATTAATTTATGGTCTCCTCCCTGTGGTACTGCACATTCATACATAAATTAACTTCAGCTGTTTGTACTAATATGGTGAGAGGGAAATTTCATTGTATTGTTGAGTCACACCTGAGCTTTAGACCTATCAGTTCTGCCAAGCTCCTTAAAAGCAGAGTCTTTAGTGTATAGAGAACATGAAAGGGACAATCACTGCAGTGCTGTCACCCCATTACTCACAGATAAAGATCCACTTTTCCCCCTTGGTAAACAAACCTCACTTCCCAGGTAGGCAGCTGGTGGGGGATCTAATTAGATACCAGCTACGCAGGTATTTAATCCTGCATAGGATTAATCCTGCCTGTATTGCAAAGGAAAAGAGCAGACCAGGACATTTGACCCAGTAATTTCCTTCCCAGCATCTTGACAGCTCTTGTTAGGTCCCCTGCTTTGGCCAGTTCACCAGACTGTGCACTCTCTGTCACGGGCTGTCCCAAGTGTTTGGCTGAATCACAGAACCACAGAATTAACCGGGTTGGAACAGACTTTGGAGATCATCAATAAAATCTGGGGATGAAGAGCAATCCAACAGTGCCTGACAACTGTTTGAAGGCTCCAAAGACAACAGAGTTGAACTCTCCTCAGGAGTGGTACAGGGGGATGTACAACAGTTAGAAATTGCTTTTGGGGAGGTTCAGAGTATCCCTAGAGTCCCTTTAAAGCAATCTATGATTTCAGCCCAAATGTGGCAGCACACACTGCTGCATGGTGGGGTGATGATTGATGCTTCTGGAGCTGGAAAAATCAGTCACTTTCTGATACTGTTACCCTAAGAATTTTTATGACCCACGTCTGCTCCTGTATCTGCACGTAATTTCAGAAATGCAAATAAAAATAAAACATGCCTTCTAGAAACTGGCAGGACTAAAGAAGAGTTATCCAGAATAATTATAGGGTAGAATTATCTGATGTGCCAATATCTCTGTTGCAATATATTTCTCATAAACAGCTGGCTTCCTAATGCAAACCCAGCCAATATTTAGTCAATGTGCCAATGTATTTATAATTTATAATTTATAATAATTTATAATTTATAATTTCTAAGCCTTGTTTTAAAAAATTTGTTTTAATCTATGGAGGCTCTAATTTTAATCTACAATTTTTGCTGACTACTTAGTTTTTCATAAGATTAAGGTCAGTATTTATATAATGTAGATTCACAGTGTTAGTTTTATGCCTTGTTTTTGGGTGACAAGGTAAACTCTTCCCAATGGCACAAACCCAAGGTTATCAAGTTGAACTTTCAGTCTAAAAAAAAAAATAAAATTTCCCATTTTCATAGCTTTCTAACCTTCTGGGCTATGTAAAGTCCTAATTTACCTTCCTCTTCATAAATCCAGAACAGCACCAGTGGATTTTGGCAGGTGTGCAAATGAGCTGGAAATAGCAAGTACTTTGAAAGCTTTGCTTTGCCTTTTAATCAACTGCACCGGCTGCTTATTGTTTCATGTACTGTAGTGCAATAGAGATTATCACCTAAATAATTAGTAATGCTATGATGGCATAGCACAGTGGTAGAGTGGGTGGGTATATATAGTAAAAACATGTGGGAATTTTATAACCTGACACCTCTTGGCTCCCCTTGGCCCCTGCATATGTGAGTTTGTGCATGTCACCTTGCAAGGCTGGATCCAAAAGCACAGTGTCCTACAGCAAGGGAACCATGTGGGTCTATGAGCAGCTAGGGAAGAATATTATCATTATCATTACCATTACCATGATCATTATCATTATAATTTTCATTATCATTATTGTTATCATTACCATTATTATTTAAAGACAGTGGTCTCATAGGTACAAAAGAGAGCAACCTGAATCTGAGGCAATATTTGACTCTGATTGTTTGAGCTGCATTCTGGAAACCCAGAAGCTGTGAATTGGTTTGTTATTTACAGTGTTTGAAGTCCCCTTTTCTGCACCTTCAGCAACAAGCTGAAGCCCAAAAGATATGCCTGAGAACAGATTTTCACACAGTTCCCGTGACCTGGCTGCAAGCAGGCATTACTGAAAATCTCCTGAGCTACCTCAGGAGTAAATGTCTACAAACATCTGCTAAATCTTTCTTCATCTGCTCAGTGTCTCCCTGGGCCGGATTCTTTAGCACGAGACTGTCAGTGGTAGCACTGACACTTCTGGCAGATACACTTTTGGCACATCTGGATGAAGCACTTGTGACAGCCAAAGCTGGAATTTAGGAGGCTCTGGGAGCAGTGAGGGAACCCAGCTCATTGATGGAGACCAGTGGGTCCCCATGACAGAGGTCAGGGTAAATCAAATACAGTCAGGAAAGGCAATACCTCATGAGTTGATACAAATGTTTCCTTGAAGACAAAGGAAAACACTGCTTTTTTGCAACAAATGGCCTTCTTCCATCCCTGTTTTGTGTCTCTTTTGTATGTTTTGTTACTATAATAGACTATGTTTCCAAAGGATTTGGAAAACTGTTTTCATTGCCTGCCTGAGGCCATAAGCAAAAGGGATTTTAATGATTAAATTATATTGGCTGGATGTTTTACAAAACTACTTCCCATGTGGGTACAATTGGCAGCCTCCACAGAGAACCACACTGGACATAATCCTTTTTCAACCAGGACAGACAGCAAACATAATATGTCATGTAATTTCTTAAGCCACTTTTAACTTCTGTAACTCTACACTGCACTGAAAGGGAAAACATATGGGGTGAGAAAGGACATCTCAGTGAAACTAGTCTATCATCCCAAAAAAGGGCAAAGTCTCTGCTTGACACTGTCAGACCAAGCTTCCACAATGGAAACTTGGAGGAACTAAGAGGTACCACAATTCCCACAGCTACTCCTTTTTTCATCTTGGTTACATTTTATCACAATATATTTTTATAAACAGGCATTGCATCTAGTTTTAATTAACATGTCTTATATTCCTCTGTGTTTATATGCTACTAGATCCAGAACAGAAGCCATATGTCTTACCAGTATGATTCAGATACCCAAGACCTAAAAACAAAACCAAAAACGAAACCAAGAAAAAACCCCAACCAACCAACCAAACAAAAAACCCAACCCAAAGCCAAACAACATAAAAAACAGCTTGAATTAAGAGAGTTTTCTAGGAAATTATTTCACTTTGTATGGAAACTGTTTTCATTTTCCACTTCATGAGAAAGTCCAGACAACTCACAGTATTGTTATAGAAGTGTTCTTGAAACTGTTGTGAAATTTGGGAAGCCAAAATTTGTGATAATATTTTCAAACATTATTTCCATTAAAGGTTTGATTTGAAAAGAATCACTGACTTTTGCAGCCAGAATTGTGAATGTTTATGTCAACAACTTTTTTTTTCTCAAAGCTCAGTTTTGAAAGGATATGGTTTTCATTACAATGCATTCTGTGTTCCCGTTTTCATCAGCCCCACTCCTAAAGAACTGATTGCTTTTTTGCTCTTCTCTGTCATTGGGGATGCCAAAAAAAGTGAATTGTCAATGGGTTCTTTTCCTTCCTTCCTTCCTT
>VYXF01004851.1:753032-770349 GCA_013397295.1 Polioptila caerulea | reverse complement strand
TGACTTAGGAGATATTGCCCATAAACAAACCAACCAGAACAGAGGTGAGCAATTTATTTTGAAGCACAGAAGCCACAACAGCTGATGTCATGAACAAAAGTAGGCAGGTGAACATAAACAATAGAAAAAGGGATATGAGACTTGCAGCCCAGAATTTCACAGGCAGTAGTAGTTCATAAGCAATGAACTATCAAAAGCAAAACTAACCAAAAAAGGGAATCATCTGCTTGCATGAAAATGCAAATCCCTGCCACCTCTGTGTAGCAGTTCTGGCAGTGTGAACGGGCATGGGCACACATCACAAATGCTTCCTCTATGAAAGAAGAAAACCAAACTCTATTTACATTCATCAAAAAATGCATTGAGAAGAGAAAGCTCTAAACAATTATGGTACTGGAAATGTTCAAAACACATTACTTAAGTCAGAGATACTATTCCAGTAAAGGAATTCCCAAGAGCTGACTCACAGTTACCTGGAACACAATTCCTATCTCGGTGCAAACAGTTGCCATAGATATCTGTGGACAAGTGAGAAGACAGAGCTGCCCAGAAAGAACCACATTTCTGTTCCAGGGCTTCTCGAGGTAGCCTTTCTGCCTAAGGAATGCAGCTTGACAAAGCTTTGGGAGATCAGATGCCATTTAAAGCTTCCCTACCTTTGATAGCTTTCTTTTTTGTGGGACATTCTGCTTGGATGTCTTAGGAGTTTAAAGGCAGTGCTGTGAGAAAAAGCAAAGCAAAGCCCCATGTGCCAGTCATAGGCAAGCAGAGCTTTTGTACCACACTCTGTGCCACTGCTCCCCTGGCTGAAACTGGACCTCTGGTAGGCTGCCTGCTCACATGGAGAGGGCTCTCCTCCTTGTCAGTACCTGTCAAGTCACACCCTGCTTGTCAAAAGCCACAGCACACTCACACCAGGACTAACACCTGGGAGGAGTTGGCTACCAGAGATTAAAGTCACTCCTTTTCGAGCCCTGTGGCAGGTCACTAATGCACTGAGTTGTGCTAGTGCCATGCTCTAAGATACAAGAGTAGCATCCTTTACTAGAAAAAATAGCTGGTTTATACCAGCCACTGTTATCCAATAATACAGAATCACAGAATATATTGAGCTGAAAGGGACTCACAAAGATCATCTTATGTGAATGGCCCATAAAGGGGTCAAAGCCACAACCTTTGTGTTATCAGCACCATGCTCTGACCAACTTAGCTATGTCAGAATGTTAGCATTCAGGGTTGTTGAAACTAAGGTAGAAAATTCCTTTGTGTTTTCCAACAACATTTGTTTCACCCATGTACACATCTGCTTTCCTAATTAATTGTCCTACCTGGACATCCTTTCTTTCTAAGTACCACAGGGCATTCACATTCCTAGGAAGGCTCTGAAGGATCAGAACATAGATGTCTTGAGAAGGTGCATTTGGAAGTTTGCAGATCTCAGGCTAAAGCCCTAATCAGTTTATTGTCTCCCTTTAGGGAAAATAGAAACAAGTAATTCTCAGAAAGTCTGCATTAACAGGAGAAAGAAGAAAGAAATACAGCACACTTCAAATTAAAAAAAAAAATACCCACAATCCTGTAAGATAGTGGTTTCATTTTTCAGAATTATCATTAAAAAGTATAACTCTGTGGAGAAGCAATCTAGGTAACTACAAAAACACTTTATGTACCACATACAAGTACTGAAAGAAGAGTAATAGAACTCTGGGGAAACCAAGCATGCCACTTTCATGCCAAGGAAATCAGTCCTTCTGCCATTAGCCTTTACTTAGGTTTTGATGTTATACCACGTGTTAATTATTTCCAAATCACAAGTGGAAACACTCATCCTGATTGGAAAATTAGCAGAATTCAAACTCAGGTAATTTCACCCTAATGAGGAACTTGTTGAACTGAATTTAACAATTAGCTCACACCCTTTGCTGGCTGGGTATGACAAGGCTACAAGGGGAGACACTGCAACTCAAAACTCACCTTTTTCAGTAACTGGCAATAAAGGATTAATATAAATTCAAAAATTGTTGCCATGCTGCTTCTAGTTCCTGCTTTGGCTCTTAAGGCAGGGATTTGCCAAGGGTGATAAATGAGGAAGTGCTGAACAGCTCTCCCTTTTGCGAAGCACTAAGCCTTAGCAAAATGGATTTCCCAGCTAAAAAGAGTTGAACTTGTGATTTATTGGTCAATATGCACAACACGTGGGCAGAGCTAACAAAGGTGCTCGCCACCCTTGATAAGGCACCAGAGCAGCCAGAGCTGGCTGGGCTGCTTCAGCCAGGAGGGGAAGGGTTGGCTTCTGTGGCTGCTTGGAGAGGGCTGAGCCTTGACACTGCTCAGCTGCTATTATTGGGCTGCTTGGCTTTGCTTCTATAGAGTTTTGAATGCTTTCTGTGCTGTTTTTACCTCACTGAGAACCCTTGAGCTGCTAACTGTCTCTGTGTCAATACTCTGCCCCTTGGCAGCAGCCTTCCCTTTCTCCCTATGACTCTGCTCTGCAGAATGTCTGGCAGCACCTTCTCAGAGCTTAGCAATCCTCTAAGATGTCTGCACCAATTTCAGCTTGTGTGGAAACTGTTCCTTAGTTCCCAGATGACATCTGTGATCGGATGGCTGAATCTCTAGAGGGGAGACTGACACTTTTCAGCTGCTAAATTGCATTGAAGGAAACAAAAGTTATTTTATCCTACCACTAGTTCTCTACATATGCTATGATCCTACCTGCATGAGGGATGTTGGGCCATTAGGTCTTAGAGAATGGGGCATGGGTGTAGTTGTGAAAAGACACCTGCAAATGAAAAGGAAGTTGCCTTTGGACAATTCTCTCTCCTTAGAACTGAAATTGTCCAAAATTTGTCAAAATTTGTCTCACAAATCCCACAAAAATGTAAAGGCTATTGAATAAAATCTTCCTGTTTTTCAGTGCACTTTCCACACTGGGGATTTCTTTTCCTCGTTTGAAGAACAATAAAGGCTATTCTGAGACTTAAGCACCACACAAACTGCTCAATTATTTCTCAGGAAGTGGCATCAGTATTGGTGTAAAAAACGCCTTTTGCATGCAAAGAAATGGCAACGAATAGAGAAATAGGGGGGAAGAAAGAAAAAGAATATTCTGCAGAAACAGGTTCTGAGCTCTCCCAATCTATTGCTTTGATTGTCTTCATATTATCAACCAGCACAGTATAGAGACATAGTCCTCTTTATTTCCCTGCTTTGGTTCCCTTTTGCTAAAACAAAGATGATCACACAGATTCAGACAACTTAAAAATCACCTAGCTAACACTTTGTAAGGGGTCTAAAGCAGTTAAGAGGTCAGTATGCCCCCAAAACTGTGTCTTTAAAAAAGTCATCCATTTTACCTGGGAGCTACAGAGGTGCAAGTAGATTCATGAGCTGTCCTGAAGGAACACGTGAATGGCTGACAGCAGTCAGACTTTTTTTGAAAGGGTAAGGAAGCCAAATGCCTCAAATTATTCAAATTATTGAATAGGTGGAGTTGTTGCAACAGACCTATTCCAGCATTTGCATTAGGTGTGTAGCAAATGACTGCTGTCTTCTTTATTATCCATGAGTCTTCAGGGCTTCTCTACTGCTTACACTAAATCTACCTATGCCCTAACTTGTCCAATTTACCACTGATTGTATTCCAGCAGAATCACAGAATATGCTGAGGTGGAACAGACCCATCAGGATCATCAAGTCCAGCTCGTGGCCTTGGGCAGGACATCCCCAAGAATCACACCCTGTGCCTGAGAGCATTGTCCAAACATTTCTTCAACTTTGTCAGGCTTGGTGCTGTAAGCACTTCTCTGAGCAGCCTGTCCCAGTGCCCAACCACCTTCTGGGTGAAGAACCTTTTCCTGATATCCAACCTAAACCTCCCCTGACTCAGCTTCAGGCCATTCCCTTGGGTCCTGTCCCTGGTCACAACAAAGAAGACATCAGCGTCTGCCCCTCCTCTTCCCCTCCTGAGGAAGCTGGAACTGCACTGAGGGCTCCCCTCAGCCTCCTCCAGGCTGAACAGACCCAGCTCCTCCTCACAGAGCTTCACCTCAAGACCCTCCTCCACCCTCATGGCCTCCTTTGGGCACTCTCTAACAGCTTAATAATGTTACCCAAATTCTTCTCTCTGCTCCAGTTCTTGGAACCATAGGATCACCACTACTGCTGTGGGTGTTTTTTCTTGGCTTTTCTTTGGAAACAGACATTGGAAGTAGGCTCTAGCTGTCCTGGGTCAGCAGGCATGAGCCTGCACCTTGCACATCCTCCCTGATGGGTACCCACATGACTATTTCTCAAGCAAGGGAGAACAAGGCAGAGGCAAGTGTGAGGGTGAAGGAGCAGACAGGACAATTGCAGGGTGGGATGCAGGGATAAGAAGATCTGGAGCCAGCAGAGCACCCTCAATTCCTGAAACACATCCTTTGGGTATTAGGCCATGAGGCCTTTGGTGAGAGGCCTGAGACATGAGAAACACAATGGCATGGCAAAGCTTGCCTTTCAAGGTCTGCTGAGGGAGCCCCTTCAAGGTCCCAGCACTGCCCATGCTGCAGCTGACAGGAGCCCACACCACAGCCTTCTGAAACAGGAGGGACTCAGCTAGTGTTGCTTTAAAATTAATAGCTTGAAGGACAGGTGGAAAAGAAGAGCATGGAGCAGCAGATTCTGTTTACCAACCCACTCCTGCAGCATTACAAGGTGTTACAGATTTCCCCTCCTTGTGTGTGGGCTGTATGACCCTACATGACACTCCAGGAGATTTCATGGCCAGTGCTCACCCTCCTGCCTGCACCTTTAGCACATGGACACCCAAAGCATATGACTTGTCTTCTCCCACGTTCTAATGAATTACTTCCACGTGTCTGAAGCCTCTTAACCCTCAATCACACTCCTCTGTGTATGCTTATCTCTGTGTCATGTTGTTAATCACAGAAAACACTGATAATATTACCTTTGCCCTTCCTCACACGATAATCCCAGGCAAACACAGCATAAAGGTTATGCCCTAACACTTATTACTTTACTACAGCTGTATAAAACGAGTTGTGAAATTTATCTTGTAGCTCTTGTCAACTGTTTTCAAATACTTCAATCACGAACACATAGTTGAAAGTGAACTGAAAGGGATGGTTATCAGAACTGAGACTGGAGGAATTTCTGGCTCTCTGTTTTGTTTTTCCATCCCCAGACTGATTAAGGTCCAGCTTGGAGGTGGTGACTTGCAATGTTTTCATTTCAAGAGGACCTGAATGAAGGCCCTGCAATAGGGGTCACCTGCCTCCAGGCACCTCCATTAGGCAGGACACAGCTATTGGTCTGAGCCAGAGGAGGGCAAGAAAATCTTAATTAAAATTTTAAAAAGGAAAACAAAATTTGTAACAATAAGGCCTACACATTCTGCTACAGTCACATAAGCTGTAACTCAGGAAAGCTCTTAGGCATGTTTTTAAGAAAATACATGTCTAATTTTGCTCTGAAAAGGCTTCTGTGTAAGTAAGTGATGTTTGGAATGAGATCCCTGTGACTGAACGTAGTAAACAGATTTGCTGCCAAATCCAAAGTCTGCTTGACAATCACCACAGCCCACCTTGTTGCTGAAATATGTCAGATGAAGGTCACAACAAGTACTAAATAACTATTGAAAAACATAACAGCCAGTGATACCTGTGGCTAAATCAGGCCCACACTGACATTACAAGATATATTTAACAGGCACTGCAGAGACATGACAGATACCAGCCCAACAGCGATGAGTGAAGACTTTTGCTGTGCCCCAGCAGCCTCCTCTGGACCTACAGACAGCACTTCTCACACACTCCATCTGTTCTCAAAGGCACTCTCCATGCTAGCACATGGATCTGCTTTTCCATGCCACAGATCCCACCCATTAAGGCAGAACAACCACTCCCTTGCAGAACCACCACAGAAAACACAAAGATGCCTTACCAGCTCATAACATTTTATTTTCCAATTTTGAAGCTGATTGAACTCGCAGCCAACCATCCCCAATGCTGTCATGAAATTCAGTATTGCTCTTCAAATTATGTATGTACCTGTGGCCTAGATTACACTGATATAAAGCAACATTAGGAATATGCTAATAGTCATTATGTTGAAATACATTAAGAAGATTTCTCATGTTAAGAATAAGTTAGCTGATCCCAGTTAATTCTAATGCACTCACTCTAATGCAGAGTAAAAAATTTCACATATTTTACAAGGGAAAAGTGCAGATTCTCTCAAATTAATGCAGTTCAAGAGTCCTAATTTCCCAGACTGCCTACTTAGGAAAAAAGATTCAATACAAAAATTGCATCAACCATTTCAAAACAAAAATAATTCAAGTTTTCTACTATAAAGGAATCCTTCAGTTGTTAAAGAAAATATTGTTTCTGACCTCGAGCAGAAAGAAGAAAACATTTTAAGTCAGCCCCAATTTCTACTTCAGGTGATTCACTAGTTGTTTTCAGAATATTTAATTTCCCACCAATTCCCAAACGGAATGCAATGTTTTAATTCTATGTAAGCCATAAATAAAGCCCCACCGTGTGCTGGAGTGGGTCCAGAGAAAGGCCACAGAAATGATGAGAGGGCTGGAGCACCTCAGCCTCAGACAGACTGAGGGAGATGGGACTGTTTAGCCTAGAGAATAGAAGGCTCTGGGAAAAGGCCACCTTATTGTGGCCTTCCAGTACCTAAAGGGGACTACAAGAAGCATGGGGACACTTTTCAGCAGGGCCTGTTGCAATAGGACAAGGGATGAAGGCTTGAAACTACTAGAGCTTGGATTTGGAGGAGATATAAGGAAGAAACTTTTTAAGCGAGAGGTGTAAAATAATGGAATGAGTGGCCCAGAGAGGTGGCAGGTGCTCCATCCNCCTAAAGGGGACTACAAGAAGCATGGGGACACTTTTCAGCAGGGCCTGTTGCAATAGGACAAGGGATGAAGGCTTGAAACTACTAGAGCTTGGATTTGGAGGAGATATAAGGAAGAAACTTTTTAAGCAAGAGGTGTAAAATAATGGAATGAGTGGCCCAGAGAGGTGGCAGGTGCTCCATCCTTGGAAACATTCAAGGTCAGATTGGATGAGGCTCTGAGCAACCTGATCTAGGTGAAAATGATCTAGGTCACTGCAGGGGCTTGGACTAGATGACCTTTAAAGGTCTCTTCCAACCCAAAGTATACTGTGACTCCATCTGCCTGGCTTTGTTCTCCTGCCCTTCTCTGAACACGCTCCAGCACCTCAGTGTCCTTTTTGTCATGAGGGGCCCAAACTGAACAAAAGATTTGAGGTGTGGCCTCCCCAGTGGGACAACCCTGCCCTGGTCCTGCTGGCTGATCCAGGCAGGTGCCACTGGCCTTCCTGGCCACCTGGGGACACGCTGGCTCATGGCAGCTGGCTGCTGACCAGCACCCCAATAGTCCTTTCACTTGCTCTCATGCTCACAGACACTGTTAGTGCAAGGATCCTGAGTATCATTATCCTCATTTTCCAAGCAGAGAGCCAAAGCATCACGTAACACCACAGACCAGTGGCAGAAGACATCCCAGACTCTAACTCCTACTTCCCTTTTCCATGCCAGTGACAGAGAACCTGCTGTCCATGGGAAGAACATCTGACATATTTACAAACAGTAACTTTGTATTTACCAATTGAGGAGGTGAACTGTCAAGCAATGTAGAAAGTCTTGCCCTAAAGAGATCATTGTTTCTGTAGGTGGAGAGCCCACATGGGTTTGGAGATTTCAGAGCAAACATATGAGACTGTATTTACTAATCAGAATCAGCTATGGTGAGCTCGTGGCATAGAGTGAGAGATGATCTATTGTAATGGAGGAAGCATGGAAAAATGCTGTGTTGGACATATGACAGCAAACCAGGGTGAAATAAGATTTAAAAAGATGAAAAAATAATTACTGTGAATTAACTCTCAATCATAGCCATTCAAATAGCTAAAAAAAATAAAAATAAAATCATATTGTAAGAGAGTTTGGCACCATCAAGTGCTCAGTAACAGTATAAAATGGTATAAAACCTTAGTAAATCACATGGTGTGAAAGCACTCACACCATGCATACATCACTGGAGAATCAACAGGATTATCTTTACTGGTCCTGCCAGTACTGCAGCTCTCAGGCATTTATGCCAGAAGTTGTTCCAACGTGGACAGTGGCTATTTTTGGTGCAAGAATCTAGAAGTTCCTGAAGCTGATCTTACAGCTCCTGCACAGCAGGAGCACAGGAGGCTTCTAAACCTTAGGCAATCCATCTTCAACAACTGCACCATTCAGGATAATCTTAGGGGTCTGCTTCTTGTCCCCAGGTTCTTCAGCCACGCACTCTGGAAGCTCTAGGTCATGGTATTTTCTCCGATAGACCACTCTTGAGATTACAGTTATCAGAAACATTTCCATGATGAGCAGCTGCTGGGCTATATCTGCCAAAAAAATAAAAAGGGAGACAAAGAAAAGCCCCCAAGAGGGGAAATTACTATCAGACAAAAAATGAGTAACTGGCTCATTATTTTTCACCTGTGCAAAAGGAACAAACTCTCTCACCCTGTCCCCATGTCTCTCGCTCTCAGCAATGACATCAGTTACAGAATTCCAGTATTGCCCATCAATAAGCATGCAATAAATTATGCATCCAAAACACAAGAGATTGAACAGTAATTATGCAGGTTGATTTCCTCTCATTTCTGATTCCAGCTCTTCTCATTACCAAGTTGTTGTCTACGACCATGACAGCTATAAAACTTTTGTTCTTGTTTTTAAACTATAAAATGAGATTATCCAAAAGCTAGTGATACCATGAAATTTGTATTTTGGGAAAACACTAGAGATTGCCACTAGCAACACTTAACTGGTACTTCAACAAGTAAATGAAGAACATTCTTCCTCAAAAAAACTTACATGATCCTCTCGCTGTAGAGGAGAGTGGTGGAGCACAGGGAATGATTTTTTGTGTAGCAAATATGTTGATAATAGTGGTCTGCAGGTGGTTCAGAATGACAATAAACTGCACCAGAAAGGGAAAACAAATGCTTTAGCTAGCAGAAAGGGGTTTATAGTTCACACAACAATTCTGCTTTGATAACAGAACTTCTTTTGCCTCATTCCTCCTTGCTCGCCCTCCCTTTCCTCCCATCTACCAGCAGGGTGCCTGCCATTCCACAGAATTCATCTTAAGGTTAGGATGATATTGCTCTGAATAGGAGTATTAAACTAATCCTGGACTTGAAATGTATTTCTTCTCAGCCCTTCATTTGGGAGGTACATTGTACACAGACCTCCCAGCAGTGATTTTAAGTAATACTGAATTCTGAATAATAGGTACCAATGTTTTAAAAATGCCGGTTAATTTGACCCATGAGCTCATGTTCTTCCTTAACGGAAGAAAGATTCAATGAATATTTTTCCTGTTGTCTTCTCTTTTTGCCGCAGCTGGGAGATGTTGTGGTCCCCAAATATGAGACTGGCTTCTTTGCCAGAAGGTACGAGGGACCCATCACAGCTTGAATTCAGCAGCCACCACTTGCACATCACATTACACTGAGCCAAACCTTCGCTGCTGTGGAGTTATCCAAGTGCCTCTGTAGCTGCTGGTGGAACTGCCTGAGTCTAAACCCTCACATCAGCAGTTTGCCATCCCAAACGTGAATTCACCCTAGCACAGCTTTGCAGGTGTGACCATCCTGTTTACTGCCCTTATAAGTGCTGAATAATTTACCTAGCCTCAGTGCACCAGCCTTGAGAAATGTCCTGCTCTGTCCAGCAGATCCAAGGATTCTGCTGGACTCTATTCAGAGTGATGTGGAAGAGGGTGTCCTTGTTCCTGTGCCTTTTCAATACAACCTATGTGGTCCTGTTCCTTACTATTGTAAGGAACAGGATTTACAGACAGTATTTTGTTTTTCACNACCTATGTGGTCCTGTTCCTTACTATTTAATGATTCACAGACAGTATTTTGTTTTTCATTATTATCTAATTCTGAAGTCCAGGATGGCCAAGAAAAATACTGTTAAAACACCATTCTGTGGAATGCTGGATCAGTTCAAACAACAGCCTCTCACACAATACAACATATCCTCTCTGAGGTACACACCAGCTTTTTAACATTGCATTTCAGGATACCACATATACAAATCCTCCTTCAAGCCCCACAGAAAGTGCTGTTGTGATTTCAGTGGTCTAAAGATAAATAGATTTTACATGGTTTTCACATCTCCAGCACTCCTGAGAGACTAGAGGTAAATTGGCTCAAAGCAAATTACCTGAACAGCAGCCAAGGAGAGTGCTTCAAAGGGATGCAGCTTTAATCAGGTAAAAATATGGCTTTGCACAGTGTATTTAATGGAAAAAAATACCATAAATTTTCAACAAAGGAGCAAGAACTAGAGAAGCAGAGTAGTATCAGCAGTTAAGAGAAATTCTTACCAGAAATATTAAAGTTCTCACCTGATAAAGAGCAAACTTTGGGATAATGTTCTTACACTTAAGGAGAATCCTGACTTTTCGAAACATGATTCCTACTGCCCACAGAGCCAAAAGGGTGAGGGCACCAATGAAGCAGCTGATCCATAGTGCAGGTCCTTTGGGAGACAACTGAGAAGCAAATCACACAACCTTATACAACCTTACTTCACTGTTTCCAGGAAGAAGTTGTGAACTGGATGATGTTAAAATGCTTGTCTCTACCTCCATGAAAGCTGGTGGCAGCAGTTGCTGGGTTTTGGGTAGGGAAATGGCCCAGTACCAACTGGAGTGCTGGCACAGGCTCTGCTCCTGCAGGCACCAACACATGTGGAGATGTGTTCAGCCTGGGGAGCTGCCAAGTGACACAACCCCTCAAGGTTGCAATTGCCAGCCATGGAGTGCCTTTTCAGAGACTCCAGCAGCACCTGGCAATGCTCAACAGCTCATGAGAGCATGTTCAGCCTGACATCTCAAATGGGTCATTCATTTTATACCATGAAACAACAACAAAAATATTATTTTTAGTCTGAGTTATCTAAGAGGTGCCAAATTATTATCACAGATTTCTCCATCATCTTGCAGGTTATATGGTACAAAGCAGAAGTACAGTACTATCTTTCATTTTGCACACATATAAAAATCACCATGACTTGTTGGAAAACATAGAATTAGTCTTCCTAATTCTGGGTAACATGACAGTACATACAGTTGTTTCTTTAGGCTGTACCTTACAAAATACAGGGCAGATACATCCCATAGGGCAACTTGCAGTCCTGCTATTCTGACCATACAAGCTGGGAAAAGTATTGGAGCATAATCTGATGCCCAAACTCCCAATGCCCAGTTTCTATCTAAGAGAGCCAGGGAAAGCAGAAATTATATGCTTCTGGTCTCAAAAGAATACAGGAGGGAGTCACTTGAAAGTGGTCTCAGATTTCACAATTTAGTTGTAGGCTAAGATAGTTACAACAGCCCTGAAACCTATGGATTTTGAGGACCTTCTCTGATTAAATACAGATTAAAAAGTTACTTACATTGTAAAGGACGTAATCGCCATTAGTCCAAAGCACTATTGATAAAAATATGAGCACAGGCCGAAAGACAGCAAACTGAAAGGTGCCCAGCTTCAGCCAAAAGAGGGTTTGCCTGGCCAAAAAAATAATAAATAAATTAGAGAGGCTAAGATTGTATTAGCAACCTTAATAACATTTTCTGGATACTGTCAACTGCAAAATGCTTCCACTCCTGTAGCATGTGGCTAAAATCTGGGGAGGAACAACTTCAAGATTAGAAAATATTTCCAAGAATTCACCAATGTTTATTTAACAAAGTCTCTACAAAAATAGTACTTTTCCTGCTCTGCAGTACTTATGCACTAAGCAAAGCTGGGCAAAACATGGTATCTTTCTCTGCCCTGAAGCCAACCAGGGAGACAGTAGCTGCATAACCGGTTTCTGAACAATGATGCCATTTGCTCTTGCCTTGTTGCCTCATTATTTCAGTTCTCCCATGAAATTGGACAAATCAGCCTGTTCAGCCACTTCCCAGTCCTGTGGTGGACCAAGAAAGGGAATCACACAGACCTAGGTGAAAGGACTGGTAGTTTTTCGTGCATCATGAAGAGTATCCTGTAAGCATTTGGGTTTGCTCCTCTGCAGTCTAACAGAAGAAAGGAACAGCCTCTCACCTGGCAAACTGCACAAGGCCAGCAGGACAGCTCAGGACTCCTTCATGTCTGTCAGTATAAAGTGGGTCCAGAACACAGCCTGTAACCTGGCCTGTCAGCACAAAAGGCCACCAGGAAAGGGACAGATGAACTTTCTGACAGAGGGCATGAAAGCTGACTGACCTGAACACTCCTTCAGCCTTCACAGGACAAGCAGCAGCTGCTACAGCTGCCTCATGTTTTAGTCTGTTACTATGCATTATTTCCCATATTTTCTGTGTTGTCTTCACTGGAGTTCCTTGGGCCCTTGACACTGCCATCAGAGAAGTCTCACAGACAACAGGCTGACATTTAGTGTGCTGATATAGCCATGAATCAGGAATTACAGGAATTGCTCAATGAATAGAGCTAATAACCACAGGATTATCAACTGCACAAACACATGTGGAAAGACCTGCAATGGGCCAGGCACTTCGTGTGTGCCTTTTCAAAGATTTATTATTCCCAGTGGGCTTTAAAGAATAACACACATGACAAACAGTGCAGTCACTGCAATGCCACGAATTGTTTCCCTTGTTAGCACGGGCCCATCTTCACTGATCATCAGATCTCTTCTGCCACATCTCTCTCTATTGCAGGGATTGTTACTTTGCCCCATCTGTACCTTGTTATTTTCCCCAGGACTGAAGATATATATGTTTTTTTTAAAGAATTAATCCCTCCCTTGGGGTAGCTCCCAGTTTCCCCATAAGATACCAATGGAAGGAATGTGAGACTGACTTTTCTCTCGTATAGCTTGCCAATATCTTTTTTTAAAAAGGTACCCTGCAATGGGAAAGGGCTGGAGGTAAGAAGCAGAGAGCAGATGGGTTTCCCAGTGGTACAGACAGTGGAGAAGGAGGCCCAAGCCCTCTGCAGAGCAAAAAGTCTTTTTTTTTTTTTTAAACACAGAGCTGTCCTTCCTGCCAGCAGTAGTAGGCACTGTCTAGCTCCTGAAATGAGTCCATATTAGCTGACATCATCCTGCATAGGCTGCCACTGGGCTGAACAAGAGCAAGGCAGAGCAGGGGATCCTCTCCCAAGCTCCCTGCTATACAGAGGGTGATAGATATGGGAAGAAAAACAAATAAAGGTGCATTTTTTGGTTGGTTTACTACCTCTTCTTCTTGGTACCCCCTCCATATAAATATTTAGTGTTACTCTATTAAAATTAAGTGATGGAAACTGAAGTTTAAATTCTAATATCAAATAAGGCAGTTTAAGGAAAATTATTGTAATAAAAAATTAGAAATTTTGAAGATGCATGAGAAACCACTATGCTGTGTTCTGTTTGATGTTTTCCCTCAAATGGATCATAAAGTCCCCTAGGTCCCTCTGACACTGCAGTCCACACCCTCACAGAAAACTCTCCTTTGTGTGTTCAGTCCCTCAGATTTTGTTTATAATGAGAGAAACAGTCTCATGCTCTGTGCCAGTAGGAAAGCTCAGAGAAATACCTGAGGCTTCCAGGCTGTGGAGTGGTGTTTGAGTGACATTAACCAGAGGAGGAGCTCCACCAGGCACGGCTCTAAGGAGGACAGGTTTACATGACAGTATATTGTCTCCATCCTTACCCCACTTCTCAAAGATGCTTTAATACCAAGTTTAGAAGAAAACGCCTGCTTTTGCCTCACCAGACAATGTCATTTCTTTGAGAACAAAGCTTTACAAAAATTACATCACTTTTTTGTTCTAAAAATTATTTTAATCTCAAGTAGTTTTAAAGTCAAAATCAGAATGAAACATTTCCATTTTACAAAGTGAGAGAAATTTTCTATCAAGAGAACCTCCATCTGACAACTCTGCTTGTGAAAAATGCCCAATCTCAAAACATTTGTTCCCTTCTGGAATAAAAAGAAACTGAAATGTCAATTGTTAGGTTTTCTGGAGTAGAAACTTCTCCTCCCACAACGAAATAAATTAGTGATGGTGTACAGCCTCAAAGTGATGATCCTGTTTAAAAGAGACTGACTTTTGGGAAGCTTTGCTGTAAGCCCTGCCAAGCTGGCTGGTTCCCAGCAGCCGTTTTCAAGCTGGGAGATCTTAAAGGGGCGACTCACCTGGTGATGGGCACTCGGGGCAGGCAGAGGCAGCAGCAGCAGCAGGGACCAGTGCTGATGGTGAAGCGACCATTTTCAAACCTCCTGAGGAGCACCTTCTGCCCTCCACACTCTTTAATCATCATCATCAGGAACTTGTGGATAACTATGGAAAAAAATCTAGGAGAGGAAGAGAATTCCAGTTTAAACTTGCCTGTGTGTCTCGTATGCCTGTGCAGGCCAGTGTCACCTTCTGCACGGGGCTTTTACAGCTTCTACTTTGCAATCAACCAAAATTCTAGCTCTATCTTTGGGACACCTTCTGCTTTCCATCCCCTCAGAGGAGCAGAACTGCCCTAACCTCACTGAAAGAGGAAGAAGCTGAGGCACAGAGCAGATGTGGAATTTCCAAAGCCTCCCTGGTGGCCGGTGGCAGAGTTGGTGTTAAAGCACAGGCTTTCCTGGCCCCAGCCATCCCGGCTGTATTTTTCCATAAGTTATCTAGTTCTGACTAGTCCAAACTTTTTAGAACAAGCCCTCTTCCTCCTCAAACATGGCTTTCAACCAACAAACATGGCTAGGTTCACATAAATAGCTATCACTGAATGTGCTGGCCCAGGCAGGGTGTGGCTCCTCTGCAGACAAAGCACAGACTGCTACAACCCCACCTCTCCCTCTTTCCCCACCTGCACATTCTCAACCCTACCCACGAATTACAGATTATGCCACCAAACATGGAAATCCAATCAATAAAAGAGGTCCCCTGTTGCACTGCCTGCAGCTTGGGCAAGGGAGAAGAAGGAATTTAAACATGCTTGCAGTGCCACAGGACTGGATTGTTGGAAGTTTCTGGCAATCTGCACTACCTGCACACACTGCTACATGCCAACAGTATTCCCTACTCCCTGTTGTCCCTCCTCTTTTACTCATCCTCAGATGTGGAGTGCTCAGGGCCACAGCACACCCCTGCTTGGTCCTGCCCACCAGGGCTGTGCCATCACCTCCAGAACACAGTGACCACATTGCTCCCTTCTCTCTGCATGCCCCAGCCGTCATGCTCACACATAAAGTGCTTTTATCAGGACAACTGTGGAACATTTTCACATTGATATATTCATCGGGGGCTCACTTGGCACCATTAATAATAGAGCTCCACAGCTCATCATTAGTAAAAGTGCAGGGAAGAAGTCACAGGCCAGACTCTCATTCCACATGACATGCAGAGAGAGGAAAGACAGACTACTGCTCCAAAGAGACTGTCAATCCAAGGAATCAATTACATGCAAGTCACAGATCCTTCATACTGACGTTCCCACACTAGGGGACTCCAGCACTGGGAACTGTTTCAGCATTTTCCACCTCCCAGAAAAGAGCTGCCAAGAGATTTCAACTCCAACAAAAAAATTACTGAATTGTTAAATTTACAGAATGACTGTGTTACCAAGAGCAGCAGATGTTTAAAGGGAAGAAATTCAGGGTTTGGAGCAACACCTAGAAACAAGCAAAATACTCACATTCCTGCTGTGAAATCTGTGAACATCGTTGAGCGAGGAACCCACATGCCAATGCATGATGTCGTAGAGATCACCTACAGAGAAAAGGGAGGAAGGTTGGATGAAGGGCAGAGATAAAGTTCATGTGGCTCTTGTGGATTTTCAGGGAAGCCTTATTCTCAGCATTGAATTTTATCTCATTTTCATATTAACTTACTGGAGCTGCAGCATTAATCCAAATTATGATTGATCTTTTGGAGGAGGGGATTTTCCTGTAGATGTAGACTGCTTCCTCTATAAACACCAGAATGGCAATGAGCGTCATCAGAGTCAAGGTTGCAAAGAGAAATCTCCCTGGTAGGTCAAGGCCTGCAGAGAGAGAAAAGAAAACAGTTCTGATTTATTTCATAAGCTTTTCAAACACTAATATAACAATACCATCTCTGAGGGGCTTCTTTGCCTTATTCCTGCAAATACTTGCACTCATCCCTAGTTATACAGGCAGGCCACAGACACCACAGAACCATTCAAATACTGAAGTTCATGACTAGATCTTTCCAGGACCCACAGACAGAAGGCAGGAAGAACACACCTTCACCTTCTCAAAGCATTGTGCAACAGTCCCTTTCAGAAAGGGGGAGTTCCGGGACAAATATCCTTAGGTGAATGTAAATATGCAGCAGAAATAAAATTCATAATCTGGGAACTTTCCCAGGCAGGCTGCAAGCAAACATGTATTCACTCAGCATTAGTTCTCTGCTTCCATCATATATTCATAGGCATGTTACATGTAACTTCCTTAGGCAGGCAAACTTACTAGAAGTTTAGTGGAATTTTGTAGGGCACACGAACAATGTAAGGAAAAGCCCCTGATATACCTAGCCTGAGATAAAACTCGGTGTCTTCACCAAAACCTTTTTTGCTTCTCCCTTAAAGCTGCATACAGATATCAACATTTACCCATAGGTGACAGGTTTTATGTCTCCATTGACATTGGGTATGGCTATCAACTTTGACTCAGAACTGATGGCTGAAGTGCATTTTCTCCCAAGGGATGTGATTCCAGAGACAGAAAAAGGCACCGCACTGGGGTCATGCTTAATTTCGAAGTTCATGCTCATCATCAGCACTAACTCCTGCCAGACCCGCAGCCTATCTGAAGGCAAAGCAAAGCTTGTGCCCCAGCCTCTTTAACTTAACCTGCTTCAAAAAAACCCGGCATTTCCAGCCTTGGCTGCAGGCGGGGCAGTGCACGTCTCAGGGGACATCTCACTCCTTGAATCTCGCCGGACGGAGCCCGAGACCCGGCGCAGCTCCGGGGGCCGGTTCAGCGCTCGGTTCCGCAGGTCCCGGGCGGCCCCGGCCCGACCGCCCGGTTCGGCAGCATCTCCACCCGCGGCCCTGGGCCGGGCCGGGCCCCCGCCCTGCCCCGGAACCAGCTCGGCCCCCAGACAGGCGGAGGATCGGCCGGGACACGCGGATGCCGCCCTCCGCTCGGGGATTTCCTCGGCGGGGAAGAACGGTGAAGGGGCACGCAGGAACAGGGACAGGGACACAGGCAGGGACAGGGACAGGGACAGGGACAGGGACAGGGACAGGGACAGCC
>VYXF01004851.1:739079-752354 GCA_013397295.1 Polioptila caerulea | reverse complement strand
CTGGCTGTTCCTGGCTGTTCTGGCTGTGGTCCCTGTCCTCAGCACACAATGGCAGAGCAGGTTCCTGGCTGTTCTGGCTGTTCCCGGCTGTTCCCGGCTGTTCCCGGCTGTTCCCGGCTATTCCCGGCTGTTCCCTGTGTCTCTGCCTGGCCTCGATGGAGCTTCTTGCGGAACCCAGCCGGCTCTCCCCGGGCCCATATTCACAGCCCCGGGGTTTCGGGGCGCCTGGAGTCGGGTCTCGGCAGCCGAGGGGGCACTGGAACCGGCCGGGGGGCGGGCGGGATCCCCAGGGCCGTGTCCGCCTTCGCTCCGGCCCCGGGGCACGGGTGGAAAGCTGCTCGGTGAGTGGGGCAGGTGCTTGAGGGACTTTTCATGGAGCCCTTCACCAAAGGCTTCCCGATCATCTTGGCTGCAATGAGATGAGACGCTGAAGGAGAGCATAGTGAGGGTAGGGATATACCAAGAGATTCTCCACTTTCCCACACGTTTCCTCTGCTGAAAGGATTCTTTCTGCAGCCTGAGCATTTTCAGGCCGTTTCCAGGAAAAGGGAATGAGTACTGAAATGATGGAATTTGGTGACCCACCGTATTGTTCAGGATACTCGAAAGACGGCTAACCCTAATGTTACAGCGCTGAGTGACAAAACGACAGGGACACGCTGTGACAATGAGCACAGAGTGATGTCCGGGGGGAGGCGGACAGTCCTAATTGCCTATGCAGTGATAAGGGATTGCCAGTCACGAAAAAGATCCTGCGGGCACAGTGGACAGTCCTCTAAAAGGACAGCAAGAATCAGCACGGAATAAAATGCAAAGGACTTCGAGAAGTTTATGGATAAATGAAGGAAGTCACAGAACAGCTAAAATACATAGGAAGGCCTCCCTTCACCACGGTGGTGTTCTAGAAAGTTGAACAAATTGAAGTGGGGCGGTGAAGAATTTAGGGACATTTTTAAGCACCAAGGACCCTTGTGGTAAGGGCTGTTGTCATCTTGCAGTTTTTACAGGATTTCCAAAGGTTTTACAGGAAGGACAGGCCAGGCACTGAAACACTGCTATCAAGAGCAGAAGGATGGAGGAGGGAACTGGACTGCTTACTGTCTAACACCAGCAGGTACCCAACTGAGAGAAGGCAGGCTCCTTCCAGAGTGGCAGGGTTTGGGAGCATGACAGATGAGGCTACTCACAGCCTGTTCTGTTCCTGTCAGGAGAGCTTGGTTACAGATCAAAGTAATTTATGTCGAGTCCTCCTTGGCATTGCTGACATTGTTTTCAATGCATTGAGAGGTGAGGATGAAAGCCTTCCAGTTTCACCAGAAGGGATGCAACAGTAGGTGGCTGTTGGAATGTGGTATCTGCCCAAATTTCAATCTGCCCAGAACATTCTCCACCCAGCACATCTGCTGCTGCCCAGCTGCAGAAATGTAGAGGCAAAATCCATGAATTGCTGTCCCAGCTTATTTTCTATTTGAAAGTCTGTTTTCCCATCCTGAAGAAACAATTGCAAGTAGAGAGGGAAATGACCTTAAAAGACCTTTCATTTTCTACACAGTTTGTTTGATGTTTTTAACCAACTATTTTCAGGTGGTCACATATTCCAAAATGTGAGCAAAGCTCATTAGGATTGCTGAGATTTAAAGATGGCCCAAGGCTTTTGAATGTTCTTCCTAAGCAGACACCACAGGATTCCCATCTGTTGCTGTTTTGGTTGCCAGCTCCTATATTCTCTGAAAGCTAAAAAAGAAAAACCCCTTACCTGTGAATTCCTTTTCCCGAATGAGGCAGATTTGTCAATGCTTGTGTTAAAGACATTCATACACTAAGTGTGGGAGACTCAAGAATTCCTTGAACTCAACAGCAGCTTTGGATTTGAAAGTCACATTTAAGCCATTCAGAAATATGAGTTTGGAACAAATACTGCAGCAGACACTGAACATGACATTAGAGAGCTTCATGTCTCAAACCTATAGAAAATTAACAGCTTAAAGTTTAGAGGTGAAGGATTAATTCCCACCTGCTGCTGTAGGGGTCCAATTCTCCAACTCTCTTCTACTGGAGCGTCTCATGCAAAATAGAGTCTAAAAAGAGAACCACAGACCTACTGTGATTCCTTTTTGTTAGAAACATGTTTTCTCTTTTTTGGGTCAAACATTGGACCCACTTCCTTAAAAGCAGCCATATGTCCTTGGGAAGTGTGCATCACCTCTTCCTCACATTCTGGACTGTTTCTTGGCAGCAATATTTGCCTGGTAGTGTTTAAATGTAATGAAGCAAACTAAAGAATGTGCCATGATCCTTCAGTTACCACAGCTGGAGGTCTGCTGCTCTGTGCACAGATGTGTTCCTAGACTAGATTCTTCAGCAGTGCCCTCTCTGCTCTGCCCTCTAAGCCAAATGCTGTGTCTATACATCAGCAATGAATCCTTCAAATTCCCATAAGCCTGAGTACGTTTTCCTCCCACCTTCACTATTCTGGTTTTTGGTTTAACTTTTTAGTTCAATATGCTGTATTTTCCATGAAAAACCAACCAACCAACAAACCAACCAACCAACCCACAAAGCCACCTTCAGCCCTAGAAGAGTATTTATAAATGGGTCACCTATCCATTTAGATGCATCAAGAGATTGTCATGAGTCCTCAGAATAAAAGACACCTCTGAACAGTTCCCTGCCTCTGTTGACCAGGGACTCTTGAGCACTTTGTGGTTCAGCCCCATCCCAGACACTGCACAATACAGACTTGCTTCTTCTCAAGAAAACCTTGCTTCTACTTTGCCCCTTTGCTTCTACTTGTGTTCATCTTTTAAAGAACGCTGCAGATGCTTATCTTTCTTCCATTTGTGTGATGACTTTCATTTTCACCTGCCCCACTGCAGGGATTACTGGGTCCTCTTGGCTCTGTGGAACAGGATGCCTGTTATGATCATTGCCCACAGTGTGTGGTCCAGAGGAGCTGATGTCTCTCATCTGTGGTGTCTCCCTGAAGGAGAATATTGGCCTTCAGAAGGTGACACAGCCCCTCTACCCCATGTTGGTGGGCCAAGCCTATAGATAAAAAACCCAATGCCAGCCCTGGCTCAGAAACTGAACAGCAGGAGATGCTGCAGATTATCTCATGGGACAAACTCAAAGCTCCATTGCACAGGATACATAGATAGGCTATTGCACTTTGGTTGTAGGAAGTGCAGCAGACATCAGCATCATCAGTGCAGGTGGGAGAGATGGGAAATGCAGCCCCTTTCACAGAATCATTCGGTCTGGGAAAGACCTTCAGGATGATCGAGTCCAACCACAAACCTAACATTGCAAACAGTTCTGTGGCAAGGTTAACTCACCTCCTGGCAGGGTACACAAACTTCAAAACCCTCACATTCCTTTAGTCAGGGAAAATGTGCATCTCCCTGGAGAAGGTTCCAGCTGATTCTGAAAGGGCCTCAACAGCTTTGAACTCCAGGGACAGATACCAACATGTGGAGCAGCTGCATTTGCTAAGGTTAGAAAACAAGGTTGGCATTTCAGGTTCAGTCATAGAAAGTAAAGGATTTGAGCTGTAGATGAACATACTCCAGGGGTGCCAGAAGGAAAGGTGTCTATGCTTACCTGATTCTCTTCTGATGACAGTTGTGGTCATGGGCCTCCAACCACATAGATCAATCAGCCAGTGTGACAGAGACAAGTGGTTTTTACTGCTTAACCTCCTCCCACTGCATTTGTTTAAGACAATTTGGAGGCTAACTGAGGCAGAGTGGTAAACTGAATCATCCCAGAAAGAGCCTAACACTCATTAATGGGAGAGATAATTATCCTTTTAAGTGCTGTTGCTGGATTTGAAATGCTGCATTTGTTCACTAATTTCATGGAAAAGGAGGTAGAGCTTCAACAGTACCTCTGCTAGAGTGTGGACACAGGGAGCACTCTAAAAGTCCTTGCAACTATACTCATATGAAAGGATGTGGTCTATACTCATGCAAGAAACTCATAATGTCAGTAAAAGCTTGTGTAAAGGAGTCTTTAAACTCGAGTTAATATTTCAATACAATGAAAGCAACTGGTTCTTCATTAATTTTTCACTGTGATGGACAGAAAGTAAAAAGAAATAAAGAGAAGGAACATTCACAGAAAACATAGGAAAAATGAAAGATGAGAGGAAAAAAAAACAAACTAACTGATGATTTAAACTAATGCCAAAATCTAGACTTGATTCATTCACTCTCAGGAAGAAAGGTGTCTCCAATTCCCTTTAGAAGAAATTTCGATTCCCTCTGTGTGCTCTGCCAAAACAAAGCCATGGTTTAGTCAAACATGAAGCACTAGATGAAAATTCAGAGGAACTGGGTGAAATTACAGGGAAGAAAAAACAACTTTTTGAGTTTTTGTCCTGTTCAACAGAGTTCAAGCTAACAGGACAATTTTGTGTTATAAAATAAGTCATCGATTCTCAGTGCTGTAGGGGACTGTACATCACATTTCTCACAAGTTTGGATACCCAGATAAGAACCAGAAGAGTCAGCTAAAATTGTTCTGATTTCAAAGGAATGTACATGTTTAATAATTAAATTAAATCCTGTTTTTCAGCTATAGCATAATATACAGTTGGATGTACATGCAAGTCAGCCTTTTCCACTATAAATCTGTTGATTTTTCACCAACCACCAGTAATAAACTACCCATTTCAGGAAAGGTGGGTCATTAATGTAAGAAAAGGAACACCTATATCACTGTAAAATATATTAATAAGGGGATTTGCTTGTTATCTTGATCATGACAGCAACTAGAAAAATAAATAAAAGTCACAACAATGAAATAAATTAAGATAACAAAACTGAATTGTAATTTTAGTGTTTATTCAGGTAGACAAATTTCTACATTAAAAAGAATATCAGGTGTGCCAGAAGCTTTCATGCTCTTAAGAGGAAAGCTTAGACAAAGACTCTTATCAGTACAGAAGCAGTGTAAGAGAAAAGAGAGAGGCTTTCATTAAATCTGAAGCTAACAGGTTTGATTTTATCTTACTTCTGAAGTAACCAATCCATTTCTGGCAGTCAATAAGGGGGAGAAATACAGAGACAGAATCAAACTATTAATTTTTTTAATGTATTGTTGCATTTTCCTGCAGTTACGAGTAATTATTTGCTTTGTTTTACCCTTTTAAAGTAACTGAGGAGCAATTGGCTGTGTCAGTAGAATAACAGAGAGGAAATTCACTGTACTTCAGAGCAGAACAAAGAGCTGGAAGAACCTTAGGAAATTAGGACCCCAAACTGGTGGTAAGGGGGGCAGCCAACAATCAGCATCCTGAGGGAGAGCAGAGGCAGGCAGTGCATTTTCCCTGCCATTGCTCTGATAAAGTATTTGATACTGACATATTTGATTGCAGAGCTTTTCAGCAACGGAAGAAGTTTTTCCCCAAAGGAGGGTTGATGAGCTGTGAGAGAAATATACCTTGAGGACCAAGTAAATGCCACTCTGAGAGCATCTCACATGTGTCCAAGGGCACTGATGGGCAAAGACAAACCTCACAGATCTTGAGCATCAAAAGGAATAGAAAAGGATTAAGAAGTTCTATCTCTAGGGTGAATTTCTGTAGATTTTTCCTTTCCAGTCCTAATTTATAACCCCAATTTCTAAAGCAGGGCTGTTGGGAATTTTGAGGTTTTGTGTCAAAAATGCCAGTTCATCTGAAGGGAAGCTTCTGATAAGAGGGGTGATTTTTAAAAGATTTATTGTCAGGAAGCTATTTTGTAACTTTGGTTTATGTAAAAACATTTCAGCTTGACATTTCCTACAGGAATTGATTTCCATCTGCTGTTTAAAGCAAATTTTGAAATATGAAACATTTTGAAAATCATTAAAATAAAAAAGTAATGTAAATAAAAATGCAACTTTTCAAAGTGAGGAAATTACACAAAAATTCATTGATTTTTTAATTTTTTTTTTTTCATGGAAGTCTCTGCTTTTCAGCTTGATTCAGGACACCAGACCTTAGGAAAAGATGAGGACCTCCTTATGGAATAGAGTTTGCAGAGCCAAAACCATGCTGGAGATCATGCAGCAGCTTCCTGGAGGGGAGAGCAGGGGTCTCTCCAGGAGTTACTGGTGTTAGTCTGACTGGGGTATCTCAGGCACTCTGCCCTTCATGGCTCAGACTGCTTTTTGCACAGCAGTCAGGTGCTGGGCAGGACACATCCTGCATTTCTTCCAACAGGTCATAACATGACAGAAATGTTTTCTGCTCTCTCTGTACTGCTATTACTGAGAAGGAAAAAAAGAAACCAAAGCCAAAACCGGAACATGCTCACACAACTGCAAAACTGTAATATAATATTATAATTAAAATATTGTAATATAATTTAAAACCCAAAACATAACATGCCCCAAAACTAGGGATGTACTGTTTTGTGGAGCAAGCAGAGCACCCACCAGCAAGCAAGGAGAAAAGAGCACACATGTATGAATGCAAAATATTGTCAGTGTGGGCTTTAGTCACCATGGCACTGAGGCTGCCTGTGCCAGCAGCCTGGCACGGGTGAAATCTGCACTGCCTACCTACAAAATCAGGGCTACAGCCTGAAACTGGCTTTTTACCTTTATATGAAGATAGCCTGTGAAAAAACTGAAGCACCTACTTGGGGTTTTTTCCCTCTAAGTAATTAATATAAATTTTATTTTGAGAGTTACAGTCAGGAAAAAAGATGTAGGAAAAAGGATGTTTTCAGTTTGTTGCTGTTTGAAAGCCATCTCAATGCTATAGCTCTTGCTACATGCATTGGAAATTTGTGGTTTAGAAAACCCTGAAAAGCCACAGGCAGTATCTGAGTTTGTAATGAACTGTGAAGGTGAAAGAAGAGCACAAACATCCACATTCAATTTCGAATTTTTGTCCTGTAGTCCATACACAAACAGAGCCAAATGGAGAGGTGAATAGGCTTGGTAAAGAAGCAAGAGCATCTGGAGAAGAGTTTGGCTGGAAAGAAAACACAAAATTATGCTTCAAATAAACATTAGGCGCACATTTGTAATAGCTCAAAGATGCACTGTCTGCAGATGAAAACCTGAAGCAGGGCTTCAGACAAACACCTGAAGTATGCAGGGATAGCTGCATGGTCTGGGACGTCATGGAATAATACACAGTCACAGTAAACCAGAAAATGATGACACTTGTTATCAAGAGAAAGGCTGCATGGCTGGCTCTAGTGCATCTCCCTGTCTTTGTGCAAATGACATCTCACCCATGTGTTGAGGAAATGTGCCCCAGCCATAAAACTTCAGATCCAGGAGCAGCTCTCACCCTGAGGCCTGGTGCTCGAGGACTTACAAACCTTGCTAAATTTTGTGTTTCTGCAGAAAAGGAAAAAAACACCCTGAAACACTAGCTTTCAAAAGACCCTGTAGCTGCCTTCTGCAAACTCCTGGATGTTTTTGCAACCTCTGACAACCTGTGGCTACCCATGAAGGGATTTCCCTTCTGGAATTGGTGTGTCTGGTGTACCTGCACTGCCACCCCTGGGGGTTCCACTGACTCGTCCCCAGCTCACACAGACAGGCAGGGGCAGCTCAGGCTGCCAGAGGGAAACAAAACATTAAAGAAAGCTCTTGGGTCCTTCCCAAGGGAATGGCCATTTTTTGTGATTTCCAGTATAAAACAGCTAAATACTCACATTGTGCTGATATTGCCTTGATAACCTGTGAATAACCTGCACCACTCTGGGGGTTTATGATACTGTTCTCTTGAAATGTTTTGTCTCGATTGTATCTTCATTTGGACAGAAATAGGGGTTTTGTGAATGCAGTGAAGGAGATTCACAATAGCTGTCATATCTGTTTAGTTTTGGCAGGAACTGTTTTGGAAGTCAAGCAGCCTGAGTTTGAGCTTTTTCATCGGTGCCGTGACAGAAGTGCACTGCCATGGAGGAAAGGGTCCCTCCAGAGATGGATGCAGGAGGACAAGAAACATTAATATTTCTTGATCATCACACAAATAGACAAGTGAATCCTTCTAATGCTTGTCCTATTTGGAATTGTATAATTTTCCAGTAATACTTTAAAAAGTGGCAGCCAAATTCAAATATTTGTCTTTGCTGGACAGAACTATTATGATTTATTCCAAAGTATAAGGTTAAAGGCCTCATTTGCAGAGAAAGTCTGGATAGCTCTACTATCTGGCATTTGTATTAACCAAAATACTGTTTCAGATCAGCTTACTCCTTGAGTGTAGTGAGCCATAAATTACTAAAAATAATCACATCCCATCAGCAGCTGTCACATCATCTTACAGCTGTCAGGGGGTACAGCTAGAAATTTATGACTGTCTAAAGAGCAAAATGGAGTCTGGAGTAATATAAAAGGCATCACCAAATAATTGTAAGAATAAGTACACATCAGCCTTAAACAAACAGCATTATATAGTGAATATATATTTATACTTAGAAGTTTAATTTTCTTTGCACTTCTTCCCCCTCAAACCTTTGAATTAAATCTAATAGCCATGCTGCATTTCTTATGCTTCAAGAAAATATGCTGCAAAAATGCCCCCTTCTCCTGATGCAGCTCTGCTCAAGCAGCACTGCCCTGCTCCTGACTGTTAATTCTCGCGATCCATCGATATGGAAGATTACAAATTAAGCAAATTTGAAAAGACCTGCCAGAGATAAAAAGCAATTTGAAGTGGAATGGGGTTCTAATGAGTATTGTCACCTACTATGTACATATCTTGATTTTATTTGAGTGCAGTTTTCTTCTACTCCTGGCACACATTCATCCTACGTTCTTCAAAGTGTTAATTTGTCATCCTCTTCCATCTGGAGTGAACACATAGGCAAACACCACAGCCATCCTGAGTGGAGACACAGGCTCCTGGGTGACTGTGGAGTCAGGCTCCAGTTTGCAGAAGTCTGCAGAGAAGGACTTTCAGGATATCATACCTGGCATAACTCAGGAGGGGTTTCTTTGGCAAAGGCTCAATGCCCGTTTTAGGTGAAACTCAGAGCCTGTCTTCCCATGAGGAAGCAAAAGCAGTATCTTTCAGCTTGGAATGTCCTAACTGTGTCTTTTAAGCTGAAATGGAAATTCCAGCTCCACATGTCAGAATTTTGGCACTCCTGCATTTCCAGAAGGTCCACAGTGACCTGGTGGAAGCCTGAGGCAACAAAGACACATTGAGGAGACTCACCTGTGGCTTGGGTACACCTTGCCCGTCCCACTTCTCCCTCTGTAGGGGAGGCTGGGGCTGAAGAAGGAGAGACCTGTGGGATGTTTCTAGTGAGGACTGGGACCTTGAGCATGCAGGACTTGCTCTGGGCTCTCACCCACAGCCAGCAGCTGACATTTAGTAGGAGACCAGCCCTGAGTGCAGCAAGCTGATTTCCATGGCATTTCTGCTGGAATGAGGACAGCTGCAGCAGCATATCCCAGATGCCCACCCTGTCTGAGTACCAGCAAAGCCTCTTTTCATGCCTGTCTCAGGACACTGCTCTCCCAGTGCAAATGCACTCACTGGATCAAGGTGAATTTCATCAGCATCTGTTTCAGGAAGGAAGGTGATGATTTAGAGCCACTAGGAACCACACTGCTGGGCATTTTCTCCTTATTTCTTGAACCATTTTCAAAACAGCCGTTACTAATTCCTCTTACATTTCATCATCTCAGGACACAGAATAAGTATATTCTAGAGTTCCAGAGGGGACAGAATTAATTACACAGAGATTGTTAAAAAACTAGGAAAGAGAAAGAAAAACAGATGTTTTGCATGCTAGTGAGAATAAGCTGTAGGAAGTGATAATTTTATTATCCTGACTTGAGAAAACTGGTAAAAAACAGGAAAGCTTTCAGATATAAAAACCATCAGAGGCAGTGGTGTGTCAGTGACGTGGCTCACACTGTAACCTTAGGCAGCAACTAAGCTCAAAAGGCAGAGGCAATTTTAACCTACTATGAGCTAGACTACAGAGAGACCTTTTCAACACATCTTTTTCTTGTCTTGACAAATTCATGAAATATTTCCAGATACTTCTTGCATTCCTGATAGCCTGTTTCTCTCGTCCCCTCATCATTTTGTTATTTGCTTAGAATATATTTTTATTTCACAAGATACACTCTTCATGTTAATATGTCAGTTGCAGGGTGTGTGGTCTGTCTGAGACCCAAGCCAGCTTTTCTGCTCTTGCTTGGCAGTTCCCATGGCAGCATCTCTTATCTCTCCCTTAGTCTAACATCTCTCTGATTTATCTCTACTTGCCTCTTCTATTATCTCCTCTTGCCACCAATTTCCTCTTTTCTAGCATCTGACAAGTTGACTAGCACCTTCATGTAGCAACTATCACAGCTCCCCCAGCATCCTTCAGCCCTTGCTGACAGCTGAATAATATGGTACCTGTCCTGGTTCAGAACTGTCATTCCTGCATAATAATTTTCAGAGAAAATTTTCTCTGATGCCCTTTGTTTCTTTTCCCTCTCTCTCTCAATTCTACCTAGTCAGTTTACAGTTTCTCTGATATTTACTCCCCCCAATTCATTCTGACTTTGTAAGTGGAAGCAAGAATTTTAATAAGTTCCACCCAAATGTTGAGCTGTGTATTTGGGGGTGGTGTTCAAGTCTCACGACAGAAAATTATTACCTTGTCTGACTGACAGGTAATACTTAGGTGCCAATTTCTGCAGTGCAAACATATGCATGTCCAGAAAGTAATTTGTATAAACATTTGTCAACAATTGCTTGGAGTTTACTATCACTGAAAACATTCATGACAGTAAAGATAATCCAGTGAAATGCTTGCAAAAAGCCACACTGTTATCTCTGCAGAAAAAAAGCAGAAGTCTCAAAATACTTGGTATTTAAGTATTACATTATTTTAATAATTCAAATTTTTCTTGAAGTCTTATTTTCTGCAAAAATCTCAGCTTTCGCTCAAAATAAAAGTCCAATTTTAAAGGATGTTTTTGTCCAAAAAATACTGAAAATGTCATCTATGTCCTAAAGAAAGAATAAACAAACACACACAACTGAAAAATACTAGCAGAATACTGTAAAAGGGGTATGTATGCATATACATTGATGTATATGTGTATGTATTTAAATCTCACAGTTGTCTGAAGCATGTAGTCTTGATTCATGTCTACCATTCTTCATTCATTTCTTTCATTCCTCAGAATACTAGTGTACTTTTCTTCTTGTTCTCCTTCTCTTAAAAAAAAAAAAGAACCAAACAAAACAACAGAATAACATCTATAATTTTGTAAAGAAATTGATTTTTGATCCTATTCTCTTGCATATTATTTTTGTAAGGGCCAGCCGTAAATAAACCTGCCCCTGCATTTTTTCTTTTCAGTGAAGTGGTAAAAAGTGGAGTTCTCTGTTGCTAGAAATGTAGTTGTGTAGACATGAATATTGTATCCTTAGTCATCCTAGGAATGCCTATCCCAAGATGTGTCTCTGTGTCCTTCAGAGCAATTACTGCAGCAACTGAGAATGGGATGGGGGAGCTTAAATGTGATGAACAATCCCTCATTTATTGCCAGCACATGCAATGCCCTTCAGAAAAACCACAGTGGTCATAACATAAGGGACACTGTCATGTACTGGAGAACATTTAAAGCTGTTGAAATGCAAACCATTAAAGCTGTTCAGGTATTTTTTAACTTTCTGTTTCAGGCACAGACACTGAGGGTCACAATTGTGTTATTCTGTCTGGTGTCTAGCAAAGGGCCATGCTTTCAGGCTGCCTCTTCCTCAGGAGTAAGGAAAATCAACACAAGCTGAGCAAGCACCTTTTTGTGATGCTGTGATTTATAATATTCATGCTAGGTAATTTGATTAGGATGTTAAACAACTTCGACACATGAAATAGTCTCACAGTCTCACTTTTGAAGCAAGAGGATTTTTATCTGATACCAAAAAATAAACAGCTTAACATGCTGGATGGAGTTGAAGATCAGGAGGTGTTTGGTAAAGGAGGACCAGCCTGTGCCCGGTGCAGGAGGGAGGAGCCGGGCCCAGAGAGGAGGCAGAGCTGAGGCAGAGCAGGAGGAGTTGGCTGGACAGCCTGGCACCGGCACTGCAGCTCCTACGCACAGCTTGCAAATAAAGAGCCTCTGTTTTGCAGCCAGCTGAGGAACTGGATGTGATTTTTACAGGTGAGCTGTAAAAATCCTATACACAGTGCATTTTTCCACAGAACAATACAGTTTATAAATTGCTCCAGAGCCACAGATAAAAAGAATGTGAGACATGCAAGGTGCACCATACACAGTATGTTCCTGAAAGATAAGCAGTACAGCTAGATACAAAGGATCAGATGGATGCCCAGTAAAGTGATATGTTCTTACAAACTGTCTAGAGGAAATCAAGATTGTGAATCAGAGTCCTTTGGGATCAATATCTTTTCATGTGTATCTGCTGAGAAATTATGGCTTTTGCTTATGCAGCAGTGCCCAAGTTTATCATGAAGACAAGAGGTTTTCAAAGGCTGCTGGACACCTTTGGCACATCACTTCTCTAAGTCTCTTACCATCACAATGAAAACTGTCACACAGCAGGGAAAGAATTCCCTGCATCAGGTATTATTCTTCACAAGAAAGCTATACTGTAGTTTAAATTAGCTAGATGCTTCTGACCCCCTATTTAAAACGTGTTTGCACTGACATCCCAAGAAAAGAGTTTCGTTATTTAATTGCACTGTCAGTGCCAATGCTTTCAGCTAAACCCATTTGGAGTTAGACCTTTTAATAGAAAGTGACAATTTAAATTGCCACGATAGCAGGATAAATGGTGCTTAAAGTCATTATTAACCTGATGCTGCAGTTGGCTCCAGACCAGTTTATTAAACGAAAATCAAGGTGGAGGGAGGAGGGGAAGAGGAAATTAAGTGATGAATCATTAATTCCTTTGGTATTCGCTGTAACAACAGTAGCTGTGGTGAATGAATTTGCCTGCGTGAGGCAGACAATGGATGATCCCGTCCTCACTTTGCCTTAAGCAACATCCCTCGCGGAGGAATCGGCGGCTCGGGTTTGAGCTTGCTCCCCCATGGGACGCTGTTCTGCTCTCCTCGCCCACTGCCAGCGCCCACAGTGTGGGCATTTTTGGGTTTTGTCCGGCTCCGGGGGTCTGGCAGGACACCAGTCACTGAATCTGAGCAAGAAGTTTGGGGTAGGTCCCCATCCCCCGGCTGCCAGGGCAGATCCTCCTGTTCAGCTTCGTCCCGGGCTAAGGCAGCTGATGCCGGGAGGCGCCGGCGCTCCCACTGCCCGCGGGGCTCCCGTCGGGATGCCGGGGCTCCG
>VYXF01004851.1:710303-738908 GCA_013397295.1 Polioptila caerulea | reverse complement strand
GCTATGACTCTGGGGGAGCTGCACCGGGAGCGCTTTCCAGCTCCACCGGAGCCGTTCCCTCCCCTCGCCCCTTCTGCCTCTTGCTGGCCTCAAAGGAGAGCACCGCAGGTCAGAGGAGCGCCGCAAGTTTGTAAGCACACATCAGCTGGGAAAGCTGCCCAGTCTTCCTCTCGTTTGGAGACATCCCCCACCAGCTCTCCCCAAAGCTCTCCAGGTTTCGGTTTGGTGCTCAAACCCGCTCTCTGCGGCCGGGAGCATCACACGCTCATGGAGCCTCCGCCGTGGTGACCGAGGAGGAACAGCCGTGCACTCCTGAACCGGCCATCGTTTGGTCGGTCAGCAGAACTCAACTCGATCGTGGCCAGCCAACCAAAACCCAAAAGGAAACCCTGTGATTTCTGCCCCTTGAACTTGGCAGCCTCAAGAGGGAACAGGACTCCTAATGGTTCCTAATACTGGTCCCACTAACAGGATCACTGATCTAAGACTCACAAGCCTCTTAGTACTAATAAGCTAAGCCCAGCAGGTCTGATAGGGCTTTGGATACAAGAATTTACTCCCTCCTGCAATGGGGTAGAAAAGCCCACCCGCAGGGAAGCAGCAAGCTGTGCTGGCACAGGGCTCAGTGGCTGAGATGGTATCTCCATCACTGCTGGGGTGATCCTGCACCCCAGCAGGGACCCTGGGCATCCAAACATGCAAAAGCCACCAGGGTGACTAAAGGATGTACATGGGGGGTGCCCTCAGCATTGATTCTCTGCTTTAGAGGGGCTCTGCTGGTATTCAGCCTCCTGATTACTGTAGGCAGAGCCGTCAGGACTAGTTGCCTGTTACCTGCCATTTGCATTACAGCTCATTGTATGCTCTTCCAAAAATTATAAATAAATAAGAAGGGGAACAAATGTTAGTTTTAGGCACTTGGAGCTCAACTGTAAGAGTCTGCTCTGTAATCTGGAATCACTTTCAAGTTTCAGATTCATGATCACATTAATTTAATTTAATTTTTCTTTTTCTTTTAAGTAAGATCTGTTTCATACTGAAGAGACAGCGCTTGCTAAATCTTTTTGTCTTTCAAGCACTGGTGTATTTCCCAGATGGATGTGTATTCTGGGACAATCACTTGTCCCCCTTGTATTTATGTGAACGCAGATGGTAAATCAAGTCCTTCCCCTCCCTGAGAAGCATGGGGTGGTCCTGCATCTACAGGGCTTTCTCTTTGCTTTAGGGATCTTCTACATCGGGAAATGCAAGGCAGCTGGTGCACCCTTCCCAGCCTCCTTGTCTCCGTGATACAAGAAGGAAATCTCTTTTTATCCAGTCCTTTCTGGAACTGACCTCCTGCAAATGGCCAGGCTGGTACTTAGGTTTCATTTCATTGTCTTCAGCTCATTTCAAAAGCTCCCAATCAAGAAAAGGAATATACAGTAAAAAAAATGAGTTGCTGCTCAGCCACTCTTGCCAGCCTAGCAGCCATTCCTCCTTCCAGCCAGAGCCAGAGGTGCAGAGGGGTCTGGTTCCATCTCTATGTGCGGTTGTCAGGAGGCCCCACGACCCAGCACAAGCTGGGACTCCTCGGAAAGTGTCCAAACCAGAATCCTGATTGCCAGCCTTGACAGAGCAGGCTCTTAATATCCAAATTGTGGGGAAGGTTTTGGTCTGCAATTGCAGGTAAAGCTCCCTGGCCCCAGTGGCTTGGATCCATCATCCCCCAGCCTCATGCAGGAGCCAGCCCTGCACTCTTGCCAGGATTCTCTTCAGGCTTGCACAGAAATCCTGGCACAGGACACTTGCAGCACAGGCTGTTTGTCTTTCTGCAGCAGTCAGCTTCTTCTGATCGTGAAGTGTCTGAATTTGTGGTGACAGCCCTGAGCGACTCTAACAAGAGGAGGGTCAGGGCTCCTCTTGCTCTCAGTGACCATGAGATGGTATCACTATCCTGGCTTGCTGGGGTCTTTTTGCCAGGTGTTTGTTGCACTACAGGAAGGTCTTTTCCATGGCAATATAGGGCTGTGGGGTGTTTCCTCCTGCACCCATGCTAGGTTTATTGTGATACTGGTCAACTCTCCAGTGTGGTGACAAGTTTGGGTACTGCTGCAAAGGAGTTCAGTGAGTCTGGACAAGTGTTGGCATTGCTCTGACTACCCACAGAGAATTCACATTGCTCCATGCCAGAAACTTCTCAGCAAAACTGCTGCATTAAAAGCTTAAGAAGTAAGGAAACTAAAGTGCTCTCTTAGTAGGGCCATGATAGATAGGCAAAATGGTATTAATGATATCACAATGACATTTAAAAATAGAGTAAATGTATAAATTATATATTAATTTTCCTAGTTTCAAGCACTTCTTTATTCTTAGCATTCTCTGCCTCTGCCAGTCATTTGGCTGGCTGTAACATCCTAGCTTCTGTACCTGTGAGTGCTTGTAAATTATGATTCATGCTTTCAAATGGATACAATCCTGGCATTCTTTGTTTTTCCAGGCTGTGTCAAACAAAATATGTCCTAGTTTTCTTAGAGCTAACTTTACAGTATCAGACTTAACAAAAAATTTTTCTCATGCCAGTGCAAGAGAAAAATGAAGACTGTGTTGTGTCCTTCTTTTGTCTGTCATGAAGTGCCTTTTCATCTCTACTTGTTTCTGGGCACACCATCATGTATAAATTCCCCTCAGGACATGTGTAGCACCTGGGAGTGCCAAGACAACCAATCACAGGTGGCTTTTGTGCCTGAATGTGAGCAACTGAATAAGACCAAGACATTTAAATAGGACAAGGCAGGGCTTTCGGACCCTGTCTGACACTGTGCTCATAGGCTGTTCTTTGAGCTTCTAGCCAACCTGCTTGACTTCAGTTCAAAAGTCTCAAAATGTGGCTTTCTGCTTCCTAGGGCAGGAGCACCTCTGTGGTCCCTGTTGGAAAGACTCTCGTCAGGGCTGGTGCTTTGTGTTATTCTTTGATTACAGAACACAAGTTTTTCCATCAAAAACCTGATTTCAAGCACTTGGCTCCCCAAAACAGACTCACTCAAGCTCCTCAGCCCCAGACCAACACAGGAGCATTGGCCTCTCAGGGCAATGGGCCTGACAGACATCCCCCAGCCAGGAGGCGAGGAGAGCAAGCACCACACAGGGAATCTGAAGCTGTTCACACCCCACCCTTGGCTCCGTGGTGCAGCTGGTTAAAGTGAACATCCAACACTGCTTAAACCACAGCAGAAAGTGAGAGGCAGAGCAGGGGGGAGCAGTGGTGGTATATGGGGCTCAGCTCTGGAGAGCTGTGCTGTCACACCAGGACAGCCCAGCACTCGACCCTGCACCACCACAGCACTGGAGGAGTTTGTCCAAAGCTAGGGCATACGTGCTCTAACTATAATATAGGATGTGTTTGTCATGTTTAACTCTTTTAATGTTCCCTTCTTTACTTGGTCCCAGCAGCTGTAATTCTTTATCCTAATTTTGCCCGGGCTTGTGCTGAGATGATTCTCAAATTTTTATCTTCAATGGAAGAGTAACATTTTTTCCAGATTTGTGGATTTCCAGTAAATATTACAAAAGTCTGTGTGGTACACAGGCTCTGAACCACCTGCGCTTGTAGTTTTTAAATGCTCTTGGTCTATAAAATTCTTGATTGTCATAGGTCTGGAAAAAATCATCCCCAGCCTTGTTTGATACTTATTCTACTTTTATAGAAGAATAAACTATCAAACTGCTTGCCTTTTCTGCATCAGCACTTACAGGAAACCAAATCAACCAATCCCCTCTTCAAACTTCTCAAAAACCAAAGGAAAGGTTTTTGTTTGTGTATCAACAACCACATCTTTGCCCCTGACCCCTCTACTCACTTCCTTACTGGTTCCAGCCAGCCCTTCCTTGCTCAGTTTTCTACCTGTCCTAATTGATAATGTATCAATTGTATTTCCTATTAATGATACATTTTTTAATTACTACTTTAACAATCCAGGGAACAGCAGTGAGCAGCCATCCAGCTGCTTATTTTCCTCATTGGTGACACAGTCTTTGCTAGACCATCAAAGAACTCCCAGGCTGGCATCCAGGCTCTGGGTGCCTGGGCTACTGTGCCCTAGAGAGGGGAAATCACCCATGTGGGCTGCAGGCACCGGGGCAAGTGGAGGCTCCTTCAGCAGAGCAGTGAGGCTTCCACAGCTACAGAAATCCAAGAGGAAGAAGGGGAGATCCTAGAGGAGGGGAAGACTTGCTACTCTGCAGGAGCCTAGAGTTGGTGTGTGCTCCTGCCCCTCCCTCACAGATAAATGATGCAGCCAGAATTGGGTGCATTTCTTCTCCAGAGCCCTCAATGTCTCTGGTACTCAATGTACAATTTCCTGATGAGTGGTTGAAGATTATCAGGTAGACAGAAAATACAAAAAACCAAACCAAATCAAAGGGAGATAGCTGGCTCTGCAGTGACATTCTTGCTGTGAAGAGCTGCCCAATTCCAGTGGGGTGAATCACTGAGACAAGGAGTAACTCAGCGTTTCCTAAAGGCACCAGTGAGAGTGAACTAACTGGTATCACTGTCCTGAAGGTATCTGGGCCAGCAGACACGGCACCTCCTCCCTGGGAAGGTGCAGACAGAGGGCAGTGACACCCAGCAGCAGCTCTGCACTCGTGGGGCCAGCGGGCCGGGGCTGGGCGCGGCTCTGGGTGACGCTGTCGGTGCAGTACAGCCGGTGCCGGACACACCACGGCCAGAGGAGCGCCCAGGGCCCAGGGGGATTTAACCGGGCTGAAGCACTCGGAGAGCAGGGGCAGAACAGGCACAGGCCCTGCGCACCCGCAGCCGGCCACTGCCTGCCCTGCAAGGGGAGCAGCGGGTGAAGCGGAGCCCAGGCCCGGCTCAGGCATCCTCGCTGCGTTTCCTCATCCTGCTCACCCACCCCAGCGCCAAGGGGGCAGCTGGGCTCCGGCCGAGGCTCACAGCAAAAGCAGCACCAGGAAAGGTTTATTCAGTCCCAACAACAGCAGCACCCCTCATTTGTTTCAAGGTCTGGTGGGGCATTTTGGGACAGTGTAGCAGCACTTATTGGTAACCACCTTGCTGAAAAACACAAAGGCATTATCAGAAGTTTATCAGGGTGAATTCTTTAATATAAAACCAGGCATCCAAATGGATTTCGAAGACCTGCCATCCCTTTCACCTTTGCAGACTCCCAGGCAAAGGAAGGTTTCAGCCACGGCAGGGACTGAATGGCCCCAGCACTGCACAAACTGAGCTGGAGAACAGGGAGCAGAAGGGCAGTGAAGGGCAGTAGAGCTGCAGGTGACCATGTCCCTCAGAACAGGGCTCCACCTCAGAACTGGCATCAAATAGACTAAACGTTCATTAAAAGGAAAATATTTTGAATTTTATTTTTTCACGTTATTATCAAGTACACAATTACAATAATGTCACACATCCCTATATGGTTCTATGTATTTTGTTTTTTTCTTTTGTCTTTTTTACAAAGTGTACAGAGGGAAGGACATATACAATATTTAACAGGGTATTTTCTACAGAACAATAATTTATATTATGTCCTTGTAAAAATCTGTACCTTTCTTAAACATTAAACTGAAACATCCATTTTATAGCATTTGCTAAGCAAATTATTTAAGAATTAAAACTAACCTGTAACTAATGTCAGTACATTAACAATAACTATAATTTCATTTTCTCTTTATACAGACAAATACATTTTACAAAATCCACTTGACCAAACCCTTAATTATCAAAAAAAAGTTTCAACATTGTGCTTTAAAAAAAAAAAAAAAAAAAAAAAAAAAAAAAAAAAAAAAAAAGTGTGTATGATTCCAGGCTACGTAAGAGAAAGAAAATGCGTAAAATTGTGTTCTTTGTCTTTCAGCTTATTTAAAAAAATAAAGTTCAAAATGGCTAAAATCCTCAGCACTACTATGGGAATTTATGCAGATTTTGTACACTTTCCAGGTTTCCAGTTAGAAAATGCTTGAACATAAGAGAGGAATAAAAGTAGTCACAGGCAGGTATTTTGCAAGAAGCGAGTGGGAATCTCTGCTGGGTTTTACTGCATCTGGTTTGGCATCAGCAGGCAACGGACACTACGGCCATGTAGGAAATCCACCGGCTTCAGCAGGGATTTCAAGGAAGGCACAAGGCAGCACAGCCAGGAATTACACACTAAAGGGTCACGGCCCGCTAGTGGCAAGGTTACACAAGAGCACACCCGGCAGGTCTGGGGGCACTGCAAGCAGGCAGAGAAAGGAAAAACCATCCCATAACACAGGCAGGGACATGGCCTTGGACTGTCCTGAACTGCACACTACAGACAAGGATTACAGCCAGACAGAGGGACGGGCAGTAGGGGCACAGCTCGGCAACAAGACAAAATACTAAAGGCCTAGAAGATGCACATCCAAAAAGGAAACCTTTGTCCCTCTATCACCCCAGACTCAGAATCATCACTAAAATTCCTGTTTGATTTCAAATGGAAATTCACCTGCCTAGAAACAGGAATTAACACTGCCCCAGTCTCTGAAGCCTTTCCATTAGTGAATTGTTGGTTACAAATCTATCCTAATCCGGCAGGCAGCCAGGACTGAACTCTGCAGTCCATCATCAAACAGCTGCTGGGGTGGGAATTTGAGCAAGGGGAGCAAGGCCAGGTCCTAAAATCTGGCCTGTAATTAAAATGGTTTGGGGTTTTTGCTCCAAGGTTGTTCTTACAGTACGTGACTTTGTGCTTGGTACATTTACACTGCAATTAGCAAATGATATGGAGCTACTTTATAATAGTCTTCAGGTGGCAAAATTGCATCTAGTAATTGTAATATTCTCCCAGCTGTTTATAAACAGATCAAAAGAACTGGGTTAATTCTGGATACTGTACTAATTAATAAACAGCAGCTGAACATAGCTACTTATGGCTCAGGAAAAACATTTAATTTAGTAACAGAACTGCACCTATCGTGAGTTACTTTTCTTACTAAGGGTACCTATGTTACAAGGTCTCTCTCTACTCCTTATGAACTCATCTCCTCCACTCCATCCCCTTCTTAAACTCTCACTGTAAATATCTGGTTTCCAAAATCGAGGCACCTCTTGGTCTTACATTTTATTCTAAAACAACTAACAATAAAAATGTGACTTGAACCACAAACTGTTCTTTCAAAGAAATACCAACATACATAAAAGCATAAAGTTTGAGGTACGTTTACCAGCACATACAGACAGTTGTGATCTATTGTTAACTCTGCAAATGGAACAAGAGTATTTTACGTTTCCAACATTTCAGACAGGAGTAAAGCAGAAATAAACCCAACTCTTGTAACACACAAAACCTCTCAAAGACAAAGAAGCACAGAACAATAAATGTAATACTTGCGCACACTTTTAAATTTGCCCAGGAAAGATAAAAACCGCCCCAAACCATTTTATAAAATATTTTTCTCTCTGAAACCAGAATGAAAACACGAAGTGAGACTTGTAACTCCTCAACGGGAAAATAGTTAACCTGCCACGAAGTCTGTATAGTAAAAGAGGACAATCAGGTGGGCCCTAGTGACTTGACTGTCAACATGACAATTCCCCATTTTATACACACCTCTGACAATTTTATCAAGAGAAATTCTGTATTTTTAAAATTCACGACAAAACTGCATTAACATGGACACTGTGAGTATCAACGAGGTCAGTAAGATAAATATACTTAAATAAACTATTACGGTTGAAAAATTCAGTAAGAGACAGGGTTTACTTTATTAAATGCAACTTTATTGTTGCCATCTTTTCTTCATTTATTAAACAAACTGAATAGAATTCAGAACACGCTATTGAACAAAAGGTATAAAAGTCAACTACAAGCAATAATCCTATTTTTATACAGCAACAAATCAAATGCACAGTATTTTTTTTGTGGGTTTTTTTTTTTTTTTTTGTGTGTGTGTGTGTGTGTGATCGCAGGTGATTGGCTTTAAAATAAGCTAACTGCCTGAAAGGCAAATTTCCTTTATAATTCCAGCCACAAGTCTTTGACAGAGACTTTAAGGCAGCCCAACATCTTTATGATGTCGCATAATGTGCTGGTTCTTCTCGGAAGGCCTTCGGAACCCTTTCTTGCAGTACTCACACCGGTGAGGGTAGTCTTTTGTGTGAATGGAAATCACGTGCCGTTTGAAGCCTGAGGCATCTGTAGTGCTATACTCACAGTACTCACACTGATAAACTTTCCTGCCACTGTGTGTTTTCATATGTTTTTTCAGCTCGTTTTGCTGCCTAAAGCCCTTTCTACATCTCTTGCACCTGAATGGAAGATCCTTTGTGTGAACTGAGAGTATGTGGCGACTCAGAATGAACGGATCTGCAATTTTGAAGTCACAATGTCTGCATTGGTGCAATTTTTTACCTTTGTGAGCCGCCACGTGTTTTTTCAGTTCCGAAGGCCTGTGAAAGCCTTTATCACACATATCACACTTATGAGGATAGTCTTTTGTGTGGACTGAAATAATGTGTCGTTTCAGATCACTCGAGTTTGAGCTCTTATGGTCACAATGCAAACACTGATGTGTTTTACTTTCTTGATGCATAAGCGTATGCTGCTGTAGCTCTTTGGTATCTGAAAAAGTCTGGAAACAAATGTCGCACTTCAAGGGCGTTTCCTTGCTGTGTTTAGTCTTTACGTGGGTTTTCAAGTTGGAAGAGTCGGCAGATCTGTACTCACAATATTGGCACTGGTAGGGCTTCTCGCCGGTGTGGATCCGCATGTGCTTCTTGAGCTCCGACGGATGGCGAAACCCTTTGCCACACTCCACGCAAATGTGAGGAAAGTTCTTGCTGTGGACAGCCAAAAGGTGGTGACTCAGTAACCCTTGTTCTGCTGTCTCATAATCGCAGAATTTGCACTTGTGCATTTTATTAACTCCTTTGTCCCTGTGCACCATCTTGTGAGTAAATAAAGTTCCTGCATGAGAGAAGGTTTTCCCGCACTCATCGCATTCAATAAGCTTTTCTGTTTTGTTGGTCAGCTTATGACTCTCCAAGTGGTTATGTAAACTTATTTTTTTATTTGTAGTGTAATCACAGTCTGTGCATCTGTATTTCTTCTTAGTAAGAAGGTGCTCCGGGTGGTTTTTCATGTGCCTTTTCAAGAAACCTCTGGATTTAAATTTCTTTCCACAAATCATGCAGGGGTAGACTGTCAACGGATGACCATCGGGGCCAATGATTATTGCTGAAAACCAACAAAAAAACCCTTTATCAATATTATACAACAATACTACACTTCAATAAATGTCAGATGTTAACAATAAGATGAATTGTTGAGAAAGATGGGATACATGTTTTACTATATGGATGTTCTTCACCTCAAATAATTCCATTTTGAGGAATTCTGAGTTCACACATTAAATACATGCAAAAACCAATGGCTGGTGCAAAGAACAGCAACCAACTTGTAAACTGAGTATCAGCTAGTAAGCAAAGCACACAATCTTCTCTTGACTCTCCACAAATCTGTAGACAGAAGTTTAATCTGGCAGTTTTACCACCAACCACTGACTACAATTCAGATCCCCCAAACTAATACTTCCTTCTTACACCACCTAGCACAGCTACAATCTGAAGAGGTACCAAGCAGGAATCAGTAAGAACACGTTTCACATACAGAAACCTCAAAGCTTTGGAAATTAATTGCACTCATCTATCATCCTGATTTTTACCCTGAATTTGCCTAGGCACGCTAAAAAAGCTGTCTTCTCCAGAAATGTTTTATAAGGAGAACTGACCAGCTGAAAACAGAAAAGGCCAACTTTAAATTGCACAGTTTACTAACTCAAGCTAAACACAACAGAACTCCTACAGTTAAGTCACATTTTGGAAAGAAACTTTTAGTATTATTTAAGGCAAGAAATTCTTACTGAAGAAAAAAGATGTGTTTTTTCAACTTTATCAAACCAAATAAATATTCTGACTGTAACACAGTAACAGCAGAAACCAAATTATGCCATAGAACACTTCTGTTCTAACAGATAAAAGGAAAAAGATAGGCATAAGACAAGACAATTTAATTTCATTATTAAAACAGGAAAGGGTACAGGTTACACTACTGAACATTAATATACAATGTTTAGACTTTCCAGTTACCTACTGAGCTGATATAACAAAATGCACTGTTCTATACATTTTCAATAAAGACAAAAAGGGTTTTTAAAAGGCAGTGTTACAGAACACCATTTATTTAACATCACCTTTTAAAAAGTTACATTAAACATTAAAATGGGTGTGGCAAGTTAAGTATATTGTTTTTTAACCTTTTGCTATGATACTTTTTCCTTTGTCAGAGGTGGCTTCCTTAAAAACATCTGCCACAAATTACCCATTTACTTAAAATTGATAAACTAAAATATGTACTCATTTATAAAGCAGAAGTGTTGTCAACCAAGTAATTCCCCAAATCCCTATTTTTACAAGACACTCCACATGCATCTGTTTATAGGCAAGTGCCTGGATGAATGAGAGCCAGGCACCACATACTCACCTGTCTGATACTGCCTGGACTCAGGTCTCCTCTTCTTCTTTGGTTTTTGCTTGGCCAGCCTCCCAAGTCCAGATGACTCATCTATGTGCAAAAGAGCACTTGCAGTGCCATTCCGACTTTCAATGCCATCGTTATTGTTACCTACCAAGGGAAGTTAAAAAGTTACCTACCAACACTGCAGGTAATTCGAGCACAAATTCTACAATGAGAGCAACAGAAATGAGAAACTATTATCTGGACATTTAATCAAACTGGAATCATGTACAGAATAAGCTGCAAAATGTCTCACCATGTAACTTAGTTACATGTTTGGTATTATGAGCATTAGCTTTGTTAACCTTATTTTACAGGAGTACATAATGTTCAGGAATTAATGGCTTTCATTACACAGAGAATTTTGAATCTCTCTGGTTGCTAATCATACCCAAAATGCTTAACATTAGTAAATAATAGCATGTCACAGTATTTACTGTGCCCTGATATACATTTGTGTGTGAGCTCTCATTCACTTCTGTATGTCTGAATTCACCTGACTGATGTTTGTCACACACCAAGTTTCTGAACTGGAGCTGCAATCAAAAAATCCTTCTGAACAGCCCATAAAGTGGCAAACAAAGTACACTACTTACTATTTATACACCTGATGCTTTAGCACTTACAAATTCTTTCTACTGGGAACAAAGAGCAAGCTCAGTGTTGTTTAACAGAAAGAAGGAAAGAGTCTTTGCCTCACAGAGCTTTGTGTTTAATACACAAATGGTATCACTGTATGTAAAACAAACATGAAAATTACAAATACATTCAAGAAGATATTTATTGGCAACCAGTTTAACACTGGTGATTTAAGGGCATAAGTAAACTTTTAACAATAAATGTTGTGGTCAAGTATTTACTTGAATCAATAAAAGCCAACATTTCCTAGTGAAAGCAAAGCACACAAGTAAGACCAGAAGACTCAAGTGGAAAAGTGAAGATGCTCAATAGCTGTTCCTTTCATAGTGTGCTGAGAATTAATATTCATGATTAATGTAAGGAGACTCAGAGCCAGGCACATGTGCAGAGGCTGAAGATTCTCATCTATATGCTAACTCAAGTGTTCCTCTGCCATTTTCAGGCCTTCATGCTTAATTTCTCTCTGTCCCCACTATCTCTCACACTCATGCTAGGTTGCTAACTGCTGACAATGCAACCACTCCACTGTTTCCCACATTCTTAAATTTTCATTTTAATTCCATCTCACTGTTTTAATATCTTCTGCTCAATTTTCTCCCCCTCTTCCAAAATCACTGAATGTGAACTTCTTTCAAGTTCACTCGATTTCATTTCTAATGCCCACTCAGACTGGCTTATGTAATTTCCTTCCCACTCAAACTGGGCTCACCAGTGTATGACCCAAGATAAGGCTTTGGGTACATTACCATGCATCCCCTAAGTGACTTTTAAACACACACTGCTCCCTGAAATCCTGCCCTTCCTGTCTTATGTCCAAGATTCCAGCCCCCATTGTATCCCCAGCACAATTGTCTGCTGGCACCATCACCACAATCCACAACATGCAGACATGTAAGTTTTGTCCTCTACTCTACTATTTATTTTGTTTTGTTTAGAAGGAGAAAGGGACAACACAGAAACATTTTTTCAGACAAAATTCTGGCCTTAAGCTTATAAAAGTCTGGGAAATCAGTTTGTGCACCAAACATATGGTGTTTACATACCAGTGATCAAGAAAAACGGTTCTGCATGCCGGAAATACTCTCAAGGTTCTGCTACAATTTTAGTATCTTCCTTCAACTTCTTTTCATTAATCAATTAATTACTGACATTAGTGAAATCACATATTTATATGATCCTTCTAGAAAGCACTTAAATCAAGCCATAGCTCAGTGTTGCTTTTCACTGCTACACTGAATCTTACATATTCCCATCTGCCTTTTTTTTTTTTGCCCTCCCCAATAAAAATATTCAGTTCTACTCCCAAGCCAGCTCTCGCTGTGCCCTAAAACTCTGAGGAATAGATGTACTTGAGACTCAGCTGGAAGCTCATGTATTTCCCCTTTTACATCATGAAAATATGGCAGAAAATTCCTGCTAAATAGGAGCAAGAAGAATCCTGCCTTACAACTTCCTCCTTCTTTCTTTTTAAGGCTCATTATGCTAAGGAATAATTCTTAAACTAAAACTCTAGAAAGCAAACACAAAAGCACAAATAATCTAGACTACCCTCCAAAAACCAATCCCTGGCACTTTGCTGTGGTGCCACCAAGAATAATTCTTTTCAGTATTACTCACCATAAGCTGCTGCCCAAGCTATGGGCATGAAAGTTTTAATTTCGCTGTCATCAATTTGCTGTTCATGGGCGGCTGCGGCATCCTCCTCTCCTACAATCACTTCCATATAAACCTCATCAGCTATTTCTGCAACATCTAAGAGAAAAAGAAGTTAAAAAAAATACATATAGGAATGCTGCATGGCTGAAAGTGAAAATCTCTGTTCCCAAAGGAAAGCCACCTACTTACTTAAGTCTTCGTCTTCATGCTGAGAATCATTTACAGTCATGTAAACCATTTTCTCCCTTGGAATACGAATACTGCTATTCTGATCGAGCAGCCCAACTGCGTGGTCATTCTCTGGCTCGCTCTCCACAATGTCTACTGTGCCCCCTAATTAGGAAGACCAGAGCAAAATATTTTAATACACTTGACCAAAATCTATGCTAAACCACAAAAATTGGAGGTTTGTCAACTCTTTCGTATCAGACTCACAGGCCTTTACAGACCACTTGGGAGAAACCACAGTCTCATGCAAAATTTCAAGTGTCAGGTTGGAGTATTCTCAAACAAGTGTATTTTACCTAAATCGTCTTCTCCAGGATCTGCTTTGAATATATAGACCTTGATGACTTCTGGACAAATGCCATCCACTTTACAAGAGCCACTTTCTGACTCTGCTTCCATGGTAATTTCAGCAGAACCTTCGTGTTCTATCTTACCAGCATCATCCACTACAAAAACAAGTTATTACAATTACCCAGTCATATGCAGACAGACATATATGAAAGACTTTATTAATTTACAACTCAAATTTGGAAGCAGTTTAAAATTTAAAAGTTGAGATAAAGAACCTACCCATTAGTATTTTTTTTCATTTCCTTGAAAACAGTGACAATAAGCACAAAAATAAATTCATTCTGTTATCTTTTAGTTAAGGTGAAAGTGCAAGAATGCTGCAATGACAGGACTAGAAGCATGAGCACCACACCAGGCAATGCTAACAAGGAAACTGTGATCTGCAGCAAGATGATGGTAGGAAGAAAGTACACATCAGTACTTCACTCTGTGGCATAATTGCCCTTATTCTCAGTTTTAATTGCTTTCTCCTTCACAACTAATAAGCTATTACTTGTTCTTCTGAAAAGCATTATCTGTTGCTCAACCCTGTCTCTGATGCAAGTGGTACTCCTGCTGGCTGTCAGACCTGGTTCCCTGCAAAGCATTGCTACAGATGCTTTTTCAGCTGCCAGGAGAGAAACCTGAATGGCAACTCCAGGAAGAAACTCCTCTACTTTCCTCATGCCCTCCACAGCTGGGGGATGGAGCACAGCACCAGAGAGCTGCCACAGCAGTGCTGGGAACCTGTCCCTGGTGCCCCTCCTGCCAGGGCCCTGCACTGCACTCCTGCTGCAGCCCTGTGCCCTCCCAAACCTCGCTGTCCCGCCTCCAGAAGCGCTCCAGCCCGGACTGCTGAAACTTGCCCTGAGTCCCACACACCCGTGGCTGACCGCCAGCTTTACGAGGAACACACTTGGATTCTTGAGCATACTGTACATGGGCACCTCCCCCACCCTACTTTACCAAGAACAAGTTTTCAAGAAAAAAACAGTAAGTGTGCATTCACAAAAATCAAATCCAGTGTCTCAAGATCTTTGGAGAGTCTTCCAATTTTCAGAAGCCCCAGATGTTTCTTCAGTGTTGAGATTATGTAAGAATTTTTAACATGACAGAAAAAACTTTTGTCACTTGTGACTTCAATGTCACTCCCTCAGAGTCATGCATGACTTCAGTTCATGACAGAAAGACATGAAATTTATACTAACAGAAGTCTAAGAACTGTCCTATAAATGGTGAAGAATTTTTAAGTACCATGCCTAGCACATACCAAGTACTTCCCAAAGTATGCTTACTTTACTAGCACTCGTTGAACTACCCTCACAAATAGATCATAGCTTTACTACTCAGTAACTGCATTTTGAAATTTATTTTTATACATACTTTAAAAAAGGCTCAAAATGTTATTACCATTATTTTCCTGCCACGAAGTCAATAAATTAGCCTTTGAATTAGATAAACTATCACATGTTCTGCCTCACGTATCAAACACAACTGAAGTACAACTTCTCAATCAGCAATCATTACTCACAAAAAATATGAATAACATTAAATTGTAATGCACTAACATAAATTAGTCTTACCAAAGAACAGCAGAAAAAACATTAAATACTCAAATGCCAAGATCAGGATCAGTGGCCACTGTATAGACTGTTTCAAGCAGTAGGATGTTAAAAAAATTACTTTGTGTCACAGGACAACATAACATCGTGTAGCTGAATCCCAAGCATTTAAAAGTAAAAACCTTAAGATGTTCTTTTGAATCACATTAACAATGTAGCTCCACACTGTGTATACTCAGTTACCAACAGACTTTCATGACTTTTCTGTCATATCCATGGTATACCAAATGTCACTGGAAGTCTGACAAAAAAGAAAACTTGCTTTTGTTCCTACACTACATTTATGTAGCTGTTCTCCCTTAACTTGGCTGTTTCCAGTGTCAGGCACATGGACTTGGAAGGCTTTCAAATCAGCATAGACTGACTTTACACCTCTGAAGCCAAAAGGGAAGTCTGCCACCAAGATCAACTGATGCTGGAATATACCCACAAGGAAGGAAAATCATGGCTGAGTCAATCAGAGACAAAACAAACCTATGTGCACAATGTGAAACAGGCCCATTTATTTTAACCAAACCGGAGTTTTTTACTTCCATTTATATATGGAAGTATCCATTGATAACTTTCACACAACAGAAGAATTCTAGGTCTTAAAAACACGCCCTATTCATGTTTTGAAATAAGTTCTCCAAGATTCAAAGTATTACTTTATCCAACATAATAGAAAAAAATGTTATAATTTAGTTTGTTTATTCCTGAATTCCCTTTATATTCAGCATTGTTTTAAAAATATAAAAATTGGTTTAAATACTTTTTAACAGAGCCCTTAAACTGTAAGGAAATTGATGTGGAGGAGGTATGAGGCCAACTCTTCTCAACCAAATAGAAAAAAAATTCACTCTTGACAGGTGATAATACTTTAAAAACTGAACTCCCTGATGGGCTTGAGAAGCACTAATATTTGCAGTATAGTAACAAACAGGTAACAGGACGAAAAACATGTGGAAAGAAAAAGATAGCAAAAAAAGATAAAAATCAAAGGAAGTGAAAAACAAGGTGAAAGAGAATGGCTATCTATTACAGAAAGTACCATTTCCAAGGTAATTTGCCCTACAGCTACACAATCATTTATTTATACTGATTAACTGGCAGCATTTAACCTTTGCTCAAAGTTTCTGCCTTCTCTCTCTGTCTCACAATCAGAGAAAATGCTATTCAGAAATACCTGACTGATCAATTTTGAAGTTGGAACTCTGATGATATTAATTTTTTATTTGAATTCATAGCCCATTGATGGGTCCCACAAATTACCATCCATGGCTGATATTCCTTCATATTGCTTCTCTTTGACATTAACCAAAAAACCAACAAAACAAACAAACAAAAAAAAACCCAAACCCCAAAATGCAAACAAACAAAAGAAAGTACTTAAAAGAATTAGTTAAGCTTCTAAGAGACCACTTCCTTTTAAGCAGAGCCACTGAGCATTACTGAACTAATCACAAGTCACATGCTAGAAAAAAGTTCAGGCTAGCATTGCTCCAGTGCTGTCATACCTTGTGCCTCCATTTTATCAGGTATGAACTGGACACTAGAAACTTCAGTGTCTGATTTTTTCCCCCCTATACTAGCTGGTAGCTTTCATTCAGTAAACAAGTGGATACAGACTAAATCTCAGACTTAAAAAAAAAAAAAAAAGAAAGAAAAAAAAAAGAAAAAATTTCTAGACACAGTATTATTTTACATGAATTGTAAGAATTAAGTCTATGGTTAGTTTGTCAAATTCTTCACAGATTTACTGATAAGAGCAGCCTGCTCTTTGCCTACTATGAGCTGCAAAAAACAAGTAAGTATGTGCTTCTCCAATGTTGCAATAATTGCTTCCATATAAAGATAATGACAGAATTGCTATTAAAAGCACAAACAGAGGAGAAAGTGTCACACAACACGAAAGCCACGGCATATTTAAAATCTGTCTAGTTGGCACTTCTAAGAAAATCAACAAAAAGAGACCAACAGGTAAAAAAAGAATTAAGGAAAAAAGAATAAAGCAAAGAAATAGAAGATACAGGCAACAACAACAACAGATTCTATGTGATCTATCACAATGACAGCATTTGTTTCCTAGAAAGTACTAAATTTAATTTAAAAAATCATATCATAAACTAGTAACAGCCAAAGAACAATTATCTCCAGTATCTCTACCCTTCTATTAAAACATGTCCAATGGAATTTTTGGGACAGAAACAAGCTCCTATGCATTGATAATAAACTCCATATTTGAAACCCTGTTGAGGCCAGGGTTTCCCCACACGGAGCATAAATGTTAGGCCAAGATCCTGATTTGCTTCAATAGAACATCTTTTGTTTAACTATGATACAGATACTTTCCCCAACAAGTTACTTTTAGGTTTTTAGATCAAATATTTGAGGGATAGGCAGATAAATTTATTTCTAATTAAAAAATGCAAATATAACTGCCTTCCTTTTGAATGGATTCCATAACTTTTTTAACTTATCCTTTCCTACCATTTCTTCTCTGTGTAGGATTAACGAGGAAAATAAAAGGATTGTAAAAAATAAAATTCACTTAAGCACAAAGACACCTTCCATCTTATTCAAGTACCCACTGCTTATTTCTAAAAAATACACCAAAACAACCAGCCTAAGGAAAAGTCTATCTACACCAATTAAACAGATCTTAAAAATGTGACAATGGACCAATTAGACAGCAATCATCTATTTTGTCAGCCTTTATGCTCCCAAATGGCTCTCTTAGCTGCAAAAAAAATGTGTATCATGGGACATTTGTCTGCTTACAAAATAAACAACCCTATTTATGCATCCTAAATGAAAAAAAGCCATTACTAACTATTATCTCTAAAATTGATTAAAAGCATTCTGTTTTCCCCAGACTTTGTTCAGCTATTTGTGACAGAAACATCCACTTCACTCAACAGCAGACAAATCCCTAGTCCACTGAAGAAGCTATTTTTACCATACACTTATTTCTTAAATGGCAAAGCAGGTTTCCTAACCTATGAGAAAAGAGAAATCTGCTCTATTTTCGTTTTAATCCATTGCCTTTACACGTGAGCACATCCTACGCATCCAAAGGTCCCTCCAGGGTAGGAACCCAGCAGAAGTGTAATTCCTGAGCTCCCAACTGGGATCTAACACTTGTCCTCTGCCCCTAGCACACAAACCAGCCTAAGCTCTGAGACATCACTCAGCCCAAGGTAACTCTCATCAGTTCTCAGGGCAACCTCCTGAGCAGCCTGAGCTGCAAGAACTGTTGGTGCCACTCCAGAGGCCAGGCAGAGGCATGGCAGCAAGTTTTACCTCTGAGAAAGAAAAATGTGACTTTCTGCATCTTTAGCAACCTCCAGGGAAAAAGGAGGAGATATTTACACCAAAAAAGCAATTAAAAGCATTTTGCTTTCTTGACTCCAAGTCTGCTGGACAGCTCTAAGGAAAAGCATGAACCCTATGGCTTGGTTCATCATATCCATTGCTTTTAACTTAAAAATCCAACAAGGATGAAAAAAGACTGATTTCTCATAGGCCTGGGTGAAACCTTTCTCTCTCTGTAGTTACCCTGGGTTTGGACATCTGTAATGAAAAATGTTAATTCAGGCAAAACAAACAAGAGACATGACTAACTCAAGAAAAGCAAGGGGATGGATGGATGGATGGATGGATGGATGAATGGAAAGAACACAGTTCCCATATTTGCAAATATTTACATTTTTAAAGCTGCAGTTTAAGCCTTGTGAGGCTGCCCTTCACTCTTTCCAGACTCCTTGTCAAACTTTTGTGCCTCGCTGTTTTTGTTGCAGTAAGAGTCTATCAGGGTACAACTTTTCATCTCATAGAATCAGTTACTGCCAGAGGATGGGTCTATCTTTGACAAACTGAATGAAATCAGACCAAAAAAAAAAAAATTTCAATTTCCATTTTAGTGCCAGACGCAGGGCACTGCTTTCCTTGGTAAGGAAATGCAGGATGTTTGTTTTGTTTTGACAAACACCAGTTCATCTCACTGCTACTGTTTCACTTACAGAGAAATGGTTTTCCAAGCTACCAAATAATTAGCACCAGTGTGAGTCACAGCACAGCTTATACTTTCCTGACCCAACTCATGAACCAGCTTGTTACGGAACATGCAAAAGAAAAAAAAAAAAAGTATTATCAAACCTCCTCTCATCTTTTTCAAGCCACTAACTGGTAGGTTTGCATTCTTAGTTGAACGAATATCTGATCCTACTCTGCTGTAAGAGCCCCAAATCTACCATGGAACAAAAATGAATCTTGAGGGCAAAGAAAACGTATTCAAGAAAAAAAATAAGTACATCAAAAGTAACTGGTGATATAAAGCTGTGCCAAGAAACATTACCTTGAAAATGAAGATAGCAAAGGCATATTAATGCCAAAGCTAAATTAAATCTAGCTGGGAAAAGAAGTATTAAAATACTGAGCTCACTGAAGCAAAGTCACAGAGTGAAACCCACAGGAACTGTACTCTTTGAAAAGACAAACCAGCCTGAAACCAAGAAAGAAGGTAAAAATACAACATTAAAAAAAATGTACACATAGATTAGTAATTTCAAATCACCTATTTTCAGGATAAAGCTAAGAAAATGATCTTAAGAAAATATATATACACTCAGCTCATTAGGAACAAAAATGGAAATGCTGAAAGAGAGCCACAAAATAGGAAAAAGCAAAAAGATTTTGCCAATTTCTTTCACTGAAGAAAACAGATGGAGAAACCTACGGCAGAAAGAACATGAAGTGTCATCCCCTGCTTTTCAAGTGCTTATCTAAAAGAAGACAGGCAAAGGCATTCTGAAGAACACAGTCTAGCTCCCAAATCTGGGAAGCAGCAACACTTGGCTACTGTAATGGAAGACAAGATTACATTCCAACATCTGCCCCGGCAGTTTAAGGAGGTTTGCCTGAATCAAACACAAGTTACAAGTTAGGATGAAAAACCCAAAACTGGATTGGCTGATGTCACTACCTTTTGAAAACTAAGTTCAACCGAGATAGGCATCAGATCAATGAACACATACATTGCTGATGCAAATTAAAAAAAAAATAATTCAAATAATATTTTTCATACAACAAAGAGACTGTTTGGCAAGACAGCCTTTACTTGATGGAAAAGCACCAGACTCTGCCTTCACAACCAGAAGAACTTGTTATGCAGGCTTTAAACACAGTAGGTGGTAGTAGGGACTTCCCTTTAAATTGAACTGTAGAGCATTAAACACAAATAGAATGCATATTTTGTAGCGTAACGATTATTTTAAATGCTGGCTTATTTAAGGATCCGGATCTAAACAAAGTACATTGCAATTGCAAAAGTACATTTAATAATAAATAAAGTATGAAACTGCAGAAATACCCCAGCACGAAGTGAACAACTGAATTTCTGTGCTTCCTGCCAGTCACCACCTGTTGACAACTGGTACATCTAAGAAGCCTTCCCAGCTAGAGAGGGATCATCCACAATGGCCTCTACCAAGACCTTGTTCAGCCACTGCCAGTGATGCACAGGACACACCACCCACCCCTCTCCACACATCTACACAGGCATGACTTGCAAAGTGCTCCATGGCAGCAGCCCCAGAGGCCCTGCTCTGCACAGGAGGGGTGAGCAGAGACAGGAGCCACAACGCCTTGAAGAGCTACAGTCAGGGATATGGAAGAGGGAAGGATCACCGCCAGAATCAGGCCTCAATTATCCACAGGCGGATTATCCAGTCTGTTGTCTAACCATGCAGCAGGTTCAGAAGCATTTGAGCTGCTTTCATCTGATTTAACCTGGGTCCAGATTCAGTCTGGATCAATACAATTTCAGAACAGATCCCCTGACCTACTTCACCTCAGTACAATCCTGCAGTTTAATTTAAAATATCTTGTGTGATCCATATTTTGCATTATCCCATTTCATTGTTTTCCCAGATTAATAGAGAATTAACTGTACCTCATATAAACTCAAAACATGGCTGCAACAAGGTTACTCAAGGAACTCAAGAGATGATAAATTAAGAAATGCAGTGATCCTAGGTAAGGAGAAGCAACATTAAAATTTGTAAGTACAGAATATAAAATTAAAACAAGTTATAATACATTTCAAAAATGTGTCCAAAAGAAGGGGAAAAAGGGGGAGGGGGAAAAAAAAAGAAAGAAAAAAGGTAACTGAAGCAGAGCATGAAGTACACCTCATCAATGGAATAATTTAACATCACACAAAACTCAAGTGCCTGAAATGGCAATTAAACAAAACAGCCTAACAAGGCTTTTCTATTTCTACAATAAATAAATGCTCAGCATTACACTGTGATGCTCCCAGGTGCTGCACTGAATAATCACTATAGTAACTAACATACTTTGAGTAAACTCTAATTCACACAAATGGATATCCTCAGTAGAAAAAGAATTGATGATATGGTCTAGCTTTCTCCACTCTCTATTTAAGCCTTTTGAAATACAATTCAAATGGATTGTGCCACTCTTCCTAAGGGAGATTAAGACACTCACTTCCCAGTTTCCCAGTTATGAGCAGCAACAGCAACTCTTTTTGTTAGCTGCACACCTCTGTCCTCTGCTTAATCAAGAGAAGAAAACACATCCTAACAGCAAGAAAACCATACTGCTGTCTGTATCCAACAGTAAATGGAGTGCAAGAGGTGGGAGCTTAGCAAAAAAAAAAAGTCAAGGACTGGATTTTCAGAAACCAGAAACGGTTTTTACTCTTTCTTTTCCACGAAGTATTTTTGTTTCTTTAATGTTTTGGTAGTCATCTTAGTAATCTGCACATATTAGTATTTTTAAACATTGTTGCATCAATTTTCTTTCAGTTCTTATTAAGTATATGGCACTTGGTTTACTGGAATTCTTACTCTTTTGTTCATATGCCATGAATTGCTACAGAAATATCTTATAACCAGATGTGCATTCGCCAGTATTTCTCTCCATTAGCTTCACCAGAACTTTTAGCTGGTATACGTTCCTAAAAATCCTTCCTTATGAGTACATTTGGGAGATCTGCACTTCAATAAAATATACAGAAACTCTGCTTTGGGTACTGTCTTAAGCCCACCTCAGATATTTCAAGCCTGTATCATAAGAACTTTGATGGCTTTACTCAAACACTTACAGGAAATCATAAGGTAATCATCACAGTTGCCCTTCTCATCTTGATGTTCCACAGGGATTCCATTGGCATCAATCACTGCCTCTGATGCACAGTCTGCCACCAAGACTTCCTCAGAAACAACATCTGTTCCCAGAGTATCAGTGACAATATCTGCTTCTTCAACGTTATCATGAACTACATGTTCTACGTGTCCAACTTCAGGTACATGCATTGACTCAGTTGTCAGCACATGTTCTGGTATAGACATTGTCTCTGCTGTTATGTCAGAAGCTAAAACATCATCCGGGACAGTGCAATGAGCCAAAGAAACCTCTTCAGCAACGTCTGTGTCCAGCACTTGTTCAGGAATAATGACTGTTTCAGATACATCTGGCTCGTCCATGATATCTGGGCACTGAACATCCTCGATAACAACATCCTCAATGACATCCTGGATTACTACGGAGTCTGGATCATCGGGAACAAAATTATGCACAGTTATATCTGAGTCGACTACATCTGAAACAAACACTGTTTCCTGTACTTCCACAACAATCTGATCTCCATCCATATGTGCTGCATCAGCTCCTGAAAAACACAATTGAAACAGAACTTAAATTGTAAAACTGTCTCACGTGAGGTGATTAATAACTGAAATTACTTCTGTTTCACTTCAACTTTTACACTATGCTGCACTTTAGTAAAATAGGCAGAACAGCAAATGAACTATGAAGATAGGTAGATAAAGCAAGTAGATACTAACACAATTAAGATGAACAAAGTTTTCTCTCCTGGAAAAGATTTGCAATTTGCAGACTCTCCCCCAATACCCAAACAACTATTACTTGACTGAAAGAACAGTAGCTCATTCATATTGCTCTGAGTAATAAAAACAACCCAAACTCAAAAGCGACTACTCTAGACAAAAGCATTGATGCAGCACAGCACTTCTAAGCAAAGGCAGAACAAACAATAGTCAATTGCATCTAATGTGAACACTCTTATCTACGTATTGGCTCCTTACAGACCTGTTGGATCAAAAAATGCATTTGGCTCATGTGGCTGCAATTCAAGCCCATCTTCATCCATGGCCTTTAACTCTCATCAGTCACAGTGTCTGTAGAAGATAAAGAAGAAAGGTTATTTCACTTATATTAGGTGAAGAAGGTTGCCTCTGTCTATGCACCAAAAAGCTGAAATTTTGGGTGCATGGAAGTCAACATACAGCACCTCAGGACTTTAAGATGAATCAGATTTCACACAGGGTCCCTCAGTCTGGGATTCTAGCAGTACTAGCCTGGATGACCACACATCCACTGTCTGAACTAGAGTGTGAGGTCCAACACTCTGAGTCCATGTCTCAAAACACTATGGCTTCACAAACACAGAAGCAGCTCATAAAGGAATGTGAAAATATGATTTCCTCATCACCTCAAAACAAAACAAAACAAACAAACAAACAAACAAACAAACAAAACCCAAAAAAAAAGAAATTAAGACAAAGCCTAGACATATTCCTACTCAAGGAACTCAAGTCCCTATTGGATGGGGAAGAATATAGAACTGTCAAACCATTAAGGCTCAATATGATAAGTTAAACATAGAGAGCTTTAATGCACACCAGTTCTGATGCACTCATGTTAATTCTTGGACAGTCAGAAGAGTTCACTCTTACGTCACTTCTGGAACTGAAATAATCAATGTAAACGGCTTCCAGAGTGTAACATCCAATGTTTTCAAACCTAAATCTGTAAATATTTTCAAAACTCTTGCCCTAGGACAAAGTACCGTAAGTATCACTAGCTAGTTCTCAAAAATTACCAAATGCCAAATGTCCCATCAAAATTTTTGAACAGCATGTCAACATTTCAATGCATAATGACTTAGGCTTTCGATCTTCTCAATGGAAGAACCTACTAAGAACACGAAGTTAAAATACTTGCAAAAACATGAAACTCCAATCTAAATTTTGCTGCTTATACATGTGCACTACAGTTAGGATCAGGCAAACCTAGTTAGGTAAAATGCAGTCTAACAAACTTGTACTTCAGCCTTGCACTCAAGTCCAACTATTTTCCTATGTGCAGAATAAGCAAGAGGCAACAGAATGCTGCTTCCTGTTTCTGCTGGTATTTCTGTAGAAGTGGAAGATGTTATTTTTCTTCCTCCAAACATTTCTCACAGTCACAGGCAGAAAGCTCCCCATTTCTGTGACACTTTCACAAAAGACACACAAAACATCAAGATTCTACCCAAGGTTCTCATAAGAATCATAACCTTTCCAAATTACATCAACTAACATTTACATTCATTTAAGGCTTTATCAGGGAAATTGCTATACAAAAGAAAAAATTAACTATTCCAAAACACAAATCTAAATCCATAATCTAGAACAAGTATTTTCCAAACTTGCCCCACTTTTTAACTCTAATTTTCTCAACTCTTCACCTCTAGAACTCTCCCTTGGGGTGTTGTTCAGACCCAGGGCAGTCACTCAGGCCTTATCCTTAATAGAAGTTGAAGGAGAATTACAGCCAGACATTGAACTGGATGAAAAATAGTGGAACATTAATAATTTTCCAAGGCATTCTGTATTTGTGTGATGCTCAGCTGGAATGCTTCTGTATTTCAAAGTCAGCTGTGCTAACAAGTCATTGTGGTATCCAACTGGACATAAATCGCCTTCCAATTATTCTGACTGTCAAGCACTTCCACCAGAAGTGCCCACTACTAAGAGGAACAGCTCTTCACCCAATGCTTTTTTTCAGAACCAAGAGCAGAAGAAAAGTGTTTCTCAGCCTCAGATGCAAGAAACAGCTTGACTGATGGCAATCGACTTCTGCCGTGCCACAGAAACAAGGACAGAGTAACAAAATCCCATACAGTAATTCTAGCCAGAATTATTCACACCCAAATTGCTGTCCTACCATCTACTTGGTATACACCCAGCCAGTCTACTACCAATGTCCTCCCTATTCATCTTGTCATATTTTCCATGTTGCCTTCACCATTTAGTTTCTTCTTTTCTGTTGCTTCTTTTCCAACTTTTGGTGTGCCTGCACCAATATTATTTGAATTACCTCACCTGCTCATTTCATCTCTCCAGCTTCTAACTACAGTACACTCCCATCATTCACACAAACCTCTGCTACTCATCAATAGCAAAGATTGTATCAGCAATTAGGAGAGGGGTTTTTTTGGCAGGAGGCAAAGGGGTATTAAGGGTTGGCAGAAATAAAACTGCCTCTCTCCCCAGACAACACAAGCATAAGAAGATGGAACTCTCTGCCCAGCTCTGGGAAAAGCAAAGGTGCCCTTTGTGCCTGTGTTATCACACCCATCACCCTGCGATCTGCTGCGACCTGACCAGCCTGAAGCGTCACTTCACCACCAGCTGCTGGAAGAACTGGCACTCGTTCTCTCTGCTTCCTGCTTTCACCACCCACCTGACCATCACTCCACCACAAATTCCTACTTCTTATGATTCATGCCTGTACTTTCTCTATCCCATCAGCTCCATTAATTCCTCACTTCACCAAGTGAGGCATTCTTTCATTATCCTCCTCACCCATGAGATGCAGAGGTCTCCATCACTACTTTCCATATTCCTGTAAGTTCCTGCTGGCACCACCTCTTCCCTGTTATTCTTGCTGCTGCCTAGATTCCAGGCAACAGATGCTAAACCCAAAATGTCCCTGTGGTGTTCAGGGAGGTGCAGTTTCACAGCAGTGACAGCCCAGCACACCCTCCACCTGCACACTGCATAACTCTGGCCTCTTCTGTACTGGTCAGATCTTCCCACCTACACTGGCAAAATGTGCTCAAAGGCTAAGGCTCCATCAAAGACGCTTCCTGGGCACATGGGCTTTCAAGTCTGAGTCTTAAAAAGGCAATCAACATTTGCTTTGGTGCTTGTACCAGAGCAGAAAAAAACTTAAATGCTTTCACTCAGTGAATCTCTTACTAAATACTGTTTCTTATAATATGCTTTAGTATACAGACCCAGCCAACACAGCAGTGCACACCAACTCTTACCCCTGTGCAGGACCATAAGAGTTCAAAAGTGCTCCACAAGGGCACAGCCCCATAGCCACAGAAATCTGCCACAAGAAGAAGACCAAAGGAGGATGCAGACACTTAAAACAGGATTAACTGAACTGTCTGAAATAATCAAAGTGTCCAAATCAGAATCTGCAGTCTAAAAATGCATAAAGTAATCTGTCTATGGCTGAGGTAAAAAAGTACAAAAAGATTCACGAAATCACTTCAGGCTTTGAGTATTCTAACCAGGAGATGAGAAAACACTTATTTCTTCCTGCTTGCTCTTCTGAGCAGAGGGTGAGCACAGGGGCACAAAGTGCAGCCACACAAAGGAAGGAACACCACCTGTGACAGCAGCTCCGTGACATGAGCAATACCAGAGCTGCTCCCTGCAAGCACCACAGAGAGCATCTTCAATTCCCTGGCAAGCACCCCAAGCTCTGTGGTACCATAAAGGCTAGGAAGCAATTCCAGCTGTTCACTTTTCTGCAAGATTTCAAGGGCAGAAACTCCTCTCAGTCCTTCCAAAACATTCTAGCTGACGCTCACCTCAGGACACAGTTCTGGCATCAAAGCCAACAGAATCAATTTTTCAGTTCCAGCTTGAGAACCCAAACTCTCAAAGAAAAGCAGGTGCCCAGTCATGCCCCTACACTTAGTCCTTCTCAACTATGTGGCTTTGTTCAAATCTCAGGAATTCTGGTAACACACTTCTACCACTGTGACAAAAAAGCCTGAGGCACCCAGAATCAGGTTTTATAACCTCTGAAAAGAACTAAACATCTACACCTTTTACTTGGCTTGGGTCCATGTCGGCTTCACAAGGATCAGGAACTAATACAACTTTGCAATACACTTAATTCTGTCCATACAGTTAGTTTTTACAAACAGATTTTTATCTATTTACTCAGGGACTTGGCTGGTTTTGGCTTTATGGAAGTCAAGGTAACATCTTCAAGCAGAAGGACAGATAGAAAATTACATATTAATGGAAGAAATGGTATTACTATATTAGCATTAACCGTCCAAAATAAAAATGATTGTGAGAACAATCAGTCAAGAGAAGCAATGCAGACAGTGCACTAGTTCTGCCACATTACAGATCCTTGACTTAACAGATCTAGCAAGGTAATCAAGATGAAATAAAAAGAAATAGACAAGCTGTCATGTTTTAAAAGAGTAACTTTAAAAATAGAGTTCCTTTAAAAAGGTTTAATATTCCACAGAAACTGTTTCTCTGCTCTCACCAAAAAAAAAAAAAAAAAAAAAAAAGGAAAAGGAGAAAAAAGAGGAAACTTCAGAAAAGCCATCCTTGTTAAAAATACATAGCATAGTCATTTGCCTTCTCCTAATCTGCAAAAAGGCCATAAACCAAACATCCAGGCAGCGAAACTCTTACAAATCAAGGCATAAAACAGCAAAATTCCCCACGTGCAAGTGCAGGCCTCTACCCACGCTGGGATGACTTAGTGTGCAGCCACAACCATATTCCCGTCGTGCCTCGCTACCTCCCATTAAAAATTGCGGCACGCCGGTCCTGTCCCAAGTGGGTCGGAGCCCCGAGCCCCCGCCGTGCTCCCGAGGCGGCCGCTGCAGTGTCACAGCTCTCCTGACGTGACCCACTTGTGGGGAACGCGAGGCGCACACGCACTGCCCTCAGCCGCACACGCGCCAAAGGACAAAAAAAAAAAAATAAAAATTAACACTCCTATAGGATTTAATTCCTGCCTGGAAAACAACCCCCGTTATTACTAGGTGGAGAAACAGAAGAATAAAAACGATGTTACAAATGTAACAACGTGATCATTCAGCTGCTAATTTCTTGACGCATCTCCCTCAGTTTTGGCAGGAGAATCAGTGCTGCTGTTTTCACTGCAATTCCGTAAAAAAAACCCCTCAAGTCATTTCCCTCTTTGTTGTAGTTCAGTGGAGGGGTACTTGCAGAAACCGGTTAGAGAAAAAGGTTTTCTCCCTCAGATTTCACTGCGATGTTGTGCGCCAGACGACAGTAATTCCAAAGGAAATAAGCTAATTCTCAACGAAACCTAAATTAGGGAAATGACCGATCCCAGGAGCACCTTTGAACCAGCACCAAGGGGGCCCCAAGGGGATTAGGGGGCTGCTTACGGGGCGAGTGGGCGAAGGCGGCTGCGGGGAGCACCCGGCGCTCCCGAGCCCGCAGCGCCCGAATCCCCGGCCGGAGGAGAGGAAGGAGATGGCGGGGCAGGAGAGGACCCGGCCGGCAGCCCCGGCGCGGCCGCACAGCGAGCCGCCGCGGGCCGGAACGCGCTTCGCTCCGCTGCGCCTCGCAGTGTGGCAGCGGGAGGCGGGGAGGGTGTGAAGGCTGCGGGCGGTCCCTGCCGGAGCCCCGAGGCTCCCCCGCCCCGCCCGGCCCGGCCCGGCCCAGCCCAGCCCGGCCCGCGCGGGGCCCCGGCTGTGCGAGCGATTAATTCAAGATGGC
>VYXF01004851.1:687639-709788 GCA_013397295.1 Polioptila caerulea | reverse complement strand
GGGCTGGGGTCTGCGCGGCGGGGAGCGGATTTCAGGGTGCGGGGACTCCGCTCTGGGGCGGACGCGCGCCGAGGGCCGCGGCTTGGGCGGCCTCGGGTCACCCCAGCGCCGGGCGCGGCTGCTGGCGAGAGTTGCTGGGAACAAGGAGAGCGGAAAGCAGCGGGGTGCGGTGCTGGACCCCGGGTCCCCACGTAGAACACGGACGGCGCTCCGCGGGGGCCACTGGCACGTAACAGCAGTACCGGGGGGAGGGGAGTGTCACATTTTGTGGACTATGGAAAATTAGAAATAATTTGACGTTGAAACCTAAGGCCTGTCTAAGGGTGTTTTCTCATACTTTTCATAAAAGTTAATAAGAATTATTTTTTTTTTTTTTTTAAGGAGAGAATTGCTGTTGATCCATGGAAGATGCACCCTAAAGTTCCCGAGGTATTAGAAATTAAGTGGGTAACCTCACGGATGTGAAGAGGTCCCTTCAAATTGGTTGCGTAATTGTGGGGCCAGGCCTCGAGGAGGTTTCTTCAAGAGGCGTTTTTAACGTTTAAGGAAACTGGAAGGAAATTGGCTGTTGCACTTATCAAATGATGCAAATGTGACTTATCTGGCTGAAAACAGCAAATGTGTAGTGTCTATTTTACCAGTTAGCCTCTAGTTCAGCTTTGACTCCACTTTAATTTTATGCACTAGTCTTTTCTATCTTAACACACAGGCATAAAACGTAAGTTGGGTGATGCTTGGAGTTTATTTCAGTACAGTGTTTGATAAACATGCACCCTGCAAGCTTTAACTGTGTGTGGTAGGTTGAGCCTAGCTGGATGCCAGGCACCCACCAAAGCTGATCTGTCATTTGCCTTCTCAGCTGGACCTGGAAGAGAAAGTCTAACAAAGGTTTGTGTGTTGAGATAAGGACCGGGGAGGTCACACAACAACCTAAGAGCAAACAGACTTGAATTGGGGATATTAATTTATTACCAGCAAAATCGGAGCAGGATAATGAAAAGTAAAATAAAAAAAAAATATTCCTCCCACACTTCTCTTTTCTTCCTAAGCTCTACCTCCTTTCTCCCAGCAGTGCAGGGGGATTGGAATGGGGGTTATGGTCAATTCATCACAGGTTTTTCCTGCTACTGCTCAGGGAGAGGAGTCCTTCCCCTTCTCCAGTGTGGAGTCCTTCCCACAGGAGACAGTTCCCCATGAACTTCTCCAGCGACTTCATCCCACAGGCAACAGACTGCTGCAAGGTGGGTCACACTGCACGTGGGGTGCCGTCCTTTAGGCACAGCCTGCTCCAGTGTAGGCTCCCCACAGGGTCACAAGTCCTACCAGGAGACCTGCTCCAGTGTGGGCTCCTCTTGCCATGGGTCTGCAGGTCCTTGCCAGGAGCCTGTTCCAGCATCAGCCTCCCATGGACTCACAGCCTCTTCTCAGGCATCCACCTGCTCCAGCTGAGTATCCTCCATGGCTGCAGGGCCACAGCTGCTTCCCCATGGGCTGCAAGGGAATCTTGGCTCTGGGGCCCAGAGCAGCTCCTGCCCCTCCTTCTCCACTGACCGTGGTGTCAGAGCTGTTCCTCTCCTATGTTCTCACACTGCTTTTCTCTGCCTGCGGTTACACCTGTACAAAAAAATTACTTTCCCTTCTCAAATATGTTATCACAGAGGTGTTCCCACCATTCCTGATGCCTTGGCCAGCTGCGGGTCCGTCCTGGAGCTGGCTGGTGTTGGCTCTGCTGGACATGGAGGAAGCTTCCAGCAGCTTCTCACAGAAGGCACTACTGTAGCACCCCTGCTACAAAGACCTACCTGCATAAACCCAACACACCATGATACTGAGAACAGAATGAGAACAATAATACTTCAAAAATTTATTTATTTTATTTGATTCCATGAAGGTTATAGTAAAACTTTTGTAGACTCAGCCCAGGCCTGGGTTTCAGGAAGGAGTCCTAAAATACTGACCTTTACAAGGTTTTCTGAGCTTGACCATGTATGTGATATTAAGGGAAAATAGTCTTAAGTAGATATTTTGCCAGGATGGAAGAGGCTAAGAGAAAGAACAGAGAAAGATGATGGTTAGTTCATAATCAATAGCAAGGTAACTCTAGTGTAGATAAATAAGAAATTGGAAAATTTATTTCTTTGTCTTTATGTTTAAATTTAAGACTGTGAATTTCTTTGAAACAGTGGAACATGTTTCCCATAGAGATTATGAAGCCTCTGGATTTGGAGATACTCAAAACCCAACTGGACACAGCCTTAAGCAACCTGCTGTAGGTGACCCTGCTTTGAGCAGGAGGGTTGGGGAAGACAGTTCCAGAAGTACCTTCCAGCTTGAATGATTCTATGATTTCTAAGCCAGTTTTTCAACAAAAAAATTGCATAGAAAATTCCAGCGAACAGCACAATATCATGTGAGGTCTTTGGTTCCAAGGACGTTTTATTCAATTTTTTGTTCACATAGGCAATGGAAATTCAGGATGCAGGGCACGTTGCGCTTGAAGATTTGGCATAGCCAGTTGTCATGTTATTGCAGGGAGGAGCTTCAGAAAATTGCAATGCCATTAAAAGGCAAATGGCTGGATGTTTTGCAAGACCTGAATCCTAACTTTCTGTCTGTCTGGTCATTCATCCTGTCTGTGTATCTGTTTCATATTTACCCCTTTGTTCTTCACCACTCAGGAGCAAGATACCAGCACATTTTGAGCCTTTCATGTAATTTTTGTCTTGGTGGTGAGCCATTACCTCAATGTTTCCCCAGCCACTGTGGTTTCCAATGGGCCACAGACACCCTAGTGTGATCAGAAACAGGGTGACTCCCATGGGTGCAGCTGCCAGGAAGGAAGCTGTGTTTGCAGCTGATATTCACAGCTCTTTCTGCTCCCACTGCCAACAGAGGTATCCAAGGGCAGAACCCACTTGGAAACTGCAGGTGCCATAGGTGTGCTGGCACCACCTTGGAACAACATAGGTTAACTTACCTGCAGAAGTGTTTTTGTAACTTGCACTTTCTGGAATTGAGTAGGCAAAGGGTAAAACTACATTGTAAGCAATAGGATTTCTGACCTTGACTGGTGGTTAGGTTGTGTCAGATTTCATACACCAGAGAGAGAATACAGCTTGTATATAAAAGTTTATAACTCAGTTGTTTTCAGTACAGTGAACAAGTTGCCCTTGCAGTCCAACTCTAATTTTTCTTGTGATCTACTGTTCCTTTGTATTTTTCCCTAGAGTTTGTTCTGGTGTCACTCAGGAGTAGGTACTGTGCTGTATCTTTTTCCTCACAAAAGCAGATGAAGTGGGTGGTTTTTGCAGAGTGTCCTCTTAAAGTCACACTTGAACTTAGCAGTCATTGAGTTAGTTCTCGAGATACCTGCTACAAATGTCATACTTGGACATTTATTTATCACAATGGCTATTACAATGTTGTGATCAGGTTCCATCTTGGTAATCTTAAAAGGACTTACTGTGTCTGTCGAGTCATGAAAAATGGGTTACAGCTCCAAGTCAGTATGGCTGATGTTTTCATCCATCTTGCTGAAAATTTACTTGTCAATAAATTATAAAAATTTGTAATGAACTATTTTCAGTCACAGTTCCTTCCTTTTTGTCTTGTGTGTTAATTAGATCCTTTTCCAGGTGCTGGCACCATGTGTAGCGAACACCATTGTGCTGAATAACACTCCCAGATTTCTCAAGCTGTAGCTCCTCCATTGCCAAGCCCCAGGTTGTAAGAGAGTGACTTGAGTTTTGTCAACTTTCTGGTGACTGGTTTGAAGGTCTTTAAGTAGACATGTGTTTGCTTCTTCATCTGTGAAACAGATGAAATAGACTTATTTTACCATCCAGTTACTTATTGTGTTTCAGTAACCATTTTTTGGCCTTTGTCAAACCAGGACACCTTGACAAACCCCTCAGCTGGTGATGAGGGTTCGTGGTGAGTTGGCTACATCGTTGTACCATAAACATGAGCCTGCTGAAGTTATCTTGTCATGTTTTTCCTATGCAGCTACAGTGATGGAGGTTGGGTAGGAAAGAAAGTGAAGGGGCATTGTTGTAATTTCTCCCAGAATAGTCCTCTGTTAATACATTCTCAGGGAAATTCTGAAATAATTTTTCTGTCTTCTAGCTTCTGTCTGAACCTTGTCTATAAAAAGGAAATACTGCCATTTTACCCAAGGATCTAATGTTTTGTAATGTTCTCTTTTGATAGTTAATTATATGCAAGTGCACCAATATTAACCTGCAGTCATTGGACTAAAAAGGAAGGAGTAAGGAGGACTAACAAGATGGCTCCTAGCAGTGGTATAAATCTGCTTCATGACTGTAGTAGCTGCTGACTTTCATGCATAGTGTATTCAGGACAGTTACACTGAAAAGGAATCCTTGTAAAAATGTGTCCCAAATTGAAGGAAGTATGAGGGATAAGCAGTCTTTCTATTGATAGTTTAATCTGGAGGTCCAGATAACCCCAGAGTCTTAAAAGTGAGTGCAACAAAGGAGCAGCTGTCAGACCAAAAGTCTGTAAGACCTCATAAGGTGTTTCTGGTCACTAATCAGTAGGAAATGCCTAGTGAGAAGTAGAAGTGTAGGGAAACGTAGAGTTACATGCTTTAAAATGCACTCCTGCCTGCCTTTGTCAGCAGAGGAGGTAGCTGGTTCATTTATAACAATAAATCTCAGAAGGCTTGGGCCACTTCAGAAAGGGTGATATCAGCCAGTGCCCATTTGTCTGAGTTGGGTAATAAGCTGACTGTCACGTTAAAGTCAGTTCTTTCAAAATAATGGAAAAGAAAACATGAGATTTCTTTCATAAGGAATAAAAGGGTAGAAATGTAACTAGTACCAGTGAGTGTGGCTTAGGGAAAAATGATCTTGGCAGACACACCAAACTTCATTACTTGAGTAGGTGAGAAGCTTCAGCACAACATTAATTGTGTGTATGGAGAAGACTTGGGTAAGGTGCTTCATACTACACACACCAGGTCTCCCTTACTTTCAGTATCATTCGTTAAATGGCTTAAAAGCTGATGGACTGACAGTTGTGAAGAAATACATAACATTGCAGAAATAACCAAACAACTGGATTGTTCAGAGAGGTGAAACCTTAGTTATAGCCCAACACTTCCATCGTGGTCTAGAAGTCATCAGAGAGTCATTCCTGGTTTTATTTGTGGCTGTGATGAAGTTGCTGGAATAAGTACATCCAGATAATGAGGAAAAGACGATAATGCAGAAACATCACACAGACTGGATTACTTTGTAGATTGAACCACTTAAATAAGTTATGTCTTAATCTGTGCAAGTGCAAAATTAAGGGTCTAGGATTAATGAATGCAAATCATGTACCTAGAGGGTATTTCTGAATTCAGGAAAGTAGAAACTTTAGAAAAGATTAAAGGAATACAATCACAAGACACCTCAAAAAGAGAAGATTTGGACAAAAGGGGCTAGTACTGTTTGGGGATGCTAGCAGTGGAACAGGTAGTAGAAGTAAGCTGAGTTTGTATCTGCTGGGTTTTTGTTTTTTAAATAGACCAAAAACTGGAGAGGCCACAAAGAATTATAAAAGAATCTGTATGCTTAAAAAGTCTTTAGTTGTTTAATACCAACAAGAACAAAAAAATAGACATGAATCATATAGTGCTTTCCTGGTAACAGGAATTCAGTCTAACGAGAGACATGGACAGCTGGAATTTAAACAAGATAGAATTGAACAAAAGAAAGACTTGGCTTCCTAAATGATAAATGGTGATCAACCACAAGGAAGACAAAATGGACAGGGTGGGTCTTCCTCCCCTCAATGCCTTCGCCTCCAGACTGGATGGCACTTCCTGGCATTTCTGCCCAAGTCCTTTGGTTCACAAAGGAGTGAAAGAAATTTAATGGCTTATGCCATAGAGAAATTGATATTAGGCCATCTTTTACAATCCTCTCCTGCCCTTTCACAAGTGGAAGCAGGTAGAGGTATCTAGAAGAATATAGTTTATTGGAGTCCTATTTTATTGCAGACTGATGTTTTCTATCTAAGAATAGTTTCAAATAATTTTTTTTTGCTCTGTTGAGACATGCCCAGGCCTAGTTACTCTTAAGAGATTTTCTTGTCCATTTTGCAGTCTTTGTAGTGCTGATTAGAATTTCTCAAGAATTGTCCAGACATTAATTTGTGTTTGTAAGTTAAATTACTATAATTATCCAGTACAAACCTGTGGAGACAGTGAATTCTGTAGAGTCTTCTAGTGTCCATGCTGAGGTGCTTGCTCTCAGACAGCAATGCCTGTTTCTCCCCGCTCTTTTCATTCTCAGATGTTACAGAATTGGTGTTTCCAGATATTGCCAAGCCTTTATTTGGCAGACTGACACACTATTCCCAGTTGGTTTTGCTGCTGGTTTAGGAAGGGGTCTTTCTCTGGCCACCACATGCACATATTGCTATCACTACTCCTTCATTATCTTTCAGCAACCATTTGGACCTTCACAATGTCCCAGACTAGATTGTCTCAAGAGTTTCCGTGCAAGACCAGTGAAGAATGGGCTGTGACCCACAGAAGGAAATGTGGCAGGAATTATTGAATCACAGCCTCTGTGCCTAAAATGGCTCTGAAAAGAAGGTTCCTTAACTCCTCTCACTTGGGGCAAAAATCACGGTGAGAAAAGGGTTGCTGGAATCTCCCAAAGCAGCACTGGTTATTGCTGTTTACTGTGACAGAGGCATGTGGCCGTGCACAAAATCTCAGTGGATGAAGCAGAATCCCTTGAAATTCCCTACAGAAGAGTGAAGACAGGCCAAGTTACCTGGAATTCACATGGTGTTTTATCCATGGTATGAAAGATTGCACCATGTGAAGGCCAAAGAACCAACATCATGGAGTCATGCAAAATCACAGCATAGGAGAGGCGCAGTCAGACCAAAAGAACATGAGTGCTCCAAGCTGTGAAGTGATGTTCTGACGAGTCAGGGCTTGGCATTCATGCTGGACAGGGGAGTGAGAGGCCTGCGTGATTAATCTCTCTGGTGGGTAGGAGATGCCAAGACTATAAAACTGCCCAGGTCTTGGTCAGTGTATGGGATCCATAAGCATCAAGTGGCAAGTGCTTTATAACCTTGCATTCCTCTCCAGAGGCACAGTGCACAGAATCACAGAATGGTTTGGGTTGGAAGAGCCCTTAAAGATCATCTAGATGCAACACTCTGCCACGGGCAGGGAACCTTTCACTACACCAGGTTGTTTGTCGTTATCGGTGGCAAGCTGCCCTCAGGTAGAGGCTTACAGTTCCCCAGCCTTCTCTGTTATCTGCCTCATTGAAGACACAGAAGTCCAGGACAGTCACCTGCCGTGTCCCCTGGCTTCAGCCACTGCCAGTCCTGGGTTTGCTGTAAGGCCTGCTCCCACCAGGCCCTGCCCTCATCACGGAGCTCGAGCGTGAGACTGCTGCAGCTTGGTGTGCTGCCCATCACCGACCCCTGGGAGCCTGTGCAGGGGCTTTGACCCATCCATCTGCACTTTTCCGCCCTCTGCTGGTGTTCAGGGTGCTCCCTGAGAGAGCTGAAGAAAGAACTGGCTCAGTGTTAGCAGGAAGCTTCATACAGTTTCTGGGAAGCAAGGCTTGGAAAGGGGCCCAGGCTGTCACAGTGCCTGTGTTTTGGGTGGGTAACATCTGGCCTGATGTCTGTCAGAACAAATGGCTGGCCACTGAGACAGGCACGTTACAGCCACCACTACACATGCAGGCAAAGCCACCAACTCACGTCAGCCCATGATGCCTGGGGACAAAAGTGCCATATGCACTTGTCTCCAGCTCTAGGGTGAATTCAGACAACCAGAGTTGGGGTGTGCACTGAACTGCCCGTGCATACAGGCAGCCACAATGCTTGGGAGCCAAAGGCTTGAGGGCAAAGAAAGATGAATGAAGCTGTAAGAAATACTTTCTTTGATGAGAAAACTAGGTGCAATGAATGAAATAATGAAACAAAGATTGACCTTTACAGTTGTGTGTTAGTACACAAAATTCTTTTGAAGAAATTGACATTAAAAATGCTCATTAAATAAAGCAAAAATAACTTTCAAGAAATGTTTTCATGGCATTATTATTAATTTTACTAAACCTCAACATAAACATTGCTAGGATCTGTGTAACTCTGAAAAATAAGGTATTGGAGGAATATTTGTGAAACAAGTATGGCAATACTTCTCATTTGGAGAAATTTCTTCATGATAAGGCTGGAATACTGGATAGCAAAAGAGTGGGAAATACATAAAGTGAACAGTGAAACATGATCAGAGAATCTTATTTGTTGCTTGGGGTCTGAAAACTGTATTTGAACTTAAACTTTCTAATGGTTCTACTTATATAAAAGGAGTCTTTAAAAAATATGTTCAGATATACCAGGCTGATCACCAACTGACATGCTTTTTATTCCGATATTTTCATGTATCTTAGAGAACTGTGTCCAGTGTAAAGAATCCCATGGTGCTGGGACCCAGAAGAAGAATGCAAGGCTCTTGTGTTTGGTCTGTCTGCCCTGTGCTACACAGGGTAGTCGTAGGGAAAGATCAGAAGAGCGTCCAGATATTCAGTCTATGTCTTTTCTCTTTCAGTTATACAAAGTCAGTAGATTGGAACTGACCTAATAGGTTTAAATCAATGAAAATGCTGTAAGGCCAGTATGAAATCTCTACAGCTGCATAAATCTCAGATAACCTCTCTACTTAAAATTACCAGCAATGTGCAGTGTAGCGTCACTTGCTTGGAAGCTGTCTGACATTTTGCATTGTACAGGTTTTCAGTTGCTCGTAAAACTTTGCCAGCTTTCACAAGTCTGAAATTTTCCCTAAGGGGTGTTGGTCTCAAACTGAATTTTTTGTGAAGACTCCAGACATAGTTTTTTCAGCTGCCTCAGATCAAAATGCAGATTATTTGCCCTTGTAGAGCTGAAAAAACTTAAACTGAGAAAAATAAAAGAAGAAAAGAAAAAGAAGGAAAAAAAGAAAGGATAAGAAGAAAAGGAAAGAAGAAAGATGAAGAAAAGGAAAGAAGAAGGATAAAGAAAAGGAAAGAAAAATAAGGAGAAAAAGCAAAGGAAAAAAGATAAAACAAAAGGAAATAAAATAAGAAAAGGAAAAAAGTAAGAGAAGAGTTCTTTGGGTTTTTTTTAATTGAAAAGCTAAATAAAAAAGTTGAAAATAGGTCTTACATTTAAACAGCAGGGTGGTCCTTGTGTTGAGCAGGAGTCCCTTGCATCCTGTGGAGAACTGCTAAGTTATTTGACTGCATTAAAATCTCTGACATGTCTTGGTTTACAAATAATCAGTAGACTTCTTAATACTTAGTTATGTATAACTTAGTTAGTTGTACTAAGTTGTTAAAGGAAGGCTTTCACAGGCAATTTTATTTCTAGTGCTTCCTGATTAAATGCTATGCAAGCTTAAAGGAATTTTTAATTTGGTAGGACGGTTAATTATTTATTCTAAAATTTCAAATAACATCTCTTAGTTTGAACTCTCATTGATCGCAGGGGTGGGAAGGGAGGTGGACATTAAAACATCCAGTATTTCCTCCATAATTCAGTAAGCTCACATTTCATTTGCCTTAGTTGCCATGAATCAAAGATACAGCCTGGAGCTGTTGGTGAGTACATGTGACAAAGGTAAAAGGACTAGTAAATGTTCAATCTGAGACATTATTAGAAGTCAGCCCTGATGGATCTTGAAGAAGAAAGGGTAGAGAAGATTCGAAGAGTTAGGAGGTCCTTTTCTTGGCTGAGAGAGTTGTAGATGGTCCTGAGGGTTATCTGCTTCGGTGACTATATAAGCAATGTGTTTTGAAATAGAAACAGCCCGTCCCTGTTTCTCTGGTAAATCATTTAACAAGAGAGCAGGACATTACAAATCAAACCATCACACTGAGGGACCAACCTTATTTTTGGGGAGACTTTAATGGGACAACACTGATTTTTAGTGTTTGTCAGTTCAAAGCTGTGTTATGAGGTCTCTTTCCAGCAAAACTCTTCTGTAGCTGCAGTAGCCGTACCCCCCTTGAATGGATGGGAGCTGGTGATCAGCTTCTTTCTGGAGCAGCTTTCACCAGACCATAAAGTGGGCAGGTTGCTCTGGAACATACCAAGAGTCCGCTTTCCTATAGGTCTATGTGTCAAAACAGACACTTTCCCATAAGGCTCAAAATGCATTCAAAGACAAAATGTCAGGTTTTAACTGCAAAAATGAATTCCCAGCATGAACATACAGGTTGGTACGGTAACAGAACAGCAACAGAACAGCAACAGTGTGAAGTAGCAAGGAATTTAAAGGAGGAATTAAGCTTTCAGAAAAATGGAAGTAATTGAATATTCCAGTTTCCAAAACACATAAAGCACAAGCTCACCTTCAAGTGCACAATTCAAGTGTGCACTCACAATTCAAGTCCCAGCAGTGCCAACAGGACCATTGGGTGCCTGAAGCACACAAGGATGTGGTTTACAGGGCTGTACCAGAGTTTGCTGTTTGCTGGCTCGGCGTGTTTAACGTGTGCTAACTGACAACGGGGCAGGAGGCAAGGATCCAAAACCGTGTGGAGAATATGTGAATGCTTGTGATTGCTGTGGAAGGACTAATTACAGCCCCATACCTCTTTCTGGCGTGAAGTACGACTCCAATTTAGATTTTTAAAGGATTAAGTTGTATACAATTACTACCAACACAATACATGGGAGACAATTTAAAGAAATAAAAATAATTGTTACTAAACTTTGTTATCAACAGCCTTTTGGCTGTAGCCAAGAAAAAGTACAAAAAATTATTCTATTTCTGTATGCCCAGTGCTAGTCACCAAGATTTAAAAAATCTGCTTTAATGAAAACTTGCAAAAGCTGAGACTTAACTCTGTTGTGTGGTAGTTAGGATGATGTTGCAAATGAAGTATTTTGAGATACATAATAGATTACCTAATCAAATAGATGATTAAGCAAAACCGGGAAGAGAAATGAGTTCAGGGAACCTTAAGGCGCATTTGCAGGAGAAAACACTTTTCAGGTCTTCATTGAACACTAAGTAAATGAACATAACTAAACATAGAAAAGTGTAATGTTTGGCAGGGGAAGGGGCTTTCTAAATAACATAATGAATCCAGTCTAGTATGTTGGATTTCTTTACAAATGTCCTCATAGAGGCAAAAAGGGAGAGCTGGTGGCCTGATTCATTTGAATCCTTAGGATTGTGTAACATGAGAATTAATTAAGCGAATCTTGATTTTTTTTTTTCTCCAACTGTGCTGAAATATTCAAAAAAGTATACTAGGCTTTAGGAAGAAACTGTTTGAACTGAAAAGTTTGTGTTTTATAAATGCATAGCCTGCAATTTCTTAATTAAGCCTTCCTCAACACAAGTAAATATCACATATATTAACATTACTTCAACTAAAATGTTTCAACAGTTTTCATATGTGCTTCAACACAGTGTTCTAGTTCCTTGTTTTATAAAAGTTTTGTAAAAGACATCGAAGAATATGTATTTATTTAAACATTTGAGGTAATTCCTTGAACAAGATGTCTGTTCCTTGGTAACAAAATTGTTCTGCTAATTTGTTCTTTCTTCATTGCACATACAGTGCCCATGTTAGGAGACTTGTTTGTTTGGTTTTTATTCCTTTCAGGGTAAGAAAGGAGAATTTATTTACTTACTTGTATCACTTATACAGTTTTTGGCTGTTACAGCTGCTATGTTATTCACCATAAACCAAAATTTCTGTAAATATGGTTATTCTAGCCGGGTTTTTAGTCTGGAAAAGTATGAAACACGCACTTTTACGACACCACTGGGAGGGACTGGAGATGTGTGGAACACGCGATGAGCACGTACAGACGGAGCTTTACACAAAAGCAGCCACGTGCAGCCAGAGCACGCCAGTAATTTCAGTACGATGGTAAGCAAACATCAGCCACTAAGCCAAGTGTGCCAAAAGAGTAGTGGCAGTGGGAGAACTGATGAGTGAGGAGTGGTGCCCACAGGGTCTGGGGATGCCAGTGGAAGGCGAGGGGACGCTGTGGGTGTCCCGGGGCCGTGCCGCTGCCGGGAGCGGGCGGGAGCTGGGAACCGGCCCTCGCTGCTGGAGGGAGGGCGGGCGCCTGAAACTCCATCAATGTTCAGCCCCAGGCTGGCAGCGGGAAGTGACCCGGAACGGCCCGGAACGGGCGGCGGAGCTGGGACTTTACACTGGCTGAAGCACTGAGGGGAAACGGGGCCGGGACAAGATTTTAAACCTTTCCTGCAGGCAGTCGGGAGGCTCATCCACATAACTCAGCATGGAAAAACAGCAGGAATCCTTTCTGCAGCAGGGAGCTAGTAGGAAGCACTTTTGAAAGTGCTACAAAACAAATGCAGTAAAAACATAATTTTAAAATGTTTTTGGATTTTGTGTATACTAGGACCAAATCAACAAAGGTGTTAACTGAGTTTTTTCTTCACCCTTTCAGAACAAAATCTGGTATTTGACTGGAAATTACATTTCCCAAATAAGACACTGAAGTCTCAGAAATAACTGGTGACACACTTCAACTTTGTACCACTGCACAAGATATCTAGATATTTGTGTACCCAACCCATTTGAAATGCAAATGCACACCTCTGCTCAGGTAGCTAAGTATGACCTAAAAGGGGTCAGAAAATAAAATCACTCTGAAGCAAATCCTTGGTAAAGTGAGAAAGCTTACAATGCATCTGTCACTATTTTCATCCTGGCCAAGAAAAAAAATTATTTTCAATTTCCTGAGCTGTACATGATATTGCTTTCTCTTGTCATTCAACATCTCAGCATCACAGTTCAGTGACTGAGGAGGGGGTGGTACACACATCAGCACACAATGTGTTTGCACTTACACTATTCACACCTGGCTCACCAATGCTGCAGAGACATGTTCCATGTATTCAGCAGTCTCAAACCACCATTACTCATCACTCACGTCAGCAGTCAAAGCTTTCCATTAAGAGGAAATTTAACATTTTGGTGGCAGAAGAAGAACTCTGTATGTGATCTGCCCCCCAGGCCCTCATCCTGGTGTAGTAGGATATACAGCACCGTGTACAGAGGTGATCCTTGTGAGAGCCTCACCCCGCCTGGAAAAGCCACTGGGAAAGGTCGATGCACAATTTCGGCAAGATTATGGCACTGGTGTTCTTTAAATTGCAGATCAAGAGACACAATCTGCAAAATATCTGAATGTCAAAAAATGTCTGTGGGTGCTCAACCAGTTTCTCAGCAGCGTTTCCACATGTGTTTCATTAGACCCACAGGTGCAGTGCACTGAGAAAGGACTCTGCACTAAATTTCACCCCGGAGCTGGTGCCATCCAAGCACTCTGCTGTAGCTTACATTCTCTTTTATGCTCACCCTCATGCCACCAGACTAAGTAAGGCTTATGTTTATCCAAGTTCCTAGAATTCACAGTTACAGAAAGGAGCTGCCAAAGCATGGAAGATGCAATTCTTGAAACAGACACACTTAAGATTGTAGATTGGTCAAGTACCAGGAGAGAACTACAGCAGACTCTTGCTTTTAAAATGGAAAAGCATTTTTCAAAAATTAATGTATCTACTTTCAACACCATGTGAGGTAGTACTTTACAAATAGAAAAACTGAGTACAGGAACGTAGACAGAGTAAGGGAACACAATACAGTGCAAAATCAGGAACAAAATGCAAGCTATTTCATCCAAGTCCAATTTGATGAGTGAAATCGTATTTACCTTTAGAAAGCCCTTGAAGATACTGAATAAAACCAAAACTGAGCTTTGAAAACACCTAGTGCTTTGTACCAAAATATGTTAAGCAGCACTAGGCTGCAGTGTGAGATGTAACCAGAAGTTTGTATTCTGGTTATTTCACCATCTGTTGAAACTGAGGGGGAGATATCCTGTTAATGGGCCAGCTGTTAAAACCCAGGTGGGGCTGTTTTCTTTCTTTTCATCCTCCATCCAGGGAGATGTCATCTGCTAATGGGCCACTGAGTTTCACTGCATGACTGATAAATTCACACCATCCCACTGTAAGATGCTCTGCCCAGAGGAATGAGCCAAGCATCCCTACCTGGATAAAAGTCTAAGATTTAGAACACCAAGGCAGCCTTTTCTCGGCTAGGTTCCCAGAGGAAGACCAGGCCCATCTACACTACCACTAAACCTTCAGAGGTTTCTTACACTTTTACCTTACACTTTCTACAGGATCACTACTTCAACAGAGCCACATNGCCACTGAGTTTCACTGCATGACTGATAAATTCACACCATCCCACTGTAAGATGCTCTGCCCAGAGGAATGAGCCAAGCATCCCTACCTGGATAAAAGTCTAAGATTTAGAACACCAAGGCAGCCTTTTCTCCGCTAGATTCCCAGAGGAAGACCAGGCCCATCTACACTACCACTAAACCTTCAGAGGTTTCTTACACTTTTACCTTAGACTTTCTACAGGATCACTACTTCGACAGAGCCACATCTGCCACTCCAGGACTGCAGCAACCATTTAATCAGACTGCCACCAACCCCCTGCCCCACAGGGTGTCAGGCTGTATTCTGACTCGGTCAGTGGGTTTATTGTTTGGGGTTTTTTTTGTATTATTGCATTTTTATTTGAATTTTCCTGATAAAGAACTGTTTTTCCTATTCCCATATCTCTGTCTGAGAGCCCCTAATTTCAAAATTATAATAATTTGGAAAAAGAAAGTTTTTATTTTCCATTTCAAGGGAGGTTCCTGCCTTCCTTAGCAGATACCTGTCGTTCAAACCAAGACATATGACTTAAATAGTATATAAAACAGCTAGAACTATGTATATTAGTACAAATGAACAAGTGAAATCTAAATGGATTAAAGTATTACCACCCTACAGTAAGTTTATTACGTTTTATCCTGAGGCATGTGATTCAGAGTAGCTAAACAAAAGTGGTTTTACACCCTTTTTCCTCATCCTATTCACAATTCCACCACCATTACTCTGCCCCCACCCCAAATCATTCCTTTCTACAGCCTCTTCCCAATATTTTATATTTGCTCAACGTAATTTTGAAGTAGTTTACTCCTACTGTATAAAGAACTCCCAGGTCACCCCCACAGAGTTCCATGATGACAAAGTTACGTTCCAATTAATCACATTCTTTTCATAAATCCATACTAAAATAGGCCCAAACCAGTACTGCCAGTTCAGATCCAGTTTACTTGTGGTTTTGCTTCGGGGATTTAAGAAAACATGTAGTAATATCAGAAATGACAAATTCAAGTTAATCAATATTGCCATTCTAATTACAAAGTGTAATACTTCAGAATCCTAAAATCAGAACCTTAGAAACAAAGGAATAGTTTGTTTGTTGGTAACAGTTGTCTAAACAAAACAAATTGTGCAGAAAAGGTACTAATCTTCCAAGAACAGTTTGATCGCTTGCTTTTAATTCTTGTACTTGAACGATCACTGCAGTCTTTTGGAACTCAGAAAAACTGTATGAATTAATGAAAATAAGCAATATTTTATTTCAATACCAGATTTATGGTTTGTGTGTTACACTGGGGCTCGTTTGACTGATATTAAACAGATATGTCTGAAACACAAAGTAACATAGACATGCCATGAGACATGTACAATTAATTTCTACTAAAATGTGGATAATGAAACCCACTTCTATGCCAATTCTTTTACACTTTTAATGGTGATAGTGACTAGTATTTTAGTAAGAGGGCAAAATTCAATAATATGTATGAGGACAGCCATACAACTCGAAGATACTGTTTGCACAGCTTCCAATTCCACTGTGAAAATACACCCCCTCCAAAATAGAAATAGGCACTTCATCTTTAAAAATGAAGCACTCTTTTGTTCTTCAGTCATCATCAACAGTTGGCTTGATTGTCACTCCTCTTCTGATCTGACCCCAACCAATTAAACTGTAAAAAAAAAAAAAAAGTTTATATTACTTTTACTAGTAGTCAGAAATATCCTGTATAAGTCAACATCCTTCTGTCCTTATGCCTTCAGTTCTTAGATTTTGAATTTTCTACACTTGTCTCCCACCTAAAACATTCTACAAGAACTAAACCTGCTTAGTGGAAACACAGACTAGAAAAGGGCAAAGGAGAGAGGACATTTGTAACCAGCTAAGGGTGTACTCCTGAACAGAAGCTGAAAATCTGAAAATATTTTAACTTATGTTGCACTGTTGGATGGTGAATCTATTCACAGCTTGATCTCTTTCACCTGTGTCTGCAGTGCTGAATTACTTTCAAAGAGAGATGAAAATTCAGTAAGATTACAAACAGCTGTGACTTCTGATGAACAGGTAGCCTTTGATGGTAACTCAGCTCTCAGTAAGTGCTGCTATTTACATTCAGGAAAATGAAGGCCTTTTCTACAGGCCACTATTGCCTCAGAAAACATGCTCGTAAAAAGAAACCCAGAATATACCCATTTACACAGCCAGCAGGTATTTAATATTATTAGTAAGACTGTGTTCAAAACCTTTCCAACTTCTGGTGAGAAACCACACATGCTTCTCAATTTACCTTGCACAGGCTATCAGTCTACAGCTTAAAAAAAGAAAAAAAAAAAGCATAATTTCTAATATAGTTTCTCCTCTTCCTTCTGCTTTACCTCACTTAGTTTGGGTCCTGCCTTTTTTTTTCCTCCTGTTTAACACGTTATCTTTTGCCCTGGATTTTCTTTTCAGAGAATAATCTCTTCCCTAATTTGTCATCTTGCTCTGAGACAGCAAGCACTAAATTCCTGTCTACATTTTCTTGTTATCTGAAAAAGAAACATGCATCCATGCATATTTAAAGCTTGGTTCCTTTCCATACAGTACAGACTTCTTGTAAAAATGGCTGTAGTCTCTCATACTAGAAGGGCTGTGCAGAGCCCACAAATCTAAATACTCTTATGTTCTTATCAATCCAGCCTTATGAAACACGTGACAAGTACAGTATGTGTAATCACCTAAAGAGTCAGGCACTGTGATAAAATGAATCACCAATCAATTCTGTTCGTAATTTTCACCCTCCAGATGCTTCAGTGCAGTCAGACATTTTATATTTGTAATGTGAAGGGGTCAATCCAGTTGATACTTTATTCTCTCCTCTGTGCTCGCAGTACATAAAACACTCAAACATCCCTCCTCTGTTCCCCTGCTGTTACTTCCAGGTTGCACTAGAAATCACATGCAGCTCCACAGGTAAAAAACCCTGAGGTTTGCATAAAGATGGGTGTTTGGCTTTACATTATGAGAATTTCCCAACTCCTCTACCAAGATTCCCTACTGAGTTCAATTTAGAGCTGGGCAGTTTGGCAACACAGACCTCAGGTGTTTCCTTGTCTGTTAACTAACAGGTACCCTCCTGATCACAGTGTTTGTTTGAGAAAGGGATAGCAATGAAATGAAGCATTCCACAACTACGGTGCCAAATGTTAGGAGAATCCAGAAGAATTTTTAAAACAGACATACACTTACCTATTCTAGTATAAAATCAGACCCATGTATTTTTTTGTTAACAATGTAGCAACCACACACTCTACCAACTTTGCACCAACTTACCGCCAGTGTTTCTCAACTCTTCGACTCAGAGCAATTTTTTCTCCCACTTCTGTGCATACAGGGTTAGTTAGCACAATCTTCCCCAAATCAGCCTTTACAGCACTGACTCTCCCTCCAGTAGATAAGGATCCTATGTTTACCATTAGAACTTCATTCTTCGATAATTTTTGCACCTGAAGACAGACATACAAAACTCTGAAACAAGCTTTAGTAGTAAAAACCAAATAGCACAGACAGTACCAAGTATCTTCTGTAACCTTATTGCCAAAAAAAAGATGTAGCTGAGAAATACTGTAAACATACACACACAGACTATGGGCAGCAGTGTCAGTTGATAAAAGTTTTATGTGCAAAAGGACAAATACATAAAGATGTTGTACATGTAGTTCTGAGGTTCTTGGTATGATATACTTCCATAGGATTTATCTACATTTTCTATAAACTGTACTGATGATTTCACATAACATTAAAAACACAGTCAGATATTGTAACAGACTGTGATGTAATACAGATTATTTACTGCTGGTGTATTCCCATTTCTCTTATGCCTACGTACAAAAAAAATTTAAAAATAATTAATTTCACAGGATAAGAGAGCACTGAAGCACTTTACTTACTGTTGCATGAAGTTATAGATTTAAAGTTATATAAGTTTATAGATTCAAATGCTAACAGGGAAAATTATGATCTTTTAGGTGATTTGTGTAAAACAGATTGTGTTACACAAGTTTGTGCTGTGCCTCAAGTTCAGGTTTTTTTTAACTAGAGTATTTAAAAAATAAAACTTAAAAAAAAATCTTCAGTGAAAAAATCTACAAAAAGCATGTCAGTAGGAAGTAGATCAGTACCACTGTAAAATTAATTATTGCACAAATGAATGCAATGATAGCAAAAGAAAACAACTACCAGCATGTTTAGAAAAATACTTAACATGACATAGAAATACTTTATGCTACTTTAAACCACTGATATGAATTTTCCCCTGAAAACCATTCTCCTACAGTATTAAAAAAGCAGGTAAGTTTTGTGACAAGCTTGTATCAACACTGAGACAAAATTTCTACATATGATCAAAGAAATATATTCATTAATGAAAATTAGCACAGGAAGCAAAATCAGGAAAAACAGAAGAAGGGGCACAGACCTTTGCAGCTTTCTTGTCTCCTTCAGTGCGCACACCTAAGAGCCGTCTCAGCAAGAAGTAGGAAATTTCTAACTCTGTAAATATTTCTGGCAGTGCCCCAACTGCCCCAAGAACTTGGCCCACCATGCGGTCAGCCCGGCACAAAGTGGGATCAATCTTAGTGCCAACACCTACAACAACAAGGGAAGTCAGAAGGAATAACTGAAAGGTACCTGTCATTTCTGTGTGCTAAAATATCTGAAGATGATCTAAGAGAACAGAGAATGGACTGTGAATTCCCTATTACCTGGACAGTGCTTTCAGAATGTCAGCAAGACTGTGAGCTCTGTCTGAACAGATGAAGAAATATTCTGCTGTTAAAGCTGGTACAATTAACAGTGCAAGCTGATCTGCATTGGCCAGTGACATTCAGGAAAATTATTTAATGCTTAAATATCCATTTTTCACACCAACCTCATCTCTCTCTACATATATGAATTATCTAAAAATGCTCATGGTACTTTAGTTAACTGCACTGAAATTCACTGTTGAATGAAACCAAGTGTTTTCTATAAGCATGAAGAAATGAATCTTTCAGTAAGAGAATATTTTTACCTATAAGGCCTCCTGGAGCAGCATATTGCAGATCGTTGTGTTCAGCAAAGAGTGACACAATTTTGGAAAAGATTGGCTTGCACATCAGTTTGCCTTCACTGTCCTTGGACACAATTCCAGGCCGCACCTCAATTTCCTGGCCCACCTAATGACAAAAGTGAGAAAGTGTTTAACTGGTTATTTCACAGGAACACAAAGCTGACTAGTCACAGATAAGACAAGACTTATATATCCCTTTTACACAAGTCTTTGGTTCTGAGCTACTGTAGAACTTGTAGGATTTCTGTTGCACCATTTGCTGCAAATTGAACAAGACTTACGGCAAATATAACAACTGATTTTCTTTTCAATACAATTTGTAAAACTGCTTTAGTAAAGGATCTTTATCAGCAATAATTCCAACAATTAAATTTCAGTTTAATTTTTAAACAGTGTATTTCATTTAGAAATTCAGCACTGAGAAAAATTGAGTTAATTCAACCAGTGTAACTGATCAACACCAATACACTGCAAACCAGAGAAAGTACAAGCTGTAGAGATGTTCAAAGACATAGTTTACTCTCCAGCCTAGCAAAGCAATCATGGAAAGTTTCTATTTACTGCTAGCAAGCAAGCAAAATAAAGAAATCAAAATATACAGAACACTTAAATGGGGAAATGGGACCTGTGAGAACTCATACACACTTCCAAGGTGCTTTTAAAGTTCTTTTGCTCTCCTCTTCCCCACAATAATTCAGCAAGTGGTAGTGGCAGGACAGGAAAAAAAGTAGCTCCTTCCATTTTTGTGAGGGATTAAATCTCTTATCATTATGAGCAAAAGTTAAGACTACAATAATATATTTTAAAAATTAAAACCAGCGCTTCTTGTCCAGACAGAAAGGATAGGTACCATGTGACTGTATTCAGGTTTAAAAAAATCACATAGATACATTTTGTAGCAAGCATGGAAAAACTGTACTCATTGTCATTACAAATTTCAGTCAAGAAAGAGAAAGGTTTACCTTTAATACACCCTTTAGAATGCTGCCACCAGCAACACCTCCCTTAAGGTCATCAACTTCACAGCCAGGCTTGTTGACATCAAACGATCTAATTACTGAAAAGATCATAACCAGGTTTATATTTACTATCAGGTTTTGAAACAATATGTTTCTTTAGCAACTTTGACTGCTTCTCTGTTCTTATGAAAAGATACACGTTCATAAATATTACAAAACCAGATCAATATTTTATTCCAATTTTTTTAGGCAAACAGTTAATTTTATTCTCTAAACCATTTAAATTGCTCATATATATAAATGCTTCATAAGACTTCTGCATAGCAGAAAGTAACTTAAAGATCAGAAAAAGAAAGCAATGATCAACCATTTTACAAAATCCCTTCAATATTTACAACGTTAATTGTGAATACCAGAACTTTGTTTTAATGTACTCATGGCTGAACACTGTAACCTTGATGTAACATGGTCAATTTTTACGCTTTTAGGCAATGTAGGACTCCCTTGGATTATTTGAAAAATAAAAAGGCAAACGAATTCCTTGTAGGAACTGCACTTCATAGTATGCTGGACAAGAACTGAAACTTTGACAATTATAACCAGGAAACAGGAGACTAACACAAAAGATTTAACCAAGCTACCCAAAATATTACCATGGAAATAATTATCAAATTAATCAGTTTGCCAATATTTTGTTAAAATGAAATTCATAGCAATTGAAGGGATGTTTTTAAGATACAAACAAATTTCTCACTTTTATTGCATTTTAGTGCTGTCATATGCACAGAATATACACAAAACCAACAGCCATTAACAGTGAACAAGCCATGAAGCTCTCAGAATACATGCAAGTTTTAAAATAAGAGCCTCCTAACTACTCCTTTTAAACCCACTTCTGTTTAGGGCACTCAGCATGTGTTATTCTAAGTGTAGACATGTTCAGAACATGTTTGGCCACAGACACCCAGGCCTGAGCATTTACACACCAATGAGCCTTGGTTCAGATGTGAAGTCTCGCAAAGGGACTGGGATTTTCTTCACTATGTACTCACAAACCACCTCAATGTTGTACTTCAGCTGTGCTGAGATTGGAATTATTGGAGCTCCTTCTGCAACTGTACCTAAAACCAAATGAAGTTCAACATTACACCTTAATACGACCAAGTGTTCTGTCCTTGTTAAAAATACAAATGAATTTAGTGGCACGTTCTATGTGTATTTCCCAGAGCAACATCAGGGCATCTATCCTTCCCTTGTCAGGGAATATTTTAGCTCACATCAGCCACACCTACTTTTTCAGGCATTCTGAAAGTGTGTGAGATAATCTTCCACTCTAAGGGAGAATTCACTTCCTACACTGGGATCAGAAATAATGTTAAGATTTCCTAAGAGAGATTAATATCTCAGTATTGGATACAGCAGTGTTAATTCCACAGTCAGATTTCATTATGACAAACTAAACTTCCTGTTAATTTAATGATTTATGCTTTTCAAATTCTGCAATACAGATAAATATTTTAGAAAAATCCTAATTTTACAGAAGGATGCATTTAGTAATTTAGTNAAAAAAGGGGAAAAAGGGAGGGGGAAGGGGGGAGAGGGAGGAAAGGGGAAAGAAGGGGGGAAAAGGGAAAAAAGACAAAGAAAAAACAACAACACATTGTCAACTTCTGATGGTGACAATCTGGCTCTGCAGCTTGTCACGTACCTCACCTACTGCAGATAAGCAGGGAAAACAATGGAAGCTCCTGAGAAAGACAAAACTCAAAGCACTATAAAGGTGAGCAGACCTTTATAGAGTAGGATAACACTGCCCAAACTGAATTTACAGACAGATGAAATAGCAATCTTTTGT
>VYXF01004851.1:645723-677112 GCA_013397295.1 Polioptila caerulea | reverse complement strand
GCGAATGCCTGGCGGGTCCGGGGCGGCCGCAGCCCCGCCGGGCCCCTCGGGCTCCTGCGGCCGCCCGGCGCGGACCCCGGGCCTGCCGGAGAGCTCGGCCTGCGGGCTGAGCCTGCGAGCACACAGGCTGAAGTAGGCTGAGTTCCTGCCCCGAAAATGGCCATTTCTCCCCCACCGCGACCCCTCCCACGCCCCGATCGTAGCTGGTGGCGAATAAAGTATCCGTAATCTGAACGAATAGAGCTATCCAGGGTTGGCACTAGAGCTTTGATCTATTTAGTGAATACTGGAAGGTCACTTAAAATTTGAAAGTCCTTGCCTTTTTATTGTTTGGGGTTTGGTTTTTTCGCCTCCCATTTAGAAGAGGATTAGGAGCATCCTGAAGTTATTACTGGATAAAAGGACAGAACTACTGAACAGCTTCCTGTGGGCTTGTTATATAAAGTTGCCTGTAGAATCACCCAGCTCTTGCACCACCATTGCCCCAGTTCACATTCAGATCCCCTGAGCATACTAGCTTGCACCAACATACTTCCTGTCTTTTCCCTTCCATCACCTAGCAAACGTGTTTAATTTTTACCACATGTCCTATAAACTTTCCCACTGACACTCATCTCCTTTCACTTTCCTTAATTATACCCTGTGGCTGGTTTGGATCTGCACGTGTTGATTTGCCTTTCAGCAAGCAGAGCACAGCAGATAACCGCTGAGTTCACACTGGAGACATCAGACCTTTTTCATTCGTGTAGCTGCCAGTTTGGGGAATATGTGTAGAAATTAAATATGTTTGAGATTTCTGTGTTTCTGGCAAGTGATTTTGACATTTGGCAGTGAGGTCAGAACCTGTGTGTCTTGAACAAAGGGCACAATTAATTTTCTCAGAAGATGCTAGGAGTACTTACTAAGTTAGCAATAAAGATACAAATAACAAAAAGACAAATGGAGGGGATAGTTTAGCAATCCTAGTTTAGATATAAAATATTTTTACTAATACAGTTTAAATACTTGTAGCTCATTTACATCTTATGCTAAAAATTTGTAATAAGTCAAAAAAGGATTTTTTGTTACTAGCAGATACTTACTTTTGTTACTAACAGATACTTAGATACTTAGCTACTTTTCTGTATAAAATACACTATAATTTTCTTAATAAAAATCTTCACACTGAGAGAATCACGCTTTATTCGTACCTTTTTCTTACATTTGAAAAGATTAATCGTTCTATGAGACACAAATATTTGTGTATATACTGATGTCATTCAGGGTAGAGCAGTCCTGTCCACTTTGAGAGCCCTGACAAATCTGTAGTTTTCAACACTATCATCATTTAACTTTTAGGTATTAGTAATACAATTATTTCCAGTTAAAGACAATTCTCATTTTTCTGGATGTATCAGCTGTTTTATACAGGGCACCTGTTCTGATATCAGTAAATGCAATTGGAAGAGTGTTGAGCTGAGCTTGCTCTGTTTGGGAGCAGGTTTTTCTGTACAGGTGTTGTGATGCAGTGACCTTTTAGACAGATGGTTCAAGCTGTCTTAGTGTCTGTGAAGTGCAGTTCTGGGTTCTGGCACACTTAGAGTGAAGAATAGCCACACTGAGCTGAGGCTTAATCCGTGCTGTGTTTTAGCAGGTTTGGTTGTAACTAGTTCTGATGTTTCTGACACAGCCAGAATGACCCCAATGATACAAAGTGCCAGTGTTGCTATGAGCTGATTCAGTTCTGCCCCAGATGGCAATATGGGCAGGGAGTGTCAGAGGAGCTGCCCTGGTCGGCTCTGTGCACCCAAGAAGTGGAGTGTGGGCAGCTTTCAGGAGTAGCCAAGTTTTAATTTCTGGAGTTCTGGCAGTCTGGTTCCTGTGACTGGTGGTGAGTGGTAAGCTCCCAACTCCGCCCTTCTCAAGTAATCCAGTGCTTTTGGAATTCTCAAGATGAATTGGGTGAAGTCTTAAACGTGAACATACCAATGTGTTTAAGATAAATTGTTTCCCGAATTTAGTGTACTAATTACAAAGGATTTTTAGATAAAACACATGGAAACTGGATATATTTCTTTGTTCTCTGTGTTTGCAATAGTTGTAGCAATGGAAAGTTTTGATAGCCACTGGTTATTGATCTATCCCACATGACATCACTCCTGTTGCTGTTGGTGGGCAGTTATGATGAAAAACGGTGGACAAATTTAATGGTTTTAGTTTTAAACCATGTAAACAAAGGTTTAATTTGGGAGATAAGTGATTTATACTGTGTATGTTATAGCTGCATTCTTATTCAATACAGTCCACTGCATTGGAAGGCTCAGCCTTCAGCCTTGTGTGCAGTTGTGAATGTTTGCTAGTGTGTTCAAATACCTGTTGTATTTTCATATGTGTGTATAACGTTTGACCATGGAGAAATATCCTCTTCCTGCAGAAAAGAGAGTTAACAAAACTAGGGTCAAAGAATTCTGCTCTGGGCAGCCTTTGCTGAGCACCTATAAATAAAGCATGCATAATGGCTTTAAAATTTACATTTAAATGCGTGCATTTGGTGGATGGAAGAGATTATTGCATTTTAAGCCCTATTTTAGTACTTTGTGTAATCAAAGCATGGTTCTGTGTGTCTGGTGAAGTATCTTTGTGGTGTAACTCAGAGGTAATAATGTTTTGTTATGTGAAAATTTGTTGTTCAGCTTGTCCACAAAGGTGATTTCTTAGAATATCTGTGGAATAGGTAAAATAAACAAGTACTCAGTAGATAATCAGTAAACAAAACAAATCTTGCTGGTTCTGTCTCAGCATCCTAAATTAGTCACTAAGGAACAACAGTAAAGGAAAGCAGAAATTTTCCTTTGGCCTGGTGTGCTATGCTTGGTAATTTCAATACTTTCCTAGAACAATAAATTTCTGTCCCTAGAAAATGCATATAAGCTTACATATTACATAAAGGCACATATTCAAAGGGCCCTTTTTCAGGTAGTATTGCTTTTGGAGAGATTTTAAATGCAGGAGGGCGTGAGTCAAAAGCAGGTATTCTATAACTTGCTTCTCAATAGCCAGTGCATTTAGACTCCATTTCTTCTGCTTGTGACTAAGAGCCTCAGACACCCTGAGGAAAGAAGGTTGTCCTTGTTTAGAAAGAAAAAGCAGCCTGGAGTAGGGTTTTCAGACTTTTATTACAGCTGCAGAATAAAGATGAGAAATCAGTGTTCCAAGTAAGTGGTTTTACAGTTAGAGCACTGTAGAATCTAATGCATTATGTGCTAAAAGAGGAAGAAATGTAAAGAACAGCTAATAAGGTTAGATGTATTTCTCTTTTGGCTTTTCAGCAGAGTCTTATTTCCTGTGCTGCATTACCCTGACCAGCTCTAATACGTGCAGAACAATAATGAATGCCAATGTACATTGCCCCTCACCTCCCCTTCATTGTTTATACATTGGAATTTTTTTGTTCCAATTTTCCTATAGACCACTGCAGGCTCCATGTTTTCCTTTGGATTAAGTGTGCTGCTGTGATTTGCATGCATGAAGAAAATCTAACTGAATTTTCCATTTTTATTGAAAATATGAAAAAAAAATCGTTATGTATTGTCCTCTGGGAAATAACTGCAGCATTTGAATAGTGCTTAGAATTACATCAAAGATTGCAAGTGTGTGTGTGGGAGGAATGGCATAGCAATGCTTTAGAAAAATTACTTGGTTTGGGAGATTTTGTATTGCTTTTTTTAATGTTTGAACTACCACATTGCTATTTGCTTTTGACGGAAGATGTTAGCTTTAGAAATGAAGATTTTTACCAGTTAAGCGTAATATGCATTTAATTATCTACTTTCCCTGTTTTTGTACTATTTTAACCCCTTTGTGTATTTGCACTAGCAATACATTTTCTTATTTTAAAGAAAAATTTGTCTGCTTATAATGTATATGGCTTTATGCCAAGAAAAGGATATTTACTCCTTTTATTTAATGCAGGAAGACAAGTAGTCCTTTTGCTTTTCATTCATAGAATTCTGAAGCTTCTTTAGATGGTGTAAGGAGAAGTCTTACTGATTTTGTGTCTGCTTAAGTAATCCCTTAAATGCTCGCTGCTGTTTAGAAGGGAAAATATATTGATGTTGAAAACTGTAGATTTACTAAAAGTAATATCAGCAGGAATGTGAAAGGAGGGATTAAGTGATTTAAACACCCACTTTTTAAAACATTCAGAAATAATAATTTCCAAGTGTTGACCCCTGTGCCATGTGAGATCCCATTATTTCCAGATGAATAGATACTGCTTCTGTCACTTGGGAAATGTTGCTTCAGTTTTTGCTTTTTCTCCCCCTATACATTGTTGTGTTATTCTGTTCTTGTTCTCACATTTGCAAATTCCAACTGTCCTTTCCCATTTTTAACCCTGATCATGGAACTGATGCTGAGCCAAGTCTTAGCTGGTCTCCTAAAGCTCTGTAACTTACACAGTTGTACTGAGAGTCCTTGTAACCACTGCACCTCTTGGCCGATTTCAGACAGCAGTGAGAGTTGTTTTATGAAAATGAGTGGCCTATTTAAAGTCAAGTGATCATTAAATCTCTTGGACAGGAAGGACTGAGGTATGAGCTCAGCTATTATTAAACATCAGAGAACTGGGGATGGGAGGAGAGGAGTTACAAGTGCTCTGATAAAAGAAGGAAGTAAGCTGATATTGGTGCTTATCTTTTTGTTTGATATCAGAAATCCAGTTAGAAAGCAAAATCCTATAAAGTCAGGCTTTATGCTTCCTCTTCAGTTGGTTGCTTCTTTTTGAGGTGGTAAGAATTAGTGAAGTGGTTCTTTCCTCATCTTCTTTTGTGTAAGAATTGGCAACAACTAAAAAAAATACCTGATTGTAATTTTTCTTTCTGGTAGGCATTTGATATTGAGGAATAAGAGACTCACAATTTGAGGTGCCAGAGCAGTTTGCATGTTTGTCTTTGTCTTCAGTGACATTGAAGGGAAGGTGCTATCAGGGATACTGGTGAGAAAGTGCTTGGATTGTCATCTTAGTTCTTTTGCTCCTGCTCTTACTTTCAGGAATTTGAATTCTCTTAGAAGGCCCTAATTGTAATGAACACTCCCAGCATCGACTTTGTTGTGCACAGAACCCATCATCAGGCTTCAACAGTGTGGGAGTGGTGCTAATCCCATGAGGTGTGGCTACAAACACCCACTCACCAGTTTAGTTTTGCACAGACAAAGGGTATCTCCAGTTTGGTTTTCCAGGATGTGTGCTGAGGAGTGAAGGAGAGGGGATGATTAACCATTGATGAGTCTAATAAAACACATTCCTGTTACAACAGCAGCAGCCAGAGAATGTGGTGCTTGAGGAAGTGAGGGTAAGTGGTAACTGCTCTCTGAGGCTGTGAAACACAGGCTAGCCTAGAGTCACTTCTGGGTCCATATACTTGTGTGAAGTTTTATGACCTTGAGAATCTGCAGGTTTTTCTAATGTGTTGGTATTATTTAGCTTTTCATGTGGGTTACCAGTACCAAAACATTATTAGCTTTATTTGTTATAGAAAATTAAGAATTAAATGCAACAAATATCTGAGGGAAAATCGAAGTGTAATTTAAGGTGTGATGAAGTGGAACAAAAGCTGAGCCAATTCCAATAGTAAATGAATGCCAAATAGGGAAGTTGTTGCTCTTTTCTCTCTTCCTGCACAAGTACGTGTCCTGCTCCCTGCATTAGGTTGGTTCTTGTGCCAAACTCCACAGTGTCAAGTCAGAAGTCAGCTCGCTGGGAAGCAGAAAGATTTCTAGTTTTGAGGTTTTGTGTGTGCTGGGGAGTAGGGGTGGTTGTGTTTGTGTCATCTGTCTTTTTCATGTCTGTCCCTCCCTGCTCTTAGTTTATTTTTTAGTCATGAGTTGAACTGACTTTCTGGAGAAGCCCAATGAACCCCCAAAATGGCTCAAAGTAGGCAGCAGGAGCTCAGAGAAGGAGAATGCAGTGTGCTGTGTTCCTTTGATAAATTGTTAATTGGTTCAAACTGCATTGTGCAACTTCACCCTACCTAAACCCAAGGAAGTTGAGCAACATTTTGAGAAATTGCTGGATTTTGAATAAGTTTTTATTTTGATTATTAAATTGACTTTAACAGGGTAGGATCCTGCTACTCTGAGTTTTTAAAAAATTTGTTTACAGTTTAATTTACAACTTGCATATACGTAACACCGTATCTGCAAATGCTTAATGAGCAGTTAAGCTTCACTAAGCCCACTATACAGAATATTATTTTTTGTGACCTATTCTTGCCAGTGCTTCTTGTTGCCTTAGTATTTTGCACTTCGTAGCTCTCATAACTTAGTACTAATCACTATAGTAAGAAATGGGGGACTGTGTTTTTACAGGAGAAGTGAAGCCCACAATATCAAGTAATATCTGTGAAAATGTTCATTTTCCTGCAGATAACTTTTGAGTAAATTGACATAGATTTTAAAACTTAATACTTTTTTTTAAGATCATACCATGTACAGGTCTACTGAAGCTTATTTCTGAAGTTAAGGAAGTTTGGCTTCCTTTTTGAGACTTTTGATATTCAAGAGTGGGTGTTTTATTGCTCCCCTGAGATAAATTCTTTAAAAAGATTGATGGGGGGAGACGAAAAAAACCATGACAACCTTTTTAGTTCATTATATGACCATGAATTAACTTGGAGTAAGGAATCATTTTGGCAGTATTGCATAGTTATTTTTGTTCATTACCCTGTCTTTGAAATGAGAATATTTGGTTTGGGGAAAAATATTTAAAGTTTGTGTTTTTAGTGGTTTCCTAAGTTGGTTTTTCAGCTGGAGGGAAAACAGAATGAAGAATGGTGAAGACTTTTAAGTCCTAATCAAAGCAATCTTAGTTAGGTTTTATCTGGTCAGGAAGGGCTTGTAATATGTTACTAGAAATTATGATTTATTTTTATTTTTATTTATTTTTTTTTCTTCCCCCCAGGTGATTCATGGCAGGGGACGTGGAAGGGTTTAGCTCCTCCATCCATGACACCAGTGTCTCTGCAGGATTCAGAGCACTGTATGAGGAGGGATTGCTTCTTGATGTCACACTTGTCATTGAAGACCACCAATTTCAGGCCCATAAAGCACTGCTTGCCACCCAGAGTGATTACTTCAGGATTATGTTCACAGCAGACATGCGAGAACGAGATCAGGACAAAATCCATTTGAAAGGTCTGACAGCTACAGGCTTCAGTCATGTCCTCCAATTCATGTACTATGGAACAATTGAACTGAGTATGAACACTGTTCATGAAATCCTCCAGGCTGCCATGTATGTCCAGCTTATAGAGGTGGTAAAGTTTTGCTGCTCTTTTCTCTTAGCTAAAATCTGCTTAGAAAACTGTGCAGAAATTATGAGACTTCTGGATGATTTTGGTGTAAACATCGAAGGAGTCAGGGAAAAACTGGATTCCTTTCTGCTAGAGAATTTTGTGCCTCTCATGTCCAGACCTGACTTTCTCTCATATCTGAGCTTTGAGAAGCTCATGTCTTACTTGGATAATGATCATCTGAGCAGGTTTCCAGAGATAGAGCTGTATGAAGCTGTTCAGGCCTGGCTACGCCATGATAGAAGACGCTGGAGACATACGGACACCATCATTCAGAACATCAGGTTTTGTTTGATGACACCATCCAGTGTTTTTGAGAAGGTTGGTGCATTTGAAAAGCAATAGGCAGGATTCATCATTTAGCTAGGGCAGCATGCCATTGAATAGGTAAGATTCCAGAAGCTATGAAAAGGAGCAAAATGATAGCATTTATTTTTCTAATAAAGAAAAGCACAGAAGGCAAACATCTAGAAGTGTTGTCTCTGGTTATTAGACAATAATACCTACAGTGGCTGGAGAACAGGTATGTTTGCAGTACATGTCTATACGTGACTTTATATGGAAAAGACCTTTTGAAATAAGATCACTTGGATCTAGTTTGATTTCAAACATTCTTAACTGTTTTCCACAAGTTGCTGCTTGCTTTCCAGAGGCTTTAGACCTGCACATAATATGTAGGGTGTATGTTATGATGATTGTTATTAATATAATCAGAAATAGTCACTGTAGATCTTATGTGGTTTAAGTACAGGGGAGGATTATTTACAAATGAAAAGTAGCATCTGCTCTTAAATCTACAGAGTGTTGTTGTTGTTGTTGTATCTTCAGTACTTGTGCTATTACACAGCAGTTAGCAGTAAGCCCTGATCCTGCAAAGTTACAGATACACTTGGTTGTACACAAGACATAATACAATCAAAAATTATTGATGGTATCAAATGCAATTATTTACATATCAGAGGACTCTTTGTAGCAGGTGATCTTGTAGTACAACTTTCATTTTATGTAGTAAGAGTTAAAAGAGAAGCCTTTTCTATTGAAGAACAGACAAATTTTCTAGTTCTTGAGAATCTCCGAATATCTGTTAACAGTAGAGGATTGCAATACTTTGTAAGCAGTTCTCTTACCAGCCAGTAACAGTGTTCAGCTTAGGAATTATTTGATCTATGCTGTTTTAACAATGGTAATTTTGTGTTACAAGATACAACTTCTGTATTTTTCACCTCTCAGCAAATTAATAGGAGTTCAGACTCCATGTTTTTGTTGTGCTTCTTACAAATATAATCTCCCATATATTTTTACTTTAGTATCTAGTAAATATACAGACAAGATTGTATTGGTTTTGGTGGTTTTAAAGGCCACTGGATCATCCAAGCAGTAATTCTTATACTTATCATAAGAGCTATTAGTTACTTCAGACTAGTGAATTTTTATATTTTGGATTTTTTTCTCTTTGTGTGAACTAAGTGTAGGAAGTAATAATACATAAAATATATTTATGATGCTATATAGACTTAAACAAAATAAATATGTAAACATATTTTAGAACACTAATGTTTGTATTGGGTTAAAACATTTTTAACTAGCAAGAGCTGAACTTTGCAGGATACTGTGTAGTGTCTTGTTTTAAATAGCACTTCTACCATATTATTACATCATTTAAGCCCTTCAGTAATAAAACCTACAGAATTCACAGCATATTTTTTGAGGTTAATCTAATAAGACAGTATTTGTGTGAGTCTCCTTCAGCTCTCTGAGTTCTGGGGATGCAAGCTCAAGCATTGAGCTGTCTTCAGTTAAATTTCTGTAAGTGCAAGTGAAAGTATATGTTGGTCTTCAGCATATATTTGGGTATAACTTCTGGAGTTGGTTTTGCTATCGTTGGTATAAATCCTGCATACAGTGCTTCTCATGTTTTAACTTGACAGCTACCAAATGGCTCAATAGCTATAACTTCAGGAGAGAAGTTGTTTTCAGCATGCCAGGTTATAACATAAGGTTATATTCATAAGCTTTTACATACCTACATCTAAAAGCTTTATCTGGTAATACCCTTTCTGTTAATTGTGTGTGGGAGCACAGAAAAGCCAGTGAAGGTTATGGAGTGAGGCAGCTCAGCAGAGGGAAGCAGAGCTAATTCTGTCATTTGTTACTGCAGCTAGGAATGCATTTGTGTTCTACCCTAGAGTAGAACATGCATTCTCTATGGCTAGAGAGTATTAAGTTATGCAGCAGGACAAGTGACAAAGGACAACTGCGGATGGAGCCAACATCAGAATACAGAACACTTTATTTTTTTAATAAAAGAGAATGTCTGTTCATTGTTCTGGCAGTAATTCGGGGAGAGCCTCTTTCCTCCCTGTGTAGATTGGGAAAATAGTGGTAAAACTCCTTTTTTGGAGATCCACATACAGAATCCACCCTTTTCCTGAAGCCAGCACATACTAAATGCATGAATGTACCAAATACAGTCTGAGCTTGACTCTTCCAGTTCACCAAACTCTGTATTTGCTGTACACTGACTGGCTTGTCATGTACTTTTGTGTAATCTTTCTAATACACGTTTCTCAGATGCCTGTCACTGTAGGATATAAATAACTTACATAACTTAACTTTGCAAGTCATGGTAAGGATACTTTTGGTCTCTTAAGCCATTCTGTTCCTTACATCATTTTTTTGGAGAGGTGTACAATTTAAAAATTAAATCAGTGAGTCTGGGTTAATATTTGGAGGCTAGTGTGCATTTAGAGTACACAAGTGAAGGCACAGTGTATTTGCTACTGCAGATTGTCCTGGAAGAATGGCTTCTGAACTATGAGTAGGTACTCCTTTTGTTCCTCAGCCCTTAAAGTGCATGCAGATGTATGGGAGAAAATGGAAAGATAAATCAAGTAAGGATTTAGAGAACAGTTAAAAAGTAAAGGCAAAGGGTTTGGAGAAAAGCACAAGTTTCACTATCCATGTTGGGCTTTCCTTTTTTATGAAACACATCCATGGCTCTGAAAGTCTTGAGGAAGTTTGGAGATAGAAGTTGGAGTGCCTTTCACCTGGATCACTGAGTTAATCTCTGTGTTACTAGAGGCAACCATGACATGATTTCCCTGAAATTGTTTAAGCTCCATTTAGTTTCTGTGTACTACTCAGATTGAAATGTTGTTTCAAAATTTCTGTCCTTAAAACCCAGGGGTTTTTTATGTCCAGTCTGTAAGGTTTGTTATGACTAGCCTATGCTGATTTATTAATTGCCAGCTTAAATAAAAAATTTACTAATCACTAGGTTCATCAGCTTCTGCTGTAGAGGTAGGATGAATAGCACTTCCCTTTGAATATCTGTTGACCTGTTCCTAGAAAATCGTAATTTTTCAGAAGATGTCATTGTAATTTTATGTTACTGTGACTTTACCTTTCATAAATGTGTTGAATTTCCTTTTTTTCCTATTTACCTTCATGTCTAGTAATACATATGTATCTACTTACACAACTTTTTTTGAAGCAAAGTGTAGAATAAGAAGTGTGGGTGAAGTTAGAGGCCTCTCTTACTGTAAATAGGTGCCGTGTTTAATATTTTGGGGTGTTAAGGTTACTATTTGAATAGATTTGCTAGCAGTATTTATTATGTGCTGAGCTTCTTAATTGTGGCATATAGATTGTTGACTCCACTCTGATTTGAGGGATTAGGTTGAGTTAGACTCCAGCTTGACTTTGACAATTTCTCTTTCCAATTTTTAAAAAGCAACAGCTGAGTAATTAGAGGGCATTGTCCTTGCTGCACAGAGGCTGTGCCTTCCTGTGGTTAGGCTGAAAATGCTTAAGTGATTTCTATTCTTGCAGAATAGCCCTTCAAAGCCCTTTACTGGTACTGAGCAGTTCTCATACCAGCTTATAATTGTGATTAGAATATGGCCAGAGGTAAGTGGATGTGAAAACAATAAGGATCCTTGTTGTGGAGTTGATGGATCTTTAGTTTTGATTCAGGTTAATATCAAGTAAAATAAGTTTGGAGTTTTTCTGAGTAAGAATTTGGTCTTTGGGAGTGTGCTACAGATGCCATCATTATTCATTGGAAAAGTGGAGCACTGCTTCTGTACTCCTGGTAGCTGAGTTTGAGTTGCATCACACATCCATAATTGGCAGGCTTAGAAAACGTAAGTGCAATTAGAATCTTAAACAGTTCTCCTTTTACATGACTGGAGATGATAAAGTGACATTATGAGCCATCGAGATTTTTCTGTGCTTTTGTTTTTGTCTTTGGGGTTTTTTTACCAGTTCTACAGAAGGAAGCAAGTTAATATCCACTCATACAATAACATAGTAAAATTTAGTTACCAGGTGCACAAATAATAGCTGTTTAGTTTAGGGCAGTTCAAAAGAAGCCTTTCTTTCTGGTTTTGAAAGCTCTTTCCTATAAACCTAAGTAAAAAGAATACAAATAGAGCAGTAGCTGTAAATGGTTGTACTAAGGTCAAATGTGTTACAAAACATTTACCTTGCATTTCATTGCTCTTCCTGCAGCTTATTAATTAGTGTAATTGTTTTTGGGGAGGTGGAAAGTTGAGCATAATGTGAGACACAGCTGGTCTTTTGTGGGGATAACTTTTCTAATTAGAAATTAATGGCTTAATTGTTTGTTTTACTTCTTCATATAATACAACTGGAAGATTCTGAGACTTCCATAGCTGCTACAACTAGAAAAGCACGTATTCAATACAGCAGAAAAATAGGCAATGATTAATCACTGCATTCATTTGGAAGGCCAGCATTTTTTATGTAGTGTTTCACTGATTTAAAATGAAGAAGAGAAAATGCATTAAAGCTCAAATTTACTGTAACTGGAGGATGCCCTAGGGGGTGAGTAGAGAGGTGGATGTTTTTAATTATTTTTACATCTTTTATTACAGAATAACACATTTGATTTTGTTTATGCTATTCTCAGTCTGTGTAGCTGGAAATCTGACTGAACCACTGGTAGTTCAGACACTGAGACAGTTCCCATTCTCCATCTCTGGAGATCTTGTGGAAACTCTTACCTTAGGATGTGTCCCAGCATAACCTCTTTAAGAGGGTTTTCTCCAGAAAATTAAAGAAATAATTGGAAAGAATGGAAAGAATGTAAAATGTAATCACATGAGCAAAGCTTTTGCACTTGGATTAAATTCCTTTTTTGATGGTATGACTGGGGTTGATAAGGAAGTCCAATTTAAAATGCCTTTGAGACCCTTCAGCAAGATAACAGAACAGTTTAAAGAAAAACTTGGTGAATGCTTTGAAGCATTTATGTATTTTTTCAATTCAGAGTTGATGATGTACTCTTTAGGAATGCACATTTGTTTTACTTCAGTGTTCGTGACATTTGCTGTACATTTCCATCTGTTTTGCCAAAATCAGTGTGTTCTGTTTGAGTGTTGGTAATTATGGACACATTCCTTCCAGAGCTTCTCTGTTTGAACTTAACAGGAAAATTGGTCTGTTGATAAGCACTTTGATATTTGCTGATCAACTTCTTGTTGCTACTTACAGGTAGTGGCAGAGCCTACTTTTGAAAGCTGAGGGCTTTCCTTCTGCATATTTTGGGTGTCAGATAGAAGTTCCTGCAAAGGACCACGGGCTTTCATCTGCTGCCATTTACAACTGAGAGTTGTTTTAAATACCAAACTACCTAAAATTTAATGCTTCTCCTTTTTGATTATATAGACAAGTAATGAAAATTACTGTAAAATTATATGAAAGCATAGGCAGAGGGTTGTTCTTACTAGGGGCTGAACAGGGCTTTCAAATAGGTCTAGAACATTTCATAGTGTGTAAGTGAAAGTGGGCCATATGATCTACATTTGCTTTGTTTTCATTTGCATCAAGCAAGTGTGAGCAGCCTGTACTTTTCTATAGGCATATCCTAACATTCATCTTAGACTGCCATTTGAGCCTCAGGAGAGCTACTGCTCCTGTATGGCAGAGGTTATGCTGGTGAAAGATGGATGGCTAAAACCAGGTATTTTTCCTTGACAGCCAAGTCTAGGAATGCTCCAATTACCTTTTCTTACCAGAAGTGAGGTAGTGGATCACTCTTGTTTTTTTTCTGCATATTGTAAGAATTGCTAGTGTTTGTGTATTTTCATGTTCAGCTTCTCAAACTTGTGCTTGTCGAATCTTCCCCTGAACTTCAGTCACAGAGGGATGTTAATAACTGGGAGTTACATTTGCTCCTTGATGTCTTTTTCATTTGAGGTAAGAGCTTGAAGCTTTGCTTTGACATGAGCGCCTTGCTGAAGATAAGCAGTAGTAAACCAATAGATGGATTCTCTGGTCTTGAGGATCTTCTCTGGAAGAGATACTCCTTGTTTCCTTTGGTGTGTTCTCGTGGGGTGAGATTAAGGCTGTGTGAAGGAGTAGAATGATGAGGTTGTAGGCTTATTTTAATTCTGGTTTCTTGCTGGCATTCTAATTTCTAGATCTAATAACAGAGTTGTAAATGTTGAGGGAGAAAGAAAAACATTTTCCATCTCTGCCAGGCTTTACTCTGCCAGGCTTCACATTGCAAGCATGTTGATCCTGTTGTCTCCTATAATTATCCAAGGAAACCTGAACGGCGTGTAGGTGGAACAAAGATAATTTATGTTTTTATTTAATTCCAAAGAGAATTCCCAGTTTGTGAATACCTGAAGTAGTCCTACTGGTTTAGAATTTGAAAGTTCCTTTTAAGGATAAAGTAGCCCAGCCATGATTCTTTGTTATTTTAACTACCTTTTTTATTTTTTGTAACCTTTACATGTTACCATTTTTCTGTGCTGTGATTCTCCTTGCCAGCATATTTTCTGTAATTTATGTTCAGTCTTTTCAGTCAGGCAAGGTATATGGTTTATTCTAACAAATACCATATGAGCAGATCTGCCTTTGTATGATATATTCTTTATTTGCAATGGGAAAATAGAGCTGATGTTCCCAGAAGAGTTGGGTTTACTGTGGGTTTTCTGTAACTACTGTACCTGAGTAAACCTTTTTGCTCCAAAGTCTCTTCTGGCAAAAACAGTAGAAAGAAGCTGGACATTGCTGCAAAAATAATATATGTGATCTGCATGTGACCATCCTCCTTTTTTTCAAACTAAGATAAGTTGAACTTGTCAAAATTAAAGTGGAAGAAAGAAAAAGTGTAAATAAAAACATCAAGTCACTGTCACTCAAGCTATACATTGCTTTACAATAGTAAGTTAGTATTTGGCCTTTTTTTTAAAATCTGATGTTTCAAACTGTCTCAAGAACTGTGAAAATTTTGTTCAATAATAATAGTTCAAAAGATTTCTTTTAAAAATCATCCTTTGACAGCAGAATGTCTTAATTACTACACAAGGAAGAGATGATTAACAGATGGCCAACAAAATTTTAATGGTATGTGTTCATGGAACAAGCAGCTACTTTATTCACAAGATATGAAGAAGATGAATTTCCAAATTGCTTCCCATATGCGTCAAAATTCATACCACCACCCCTGAGGCATTTGTTCTTTGGGACAGAGGATAGGAGAAGGGGGTAAAAGATACCTCAAAATAGAAGCTCTTGGTGTTACCTGGTGATCACTTGAAATTTCGGAGTGGCCTCAGGTTTTTTTTCAGAGCATTGCTTCCTATTTAGAGCTTGTGGGTACTAAAGGCTTTCAGACTGTTTGAAAGCAATCCAATTTTATGTGAAAGAAACTGGGATTTAGGATCAAATCTGATGGAAGATTTGTGGATTTGGCAACATCTAGCAGGTTTTTATTTGTTTTAGCAGTGTGATTCAGAATGCTGTGTTATACCAGACTGTACAGGAAGAGTGAGGCCTCTGAAGAGATTCCCACGGTGAGCTGAGGACTGCCTTGAGCTAGATTAATTGAAATATTCAATACAGGGATGAGTTTTGGAATGGTCTCAGGACGAGCCTCAGGCACTTAAATTGGCTTAGATAGGAGGAATGGTCCCAGAAAGGGATTCTTATTTTCCCTTGTGCCTATAACTCCAATAAAACTGAGCAGGGATGGCTCTTAGATTGTAACCCTCACCTGGGAAGTGGAAATTCAAACCTACCTCTGCAATTTGCCATGGAAATGCACAACCAAAGGATTATAGGTGGAGATGTTTCCTTCTTGTATTAGGGGCATATGTTAACATGTGGAGACTCACAGAGGGAAAACCATAAGATTGTCATCATGATGAGTGGTTGGTGCAAGCACATATTCTGAAGGAAGGCAGTTGGGTACCTTTCCTTCCCACCCCATGGCAGTTTAATAGCCCTGTGAGCAGAGCCTGGCGTTTGAGAGCTCAGGCTTCATTTGTGAGAATTCAGAAAAAAAACAGGCTAGAGTAGGCCTTGGTAACCACAGAATGGGTGTGTAGAGTGTCTTTGAAACCCAGGAAAAGATGGAATTTTTAATTTGGGTACTCAATGGATTAAGCAGAAGATGAACAGAAGCTTTTTTCAGGAGAAGGAATAATGATTTTTAGACTAGGGGATTTCAGTTGTGCCTAATTCCAGCATAAATTCTGCATGTGATTATTCTGCTGAAAATGTTAGTCACTGCTCTTAATCACTAAATTGCCTTCTGGATTTTGGATAACAATACATCAGTTTAAACCTTCATGCATAAATGCAATTGCTCTCAAGATTGCCTGAATGAAAGTAAAATAATCTTCTAATGACGCGTAGTGATTTAGGCTTTCTGGATTGTTTCTCTTTGTCAGAATTTTAATATCTTTTAAATGTATTCATAGGTAAAAACATCAGAGTTTTATCGATACTCCCGGCAGCTGCGACATGAGGTTGACCAAGCCATGAATTACTTTCATAGCGTTCACCAACAGCCTTTGATGGAAATGAAATCGAACAAAATTCGTTCTGCCAAACCCCAGACTGCAGTATTTAGAGGAATGATAGGACACAGTATGGTAAACAGTAAAATTCTTCTCTTGCACAAACCGAGGGTCTGGTGGGAACTGGAGGGTCCTCAAGTACCTTTACGACCAGACTGCCTTGCCATTGTAAATAACTTCGTGTTCTTATTAGGTGGGGAAGAACTGGGGCCAGATGGTGAGTTCCATGCTTCATCCAAAGTGTTTAGATATGACCCAAGACAGAACACTTGGCTACGGATGGCAGACATGTCTGTGCCACGTTCTGAGTTTGCTGTTGGAGTGATTGGCAGGTATGTTTATGCAGTGGCTGGGAGAACCAGGGATGAAACGTTTTACTCGACTGAACGGTATGATATTACTGAAGATAAATGGGAATTTGTGGATCCCTATCCAGTCAATAAGTACGGCCATGAAGGGACTGTGCTTGGTAACAAGTTGTATATCACTGGTGGAATTACATCATCTTCAACTTCTAAGCAAGTGTGTGTGTTTGATCCCAGTAAAGAAGGGACAGTAGAGCAGCGAACACGGAGAACTCAAGTGGTCACTAACTGTTGGGAGAACAAATGCAAAATGAATTATGCAAGATGCTTTCACAAAATGATTTCTTATAATGGTAAGCTTTATGTCTTTGGTGGTGTCTGTGTGATCCTGAGAGCCTCCTTTGAATCTCAAGGATGTCCATCTACAGAGGTTTATGACCCTGATACAGATCAATGGACCATATTGGCTTCTATGCCAATAGGTAGGAGTGGTCATGGTGTAGCTGTTCTGGACAAACAGATAATGGTTCTTGGAGGCCTTTGTTACAATGGTCATTACAGTGATTCGATTCTCACTTTTGATCCAGAGGAAAACAAATGGAAAGAAGATGAATATCCAAGGATGCCGTGCAAGCTGGATGGCTTACAGGTCTGCAGCCTGCACTTTCCTGAGTATGTTTTGGAGCATGTTAGACGTTGCAGCTAAAACAGAATGAGCAACCCAATAAAATACAAAAGAGCTGTAATAATTTGTTGAAAAAAATTGCAAACCAGTTGAATTCCTGCAGGACATTTCCTTGTGTATGAGAACAACAGCTTAATGCTCAAGAGAAACAGGATGTATGGGAAGTGTACTTACCAAGTTTATTAGAAAAGGTGATAGTTGGGCTGAACTTGTGAAAGCTTTGTTGTTTTTTTAAGCATAGTTGTAAGTATGAGAAAAAATATGAATTTGAGTCTACTTTTTTTTTGGTAACATTTTATGTCCACAATGTATTCTTTTTTTTAATAGCCATTACACCACTGCTTTTGAAATAAGTTGAGTTTGACAAAATATTTGTGAAAGGAAGAGAAGAAAGATGTTATTTTCATTTTTTTATTGAGCATCAAATTACAGCTTATCACCTGTACTTGAGTACAACAGGTATAAAGTAACAAAACCAAACCATTTCTGTATTTTATGTTGTCTTTTAGATGCTTCTCCCATTAACTGCAAAGTACTCTCAAATCTACTAGGTGTTTTTGTTTCCCCTTATTTATGTTGGAGAAGAATTTTAACCCTTTTGCATGACCCTTTTCCTGGTTTTGTACCGTTGTACCAGTAAGTCTGCCAAAATGCAAATTACACATTTTCTACTAAATTGAAAACAAGGCATTTTTATATCAAAACACTATTTCTATGCTGCCTTCTATTGTCTGTGTTGTGTTTGTTGGTGAGTAAAAAAATGTATACACACATGTGCATACACTGTAAAAACTGTATATAAATGCATCTTTTTATGTGCAGTTACAATATTATATTTTAACTAGTGCACAGATTCAGCCATATCTGTTGAATTTAAGGTATTCTTTCATGAGCTAAATAATTCAAAGTTCTTAAGTGAAACTGGAAGCCTCATTTGGTATCAAAGTATCTTATCTTTAGTATATACTGATTGATTCAGTAACCTTAAACTCTTTATATTGTTGCTACATAATGAACTGTTGGTTGTTTGTTATTTTATAAATTATTTTTTTTAAAGTAAACTCATTTTACCTGAGTTTCTTTTTGCTTTCAATTTGCTGCCCAGTTTTCTTTTTTTTTTGTTGAAATAGAAAGCATCAATAAGCAAATTGACACTTTGCTCATTCATCACTGCTGCAACCCACAGTTATTTTTGGAACTGGATACTGGATATGCGACAGTTTATTGTCAATGATTTGCTTATACTCACACTTCAATATGAGTACTCATACTGAAGTGGTATAATCTTTTTATTATTATTATTTAATTATTAACTGTTAAGAACTACTATGTTTTGAAAATGTGGAGTTAGGTGATTGGTTTGTTAGTATAATTTCTGTTTCTTTTATAAAATCCTACACAGTTGTGGCTACCGACCTTGGAGTGCCTGAATAGAGATGGCTGGTCCAAGAGGGCTTTGACTATTCCATTGTGTTAACTTGCAGGTATAAATGACAGCAGATTGGTAAGAATTATCTGCCAAGACATAAATAATAGCAGTAACTGCATTTTGACTATGTTTGTGTATGTAAATTAGCCACTTGTAGAACCCAAAGGGGAGATCTGGGGACGTTGAAGGCTCACACGTAGTTCAGATGCTGAAACAAGAGCTGCATATTTTGTAAAATCTTATGCTGCTGTGTTCCATTTGAAGCAGTAGACTTTACTTTATATGCAGCAAGGCAAAACCACTTTATTCAGCATCTTCAGTCAGAATTCACTGTAGAAAAGGAATGTACAGTACTCAGGGAGTTCAAAAGAATGCACTTATAAAGGGACCAAAATCACCCTAAATTTTCCATGATTAAAATAACACCTACTTGTGTACATGAAGTTTGAAATAATAGAAGTTAAAACAACATGTAAAACATCTCATACTGTGTTCCAGTATCTTTGTTGGAATTATGTTCTGGGTTGAAATATGAGTATTTGGAGTTATATGGCAAGTCAGCAGATTTTTAGGGTTTGTTTATTGTTAGAAATGATTTATTAATTGAGTATTTTCATATATTTTAAAAAAAGAGGTAATGTTTGCCATCATAGCTGTAGTGATAAGTTATTTACACCAGAAGAGACTGGACCAAATATTGATATTCAGCCTTCTGATGCAGACTAGTTTGCAGCTAAATTTGTCTTTTTTAATAAGAATTCTGTTTACTGAATTAGAAATCTAATTTACTTCCTTGATAGCCTAACTTAAAGCAAATTTGGCTTACACTAAAACCTCAGTTTCACTGTGAGACTTTGTGTGTTCATCACCCCACATGGGGAGAGAGAAACTGACTCTGGTAGGTGCTGGCCGTCTACATAGTTCATGGAATATTGGGGCACAAGAGAAAAAAAACAAGGTTGGGGTTTTTTTGTTTGGTTTGTTTGGTTTGGGGTTTTTTTGTTTGGTTGGGTTTTTTTGGTTTTTTTGTTTGTTGTTTTTTTTTTTTTGTCACCAGCTCATTTCTCAAGAAGTGAATGGGGCAGCAAGCTGATCCTGTGTGAGGTGGCTGTTTCATAGAGTACTTCACTTTATGTGGGGCTGGTGCCAGTGTGGGGAGCAGCCCTGGCTCTGGATGTCTGGTGTTCAGGAGTTAGAAGTCTTAGAGCCAAGACTTTACTAAAAGTAATGGTGAGGATGGGGGTGTCTCAAGTTTTTGAGTCTGCATTTAAGCGCCTTCTGAAGCTCTGTGCACTCAGCAACTGCCACTGAAGTCACTGGTAGGTGCTGACACTTGAAAAATGAACAACCGGATTGGTTTTGGTGCTCTGCTTTTAAGCTCATATTTATCTTCAGGTGCCCAGTTCTGAAAGATCTTGTTCAGGATTGTGGTAGTAATTGTTCTGTGAAATTATAATTGAACTGTTGGTTTCAGCTTCCCTGAAGCTGTGTCTCCATTGAGAGGCTCGCTGTAACCTTTCCAGCATTAGGGATGGTTGGAAGTTGCTTGGGATTAGAAGGGGTGGGATATGTGAGAATGTTCTGTCAATTTACATATCTACTGTGCTTTCATTGTTTCTGACCTTTTCTCTTTTATACTGCAGTGGAACTTTTGAGATAGTTACTTTGGTTACTTGGAGGGATTTTTTTTAATTGAAATATTTTTTTATGTTTGCTCTTAGTATTTAACTCCAGATAATTTAGTACCTTAATAGGAACAAACCTAAGATGGCTAATAAGAATTGTCTGTTACTATCAAATTTTGAGCATTATGGTCAGATCAAGAGGTGTTTTAAAAAATATTTAAATGCCTCTCACTTGTCAAGGAAAAGGTAAGTTATGGTCTTTGGTTATTAGATTTGAGAAGGTTCTCCTATTCCCATCCCACAATGGAATACCAGCAAATCTAATGTTACCCACATATTTAAAATTCAACATATGACTTGCTGTGAAAAGCAAGCGTACTTGCCTTTTTTTAGAAAGGTGGACATAATGAGTTACAATCTAGGGGTTTTTTTTTTCCACATCTGTAGAAAAAATGGATCAGCTTAATTTCTTAATTTAGCAACTAACTTCAGGAGGAGATTTTCTTCGACAATGGACAAAAAGCACAGTGTTCCTGTGAAGGGACTGAATACTGCCAGTTCCCATTTCACATGCTCCTAGGTCTGTTTCTAGGGGTCATTTGTTTTTTTTTTTAATAAGTACTGTGTAAGGAAAAAAAAGCTTGTATTCTGCCACAAAGTGTTGGTAGTTTCATTGTGAGAGGCATCAGCTGGCAAAAAGAAACTTTAGGAATTTTTTTCCCTGTGAATTGAGGTGGAAGAAGGCAGCCCTTGGTTTTACAGAGGTCCTGCTGTTTCAGAAAGCACTGTTAAGAAGTGGCAGCATATGAGCTACCTGGCAATCTCTTTTATGTTACTTTCTTTTGAAAAATGTGGATGCCCTACTTCCTGCAGTACGATAGCAGTCCTGTTAGAGCTAGCTCTGAGGGTTTGACTGCAATGTGTCCCTGGTTCCTGAGATTTGCAGCTATTTGTTCTTGAGGCCCTCCTGCCTTAGAATCCCAAAGTGCTGCATTTCCTCTTGCTGATAATATGGTAGCTGCTTGTGTCAGGGGTGAAGCTTCACTTGACACTCAGGAAACAAAGAAAAAATTCAGCAGGTGCAAATTCAAACTGATCTAAGAAACCCCATTGCTTAACTCATTATGTCCATTCTTTAGCAAAGGGAGGGTAAACATTGTGGGGAGACACTAATGGTTCTTTAACATAAACTTCTAGTTTGTGTCAGCCTGCATATGTCAAAGTCTTTTTAGAAGTAGTTGCATTTGTAGAGGTATTTTGCCTTTTTAATATACCTTTTCTTAAAATAAATAGTGAATTTGGCCCAGATTCTTTTAACACCTCAGATGTGGACTCCACATGTATGAATAGTCCAACATAGAAACAGAAAACTGTAAGGTAGTTAAACATGTAAGCACAAGTGTTACTGAGCCTGTGCTTAAGAGTTTATAGGGTTGGGGCCATCAGAGAAAACATCCCTCCTGCTCTCCTGCTAATAAATATATATAGGTGGTGAAGTTACTTGAATAAGCATCTGTCACACGTGGTGGGGTTTACTGAAGGAGAGCAGGAAAGAACATAACTGGAAAACACATCCATCTAAACAGAGCTTGCTGGTGTCCTGTAGCTAACATTCTGAGATTTTCATGGTTTTTAAACAACTTTAAGCTGCTTAAAATAAATACTAATGACTACTTTTGCATCTGTATTCTATTTTTGAAAGTTGGTGAGTAACTTGAAAATTTCCATTTGTGTGGGTAAACTTCATAAAACATAGTTGTATGTGGCAGGTGGCAGAAAAACTAATTTGTTTTGAGCACAGCTTTCCTGTGTATCCCTCTACTAATTTTTTTTACACTTCTCTAAGTTCAATTTATGTAACCTTTTAAAAATAGCTTTCAAAAATCAATTTTAAATACCTTTGGATTAAAATTTAGTTGGTAGCTAGAGGAAAATAATTTCTATTTGCAGATAGTTTTTATTTATGGCTGTGGTAGAAAAATCTTACTGTAAGTCTAGGAAATGAAGTGCTCTGTAGGACTGTAAAGTTAGCTATATTTAGAGAGGCTTTTATTACCTCAATGGGACCCATCTAACTTTTATGTCAGTGTTGGAGCAGGTAAAGGGAAGAGTGAATTATGTTTTTATTTTAAATATTTTCCCTATATATTGTTATTTTTGTAGATCTTTTTAAAATAAATTATTATATGCTGGAGATTGCAATTCCACTATAATATCTCACAATTCCAGTGTACAATATCAGATTGTTTGTATTGAAAAGAATGTATTTGATAAGTTAACAGGAAAAGTTATTTTCAAATGTACTGTGTTTGTGTCTAGCTATTTGAAATACTTTTCCTATAGAAAATTAAAATTATATGTATATGACCTCATATATCCATTCAGATTAACTGTCAAATGATTACCCTAGGGCTGCTATAAACTTCTCTAAATAATTTAAGAATTGCCTCTTTTTAACTGTTTTAAAGCATTTCTTCTTGTCTCTTTTTTTTTTTTTTTTGGCAGAAAGTAATTTTCCCTTGCTATGGATGCAGTATGCTCAGACTTGCATATGTGTTCTGTTTGGGTTTCAAGCTGAAAAAAATGTATAAAATGTGTATAAAGAAAAGTGTAAATAAAATATTTTTAATCTTTAAACACTCTTGTGTAAACTTTGTAATACTTAAAAATGTAGTGGACCTGGATTATTTTCTCCAGGACTTCAGAGATGACTCAGTTAAACAGCTCTTCAAAACTGTCTTATTGTAATGTTTATGTAAGATTTTGTTAAAAGTTACCCCATCAAGTTGGATGTGCTTATATAAGCAACTCTTCTCTTTAGCTGTATTTTACAATCTTCCCAGTCTTAATGCTGTAGTGCATTTTCCTGTTTACTCTGCATTTCAGGCTTGAACGAATGTTTGGAGTTGACTTGGTTGTTACATTTGTCCCGCAGTGGGAAGTGATGAATTTGACTGAAGGGCCGGGGCAGCCCTTGGTGCTGGTCAGCAGGCAGGACCCCGCTCCCTGCTGTGGGGTACACGGGACCCAGGGCTCCCACACCGTGTGTGCTGGCTGCCAGAAGGCCAGGGTACCGTTCTTAACACTTCCTGTCACAGGAAGGGGGAACTTCATTTCAGGATTAAAGGGTCACAGCAGCATTCAGCATTCCGATCAGCATTCTCCCCTTCCCCCGGGGAGGGGGAGAGCAGGTAAAACAGGTCATAATCCTATTTTCTCAAGCAGTCCAATGAAAGCCTTCCTTGTCAGTCCATTGCCACACTTTTCCTTTCTCTGTCACTGTTTTCTCAAGTCTCTTTCAGATCAAAGCCACTGGTTTAAAAGTCTGCTGTCAAGAATATTTGAAAATAACTGCGGTATCTTTATTTTTCTTTCAATACTGAGTTCTAAAATAGAATTTTAATTTTATTTTAATAATTCAAATTGCTTGAAACTTCATTTGCATAAAGTAACTTTCCCCATCCTCCCCTCCTTCCTCTCCTTTTTTAGTAACTTCCTTTATCCTACACAATGTACTGGTTAGTGGGAGAATGCTGTGGATGAATTAAAGGGAGGAAGGGGCACGTTAAATTGTGATATGTACCTGTTTTTAGTTCAAAAGGAGACCAAATGCATTAGACTGATACAGTGGAAGACAAGATGACAATCTTTTCACACTGTAAATATTACTTACATTTGTTTTTTATTTGCCTTTTTAATTTCCCCTCTCAGTGAGCCAGGTTGAATTTTTGGCAATACCTTTTTTCTAAGATGTCACAATGCCTGACTTTACTTACTCATTAGCACCTCTGTAGTTCATCAGACGTCTCCAACAAAGTTTCCATTGTTTCAATAAGAGCTTTCACATTTTGACTGGTTCCCACCAAATTCTTCACTTTTTTTTTTTTTTAATATGCAGCCTTATTTTTTGGCAGTAGTTAGTAACCTGCATTCACTTGTTTTGTATGGTATGACATCAATGTTATTTAGGCAAAGGGCTTATTTGGAGAATGCCTTCTGTATTCTTTGCAATAAATTATCCTTGTTGACATGAAATTCTTAATTTCAACAGCTGTTCCCCCTTTGTTATAGATTGGGGTTTTGGGTTCTGATTTACATGTTTGAGGTCTTTTGTTTATATGTTTCTTTTTTGAATCCATTAGCTTCATTATACAGAAAGGCAGAGTGTTGCTTTGGGTGTTGCACAGATTCTGCATCAGTTTTGCACCTTTTGTGTTCATAATTCTCTCGTGGATAGAAAGATCCCCTACCCAGCCTCTAGCCTGTCAAATTTTGCTGATGGTTCATGCCATCCTTTAACTGAAGTATCACCTGGTTCAAGGCAACTTTCTTGGCATGTACAAAACCTTCATTCAAGGAAGAGGGTAGGGATTATGTGTAAAGGCAGCTTCAATTTCTTGTTTTCATTAACACTTTCCACCTCTACATTCAATTCTATAGTTGTGCTGACAGGTGCCTTGGGCAATGTTTATAGGTGAAAATAAACCTCATCATGATGTCTTTTCAAGTGACTGGTCAGTCATCTATCCATTGGAATGAAAGCCAACGTTAAGCATCATATGCTGAGCACCAAACATTCTAGATTGATGGTATGTCAGATTTAAAGGAACTAAAAAAATACTCTTTGCTGTGTATCTGATGTGTTCAAATATCTCCTGGTGGTGTCACCCTTGATAGCATTTCTCCTGTATTACAAATAAATGTTGTTCAATAAGTGGTGCTGAATAAAGTATCTGTTTTCTGATGAGACAGAAGGCTTTAATGGTTAACCCTTTTATTGCACTATTTAATTTTATCAGACAGCTGTGTCTGGCTTTGGCTTAAACTGGCAGCCTCTTTTCCCACAGCCTTTTTCAATATGTCCTCAGGCATGTTCTAAACATTGGTTTGTTTGGAGTTTGTCATATGTTTTATCTCACAAGTTTGAGTTGCACCATGTAATTATTTTTTTTTGTATGAGCATCTTTTCCTTCCTGTGGTGAATTGTGCATGGTATGGATCTATTTATATGTACTTGAGTGCTATTAATGGGACTTTCTGACTTACCATCCTTTCTTTGTCAAAGGAATTACATAATGCCAATTGAAACCAAGTATTTCCTCTGTGTTTAAGTTCTGTCATTTCAGGGTAAAAATTCTAAGGTGGTCAGTGGGTTCCTCTTGTGTTTACCTTCCCAGATTGCCAAAGTTATACAAAATGCATGGGATTGTGCTTCTGGTGTTGATGGAAGGTATGGCTTAAGTGCTTCTCCTATGCTGGTATAGTGATGACCTTTATTTTCACTCGTGGAAAGCAAGGAGTTGCTCTGCTATTATCCTCCACCTCTCAGAAAGCCCTCTTGGCAAATTTATGCCCAGGAACGAATTACTTAGATGTCCTTGGTCAGCTGAGGATGTTCCATAGGATTTGCCTTGTGTCACACATGCTTTCACTTCTTCCTCTGGCTCTTACAGGTAGTTCTGCAAGGACTTTTTCATCTAACACAGACAGCAACTTGATACCAAGAACTGATTTTTAACTTACTATAATGAAATCCAAAATACCAGAGTTTCAGAAGAAGGCATTTCAAGGGGCAAAAACTTTTTTTTTAATCTGTGTATTTCTTCTCCTCCTGATTTGGAGTTCATTTATTGCAATCAGGAAGTTACTGTTAAGTAATAACTTTTCCTAGTCTTTCTCCAGACAGATTATCCACAGCACTGCAAAGCATTATGTAGTCAGAAGGGGAAAAAAAAGGTGATGATAATTACTGAACTGTAGCTTTTAGTTGAATGACTTTTCATGGTCTTAAAGTTGGGAATTGATCCAATTTACAACCTTCTTGGAAGTGTTTTAGCTGTTTTCTGAAAGAGGTGGATTTTGGCTTAGTGCTGTTCTCTGAAAACCAGGGGAGTGAGACTGACCTCTACACAAGTTAAATAAACTAAATAGCCTGGCCAAGGAAATCTCAGTACAAAGTTGTTAACACCCAAATAATAACCAACTGTATTCTGCAGAACTTACGCTCCTTACAAAGTGATTAGATTTTCTCAATTTTATTTTTGTCCTAGAAGAAGACAAAGTTTTGTCTTGTGCAAAGATTTTAATTTTTCTCATGGTAGAAATTAATTACAAGAAAGTAATTTTTGCTAAACTTGTTAAACCGGGGTAGAAAGCCACAGAGAGATCTGCTCTCAGATCTGCAGCCTTGTTCAGTGCAGGGGAGAACAACGGTTAGCAATTTTCCAGTAGTTTAACTTTTAATGATTTATGCATCTGCTGTGGATGGAAATCATCCAATATCCTCCAGAGATAATGTCTGGAACCAGACATATAATTTACCTGTTTCATATTCCCATTTTCTCTAACAATGGATTGATCCCTCAGGCTTTTCAATTCATGAAATTGCCACTCTTGATGTTCAGCGAAGTTGCTCCTATTTGTAACCCCCAGTTTCTAGGCCCAGGTAATGCTGTGCATTGTTACATGCTGAGAGGAGTGAGGACCTATTTGATCGCACTTGAGAAATGTGACATTTTTATCATCTATACAACAGCCAAAGCAAGCTATGGCATGGGGGTTTTTTGGTGTGCCAGCACCATATTGTACTAATGTACAAGCCTGAGGAGGTAGTTTCAAGTGCTGTGATGGAAGCAGCTAAAAGTACAAACTCAGTCAGGCTGTGCCCCATTGCCCCATGCCCCCTCGTTCCTACACCATGAGCTGCACTGATGCCAGCCATAGCCCTTCTCCAGAGGGATAAACGTCAGTCACATTAGGAGGAGTAGGGGATAATGTGTGTGAAACAGATAAGGGATCGTTAAGGGAAACCATCTAAATCCCTGTTTTAATTGGTGATTGTGAGAGACCCCTGCAATGTGTCCTAGAGTTTCCTAAATGCACTTCAGGATTAAGCTTGTGTAAGGTTGGGTGTTGCTCCTTTGTGGCAGATGCTCCCAGAAAGGAAGCAGTAGTGGAAGGTACCAGATCTGGTGGGTTTTAATGACTGTGGGGCAAAGGAATGCGAAGGTGCAAACCCAGTCCGAACAATGGTGCTCCATGGTACCACAGAGCAAGGAACTGCAGAAGGACTTCCTGACTAACGAGTGCTCTGCACAGAAACCAGATTATGTCCCAAAAAGGGCATTTTGCTTCCAGAAGGAATGTGTACCTTTAACTGAAAATTATTTGGTAGACCTAGAAACTCGTTTAGGTAAATAATGTACTATCTTTAATATACATGCATATTTATGAAGACATGTAAATCAATACATTTACAGGCAACTGAGGTAAAGCTATTCACATCACCTTGCTACGATATTAGGGATTACTGTGAAAATAATTTTTCAGGTTAAAAAATCCATGCACAAAATATATTATGACTGGAAACAGATGCAGGACCTTTCATCTTTTAGCCTCAGTTATTTACAGAATGTATCCTGTTCAATTGAAATCTGAGGTACATTTGAATTTTGAAAGGAGGGGGGCTTTGTTTTGATGAGTACTTAAGGGCATCAAAAAGCTGTTTGTGTTCTCACTGCTACTGTTACCTGTGCTTGTCCAGGCAATCCACACATCTCTGCTGGTGGTATCAACAACTTGTTGATAGAATAACAGAAGAATTATATAAGGAGTAGCTGAAAAATGTGGAACCAGAGCTACTGGTGGCTGCAGCAAGAAGCCAAGGGTTTGAATTAGGGAAGAAATGTTTGGGTTTTTAACCATAGTAATACCAAAAATGAAGTAGAAGCAGTTGAATTACACTGAGGTTTTTGCATTATATATGTCTCTCTTCTACCTGTCCCTTGTCTTAGATGATAGAATCTTTTTTTGGAAAGCACAGAGTGTATTTTCGATGCTGTAAAAATGTGACAAAGCTGGTGAGACAACAGGTGCTGAAATTCAAGTCCTGGTTTACCTCAGATGTGAGTGCAGTAAAGACTTTGCTGCAGTTAAAGGTAGGTCAGTGTGAAAGCACAAACAGCTCTGCAATGGCATCTGTTCTCAACACCCAATTTACTTTCTGAATGTGTGACTTCAGATCTTGTAGCTGCCAATAAAGTGCCTCTGAGAAACGTTGAAAAACGACCCTCCTTAAGTATGAAAAGAAAAAGCACAAGGTAAGTTTCACTCTAAATTTAAAGATACTATCATTAAATACAAAAATCTGTTCAATTTCAGTTTGTTTTGTTTTTATTTAGGAAGTGAATAAAGTAGAAAGGATGAAGGAGTATTCTTATGGGCATGCCTACTACTCCCCCTTCACAAAGGTATTGTGAAAAGTCTGTCATCATGCACCCAATAAAAGCCAGTTCAATTAGCTGCCTAACAAATACGTTCTAAAAGTGACAGGAACCTGAGAAATGGATCCTGTGTGATCAGCAAAGCTGTGTGCCTGACCTGTCCCCTCCCACTGTGCCTTGTGTGGGCATTTGGAGCACCAGGCTCCCAGCATTGGGTGAAGCTGCTGAGCAACTGGAGGCTGAATTTACCGGAGCCCTTGTGGTTGTGTATTTCCTATTAACTACATATTTTCAATGAACTTGAAGAGAGATCTGCCAAACAGCATTCTTTCCACTTACAAACAAAAAACTCTAAGAGATGGAATAGCAGTTTATTTTATAAAGACATCAAAACCCAATTCTAAACAGGCTGGCAAAACTGTAATGACAAGTCATGGTATTTAAAAAAATCATCTGTTTTAATGAGAAAAGGTGCATGGAAAAACATGGGGGGGTGTTGGGGTTGTTTGTTTTAATATACAAGAAGATTTATCATGAAGGAGAACATCAAAATAAACCAGCCTTCCAGAATTATAATGTTTTCCAGTGATCAATGTGAGTAGGTAGTTTCATTGGTATTGATGCACAGATGTTACATACTCATATTTTAACATTAACATGCAACAAATCAATTTTTTCCCTACAATTTTAAATCTTTGGCAAAGAACTGTAATTGTATTAGTAGTAAAGGACTGATCTTATTTTCCTGACCAAAAAATAAACTGTAAACAAGCAATCTAATACAACATTATGAAAGCTCAGACCATAATGGCTAAGGCAGAGGATTAGAGATCAAGTTTCCTAAATTGTATTTCTGCCTGTGATTGCACAGTTTATGAACTGTGGCAACATTTTCAAGCTTCCCTGAGCTGCAGTTTTCTGAAGAAAATGTGTCTTTCACAAGTGTTTAGAAAAGCCAATTACCAAGGAGAGAGAAAAATACTGGCATGCAAAACCAAACTGGAATTTGCTATGGGTTCTTACATTAGAAACAGCCAGGAGTCAATCATGCCAAACATCTTCATTCTGTGCCCTCAGCAGCAGAAACTTCAGCTCCTTTTTAAGCCTGTCTGACAGTGTTTTGGACTGTGCATAATCCATTATGGCATATGTTATCCTTGTCCCAGGAAATTTTGCAGAGACAACCTCCTCCGGCATAAGAGAAGAATACACCTACATGAAAGCAAATATATTTCTATTGTTCTCTACAAAGGTTTTCCCATTTATTTTAATCAGTCATATCAATAGTTTTAAAGATTAACTTCTACATTAACCAAAAAGAAGTGCACTGAAGATGCCTGAGCTAATAAAATTATTTGGATCAAAATTTTATTTGAAACCACCATCTGTTCTTCAGATATTTATATCTGTGTTACATAATTGTATTAATAATTGCTGTATAGCCACTACATATAAATTGATGACAAAAATACATATTTGTAACATTTACACCATTTTATATCCAGGAAGAACTGGAATTTTCTTTACTGTTCATGTACCAAACTTTAAAAAGTGTATTTGAAATATTCTTATGTCTTCCCCCTGCAAAAGTTGAGGAACAGTTGATCCTACCCATGGCATGGGACTTTGCTTTGGTTCAGAACTAACCAGAGCAGGTGCCATTATTCACCTTGATGTCATCACTCCTCTTGTGGGCTCACCTGTAATTTTGAGCTTTGAACATTTTTGTTCTCAAACTCCTTGAAAATTATTAATAAAATGTATCAAAAATGTAATTGCTTTGCAAACTACATCATCACTCCACATCCTTACAAAACCTCCACGAAATGCTGCAAAATCAGTTTTCCATAAATGTTTGCCTCACTTTGGCTGCTTATATTCTGTAAATGTAACTGATTGTGCAAAGCATGGTGCAATGGAGAAAGAGGACAATTAGTGTTCCTCACTAATTGGTCCCTTATGTACATCTTAGGTTTAACTCTTCCATGCTAAAATCTTAATGACCAAATCCATAATAAAATGTCAGTATTGTCTGTGGGTACTGGAGCTCAGCTTGTACCATTTGTTCATGGTATTTCTGCTGTCCCATTAATTTGCCTGTTAAGGAGCATTGCTCAGTTCTGCAATGCAGTCATTAAACTTCTTCCTGCTATAGCTGCTGCTGTTAGGTCCATAAAGAATTGGCAGTAAAGAAATGTAGGAGTTTTAAGAGGGAACAATAAAATTTATCACAAAGAAAATCAAGGGCGCATACCTCATCTGTCTTTGTACAGTACTGTTCCTGAGGAACTGTTTGCTACCATATTCTTCAGGTGATTCACTTTTTACATTAAAATTCTTCTAATAACATTTTCTAGGACTAACATGATCTTTCATTCTAAAATCAATATTAGCTTTTTTCCAAGAAACTGCGTTTCTTGAACACCTCCAGGGATGGTGACTCCACACCTCCCTGGGCAGCCTGTTCCAAATCCATTTTCTGACAGAAATTTAGCAGTCCTCATTTCTGATAGTCATCTCCCACTGAGTTGTAAGTCAGTCACTGTGGGATGTACACAAGACCCTCCCTTGCTGCAGATGTGAGCAGAAAAAACTTGCACCTGTCCAACTCACTCAAGTGAGCTGGGAGATGCCACAGGGGAGTCTGAGACCAAAGAGTGTAAAAATACTAAGAAAAGGGTGCTTGATTTTCTTTTCTTATATAATGAGATTAGAAAGGCACAGAACCCTATCCATCCCTAGCCCCACTGTGCTGGTTTTGGCTGGGGCAGAGTTAATTCTCTTCACAGTGGCTGGTATGGGGCTGTGTATTGGATTTGTGCTGAACAAAGGGTTGATAATACAGAGATGTTTTTGTTATTGCTGAGCAGGGCTTGCACAGAGCCAAGGCCTTTTCTGCTTTTCATACTGCCATGCTGGTGAGCGTGTGGGAGGAGACAGAGCTGGGACAGGTAA
>VYXF01004851.1:611753-644864 GCA_013397295.1 Polioptila caerulea | reverse complement strand
GCGGCAGACCGGCCCCATTCCCTCAGGGCAGCCCGGCGCCATTCCCTCAGGGCAGACCGGCACCATCCGAACCGCTCCGCTCCCGGGCGGCGCCGGCAGCGCCGGGCGGGGCCGCCCGCGTGACGTCACGCCGCGGTGACGCCATCGCCCCGTCGCCGCGCGCCCGGCGCCGCCATGTTGAAGGTGAGGAAGGGTCCCCGCGCCCGGAGCGGGCCGGGCCCGCCCGCAGCGCTCGGCGCTCCCCGCTCCGCCCGCGCCTGCTGCCTCTTAACTCTCCGCAGGCTCTTAGTGCCGCTCTCCTTGCCGCTGCTATCGCTCCTTTTAGCGCTTCGGAACCGCGTGCCCTCCGTGTTGCATGGAAAGAGACACGTTCCTTGCCTAGCATTACTTTGGGGTGCACCCGCGCGCAGCTGTGGTGCCGCAGTTCGCATTCGTGCGTGCAGATCACATCCCTTCTTTACAGCTGCTTCTTATTTTGAAATTGCTTCCCGCAGCGCGGAGCTGTGTTACTGCAGAGTTTGGGTTCGTGCAGTTGTGGCCTGAAAGTGTCGATTCGATCTTGAAAAATCTCCCGTTTAGTGCGTGAAGGTTTCGCAGTGAAACGTGCGAAAAGCACGGCCCGGCTGTCACTGTCTCGAAGGTCTCTGCCTCTGATCAGAGCAGCCTCAGATCCCATCAGGCTAAAATCAAGCTCTGTGCCAGTCAGATCGTTGTTACGGCTGCTTGTTTTAAAAAAGAAAAACCCCAAAACCTGGTGATGTTCGCTTCGTGGTATTCATTTTCCTCGGTGCCATTTTCTGTGTGAAATACTAGATATCAATATACTGAGTATGCTAAATACTAATATATAGTTGAAACACAAGAAGCTCCATCTCAGCATGAACTTTATTACATTGAGGGTGGCAGAGCTCGTGGAACAGCTGCCCAGGTCGTGGAGTATCCCTGGAGACTTTCAAAGCCCGGCTACCTGGACGTGTTCCTGTGTCACCGGCTCCAGGTGACCCTGCCTTGGCAGGGGGGTTGGACTGGGTGACCTCCAGAGGTCCCGTCCAACCCTGGCAATTCTGTGAGTCTGTGATACTGATGTGCTGAGGCCTCACTTGCTCTGCTCTTACGACAAATTCTTTCTTCTTTTTGTGCTTTAATGGTGCTTTAATTCCTGTGCTCGGAATCATTGAGAATTCCATAATTGATGCTGGATTGTCATTAGAGGTTATATATGAACGGGTGCATTTAGGCACTATGCATAATATTAGTACTTCTGTACAGCCATTGAGGATTTAGGTGCTTCAGGCCAGCCTGATGTTATGCCTTCAGGAGCCAAAGGGGGAGGTGGCTTTTTGTCCAGGATATTTGTGCTTCAGGGACAGGAGTGTTGAAGAGTTTTGGATTTTGGTTTTCTGTTTTTATAATTTGGGTTGAGAAATAGGAGGAAGAATAGAAAAAGAAGAGAAAAATGAGGTGGTTTCATACATTAGGGCCAGTATCAGCCTTCACAAAAGTATGCTCAAGCTTTTCCTATCTGGTGCTTAAAGATAAAGTTGAATTCTTCAGCTAGAGAGGAGTAAATGTATCTTTTTTGCTTAAAATTACTGCAGAGCACTGCCAATAGAAAAGAATGTCAGCACTGCTTTTCTGATTCTGAGTGGCTGTAAGACTGGCAGGCTGGAGGCACAGCTCAATCAGTCGAAATGTTTTACTAAAGCAATTGTTTTAGTAATATGTGGTTAGTATGGAATTCAAAAATGAGATCCTAAAGGGAGTTTTGGAAACAAAAAATACAGCAGTTGATCTTTCATACTCCCAAATAAATACTTCTGTGTGTGCAGGTATGCAGTATTTCAGCTGCAGTTCTCTCTGTCCTGTGAGGTAGCTGATGTAGGGGCCCTCTGCAGTATGACTTGAACAGCACATTTAAGAAGAGATTCAACTTGTACTTTAAGAGGTTGGTTTCATTTTGTTAAAAAGTTAAACCAATGGAAAATGTCTGCACTTCAGTATCTTGATAATATAAACAGCTGACATTTTCAGTCTGAGTAGTTCTGTGGTCACTGATACTGTTTTGTGAAACCCAGGTGCTTCCAGTCTTGTGCCCTGATGTTTGTGTCTTTATATAAAAATCTCAAATGTTTAAAACATTTGTTTTTACTGTTTCTGCTGGTGACAGCACCATTTACACTGTTTGAAAACATATTTCAAAATAAAAAATGCATTTAGATTTTTGCCTTTTCAGTGACAGAACAATTTTGCAGTGAAAAAAGGATTGATTGAGGAAATAAACTCTACAGCTATTAATGGTTAGTAGCATTTGTTTTTGTCCTGGCTAATGGAAGTATGTGAAAAGTGTTCAAGCAAACACTATTAAAAATTATCCTTGTCTTTCCTTGGCTGTGAAACAGCTGATCCAGTCATTGTGGTGTTTCATTTATAGTGATTTAGTAATGAGTCCATAAATTCAGACAAGGAAAAACTTCCATTTTAAGCAAGTTTTTCCATACCTTTTGACCCATCAGATCCCTTATGTCTTCCAGAAAAGCAGTCCTGTGACCTAGTTCTTGTGTGCTGTTTCTCTACGCTTAAACGAACATTTTCAGGAAGTTTGACAACTCTATAGTCTAATTTTTAGTTTGAGGAGTCTCTTGGTTACATTTAATAAACATTCCACCTGCAAAGCAGTGGAAGAAATTTCAGCTGCAAATGCCTGACTGCCTGCAATAAGCTGATGTGGTCTGGATAATTTTAAAGCTGTTCTGTAACAGTTCTGCAACAGACAGAACAATTGTGTTGTGGCTGGGCCAGTTACCACCCTCAGAGCATGAAGGAGGTACGGATTGACCACGGCTTCAGTCTCACAAGCAGCTGGGTCAATGCAGCAGACCCTTCTGTTTGTGGAAGGGAGGAGGCCTTGCTGCCTTCTCCTTTCTCAACCCCTCTCTCCTGGCCCACACAGTTCCTCTGGTGCTTGTCAGGCTGTTTGATGGAAGGGTTCCATTTGCCAAGCCCGCACAAAGCTCTCCACTTCTCTTTCAGGATTAATCTTTTGCCAAATTGGCGAGGTGAATTGCCTCACGGTGGAAGCATCCGGCCACCAAAGCTAGGGCAAGGTGAGCAGCAGGAATTCTGGGAGCCAGTGCTGGAGAGGAGCCAGCCACCTCCAGTTTGGTGTTAGATCCACTTGGGCTGTAACCTGATCCAGCAAAACACAGGCTGTTGTTACTGCACATTTCCCTGGGCAGTGACAGGAGTATGAGACATGGAAAGCTTTCCCATTTCAACTGACATTTCTAGGATTGTATTTTGCCATTAATAAAGATGTGCGTTTGCTGGAATGTGCTCTCTGGGCATTCTTGATTTACTGTGCAGCTAAGATTTTTTTTCCTGTTTTTTAAGTTGAAGCAGACTTTCCCATTAATAAATTTAGTTTATCGTGGGTCCTGAACATTGGAAGAATTACATCCACCTTACTTATGGTGGTTGTGTTGTGTGAGTGGATTGAATTGAAAGGATTAAAAAAAAAGTAAGTCATGTTTCTCACAGAAAAGTAGGTGACATTCCAAAAATTCTTAGAAAGTATTGATTTTGTTCTGGTATTTATAGCTGTAGGTCTCATTGTTTTCCTAAATCTAGATGCAGATATTAAGAAGAAGTAAAACGTTGAACTTGGTACTAACTATGGAAAAATGGAGATATTATGGGCATTCACAAAGTTGTTTAAAATATAAATATGGTGTTGCTATTTAAACTCAGAAAGTTAATACAAAAATTATTTTAAATTAAGAAAACAAGATATTTTTTGTGAGATGAAAACTGATGAGATTAGCATTTATTTCTACTGCCTTTTTTAGCCTTAGGCCTTTCCAGTTACCATCTGAGTGATTTAGAGGTTACAACTTGAGTGCCTGAGAGCATTCGATTGTGTACTGCTGACCCTTCTTTCTCCTGATTTCCAAGCATCTTAATGTGTCACTTTTTGCCATGTAGAGGGACATAAATGTTGTCTACCTGGATATGTTCAAACATGTTGCTGTTTTGTTAGCCCATAATGATGTACTTGTCTCCCTATAATGTCTCCAGGTAATTCGGCTGGGGGCCGCCCCTGTCAGCCTGAGCTTGCTCTCTGTCCACGTTTATGCTGCTTCTTCAGAGAAGACTTCCAAAAAGGAGTTGCTGAAAATTGAGGAGGTAAGTGTGGTTAGAGTCTTTGTGCTCTTTTATTTAAAGAATTCTGAAAACATTCTGTTTTGATGTATGAAAGCATTTAGGTGCATTTAGGTACTCTTAGGTACACCTTTTCTGTTCATGCCTTTAAATTTGCTTCTCAGTTTTCCACCACAGAGACATCTGTATAGTTTTGCTTTTACCTGGGCATTGCATTTGATGTTCTTCACTTGACAGTGCCAGGCTTGCTTGTATGTAAGATCTTTTTCCTGCATTAAAGCCTTCTATTCTTTATTCAGAAATTACATCTTCATGTTTGTAGATTTACTTATGGTTATATTTCAAATCCACAGGAAGATTTTCTTTGCTTTTTACCCAGATAATACCACTTACTTTTTACTCTAAGTACTGTTGATAAATTCTAATAAAAATTCATTTATGTTCTCCACTAAAACAGCAAATCAGAATGTTTTATTTCAAAAAATATTCTCTCTTTTATGATCAAAATTCTTGTCTGGCAATACTTTGAATCCACCATAGTAGCCTAAAGAATTTTATCAGTGTTCCTTTCTTCTCAATATTCGGACCTAAGCAACAAGAAATACAATAAGTAGTGGTAATAAATATCTGTTATGTTTTCATTTCTTTAAGATATTACAAATATCTTGGCTATAAGTAGAGCCTTAAAATAGCCTGTCAAACTGTAGTCTCACTAGCATTGTTGCATAGGCTTTTAAAAGTCTCCAACACTAAAAAAAAAATATGGAAGTAGTTCATAACTAAATCCAGTTTTATATGCTGAAGAGTGTGCAGTTGTTTAAGAATTTTGAGTACCTCAAGCCAAGATGAAGTGTTGCACCATAGGCCCTGGAACTGAGTTGTGTGTGTGTGCATCCTTTGGTGTTCTGGCTGGGCAGTTCCCATGCACAGGGGAGAGGGGCCGGGGCTGCTCCTGGCCCGGGGCCAGGCCGTGCCCGGCCTCGCTGGCCTGAGGCAGTGTGAGGCAGCAGCCTGGAGTTCATGTGAGCTGAGTAATGGCCTTGCCATCAGCTCCAGCACAGCAGAATGTGCAAGCCCTGGAGTTTTGGCTGCCTTTCTTACCATTCACAGGGTGTAAGTTTGGATCTCTACTGCGTCAGCTCTCTAGTTTCATAAAATATATGGGAATTTCTTTATCTCTGAGGCTTCTGTCCTTGTGCCAGACATTGCTGCTAGGTTGTCCAACAGGATCAAAGTTCAGCTTGTGATTATGATTGCCAGGGTTGACCAGGTTTCCTAGGGAAGAGAGACTGAAAATCCTTGCCTTTCAAAGTATTATGAGAAGTCCAGCTGTACAAGTTATCAAATTATTGGATATATTTGACCTATGTTATGGTTAGCAGCCTTTTTTATTATGACAGAGAGACAGTTCTTTTCCCGCTGATCATTAAAAGACAGCTAGCTACATTTTAATGCAGCAATAATTGTAATCATCAGTTTATTATAAACTACTAAAGGGAGTATAAATATGGTGTAAAATATAAGCTCTTTATACTAAACATCTGTGTAGTATATAAACTGCTAGAAATTTCGATAGCTTTTGTTTTGATCTGAACTTTGCTGTTCATCTTCAACAGCACAAACTTAGGGTTTTTTTTTTAATGGAATACTGTTTCAAATATGCTTAGGTAATTGCAGTAAACGTTGTGATTCTAAACCTTTGACAGGGTGGTTTAGGATTTATTACGTGAAGATGCCCATTGCTCGTTACAGTTCCTCTTTGCTCAGTGCCAGGGTGCCATTAAAGCTGTCAGTTGCTGATGTGGTTCATCACCAAAGGCTGGGTTGTTGTACCATTTTCCTGCTCAGTAACAAACAGGCACATGTGTGTTGGATGTTACCTTTGTTGGAGGCTGCCTAGGCTCTTTAATGATGGATTGTGCAAATATAGAAAATGATTGACTGTGATTTCTAGTGCATTCAGTATGTTAACTGGGAACCAGAAGTGCTGATTAAGGTGAGAAACATTTTTCACAATTATGTTGTGTGTTCTTATTAAACTAGTTTAATATTAATTTATAACTTGTGACTTGGATCATATAGCAGCTATGAATGAATTGTATAGCAGTTAGAAGTCATCTTCATCATAATTATGTGCTGTATAATTAAACTTTGCTCATAATGGTTGTCTCAGAGCTGTGTGAATTTTTATTATGCATTGTTTATGTGGTAAGCACAGTGTTCAGTGTTCTCTGCTTAGACTGTTCATGCCCTGAAGACCTACTTACACAATTACACCATTGTTTTTAACATCTTGTTTGCTAATATTCACAGCTGTCACTGTACTCCTCCCCAGCTCGTGAGACTAAATATGTGGAGAATCCCAAAACCGACTTGGAAGAGGGGGTTTCCCGTTTGCGGCAGGTTATGGAGCCATATTCAGCCTGGTGTCAGGTATAATGGTTTGTATTGCAGCTGGTGGTGCTTCAGGGATGAAGCCCCAGCTGGGATTGTGCTTTGTTTTTTCTGAGTTGGAATTAACAGGTGTTAGCAAAGTAAAAGTTGATAGCTGTAAAAGCATTTTTCAAAAATGTGACATCACTGAAAGTTTGCTGCATTGCTTAAAATATTCCACAGTTCAGGTTTACCCCTTCTCACGCAGAACCAGTTGTGTCTTTATGCTAATTTGCTGAACTAGACCCTGGGTTTAGGGGTTCTCCTTCCAAAAGAATTAAAATTAACTAAAGCATAGAATTGTTTTCTGAAGTGAACTTCAGGCTTAAATATACCTAGGGATACCTGGATTTGGCACTGTTCTGTGGCTGAGGAAGATAGGAGAGTTTTCATGCTCAAGGAGGCCTTAAATTATCAAGCAGTGTGTTTTGAAGCAGCAAAACCCAAGTTTTCTTCGCTGCAACTGTGACAAAACACAACTTAGCGAAAAATAAATCAGTATTTGCTGAACTGGAATGTTGAGGGAAGGCATGTAGCTCTCTGGAAGAGAGAAAATCCCAGGCCACTAAGTACTGGTAAACCTAATCCCCGGACCTTGCCCCAAAACTTCCTTATATTTATTTTATTAGGTAGTATGTTTAGAGTAAATAGTCATTTAATACAAAAATAGGCTCTGTAGTGGAGAGGAAAACCAAGGTTTTTGAAATCAAGGCCTAAATTGCTGTATTAGATTGCAAAGCCCCAGGATAGCTTTCTTGCTCTTTCCTGCCCAGGAAATGTTGAGGCTTACTTTTGAAGCAAGGGCATCCTTGCCCTGTGGTTGTCTCTTGGCAGCTGTAGGCAGTTCTCTACTTTGCCCTCTGCCTGTTGTGAATCCCTTAAGCTGCTAGCTGCTTGCCCAGCTCTCCCTTGAAAGCCAAGCTGTTCAGGTCAGGGTGTCCTTTCTGCCTGGAAGGTCTGTGTGGTGCTGCCTTTAACAGGACTGGAACATTTTTTCAGAGTTACTCAGTCTGATGTTTCTGAAGTGCCACCAGCAGGAGCACTGGGTGCAGCTTGGAAGGAGAAGGGGACAGGGGGTTTCCACAGGGTAGTCAGAGCTCTGGCGTCTTGAACAGATGGATTTTGTTTGTTTGCCTGTGGTAGCCCTAACTGGGGAGTGAAATTGGAGAGGTGGTTAGCCTTTTACCTTGCTTGATGTCTCACTGCCTTGTTGTCATCCTATTTGTTTTATTTTTTTTGTCTGTCTGGTGATCATTGACATAAGATGTGCTCTTCTGCTCACACACAACAAGCCATTTCCTGGCAGTGGTTTACTGACTCATTTTATGAAGTGAGCATGTAAACTTTATGGGTTTGGGGCAATCTTGCTTAACTGTAGTCAGAGGTAGCTTTGGTTTTACATCCCCTGCCCATCCCTACTATGTTGAAGAAAATAATATTTAAGTGTGTCTCAACTGTCTTTAAAATCAAGCAGATAACCTGGGATAATCAGAATTAAATTGGTTATGTTTGTATATCCATTTTTCTTTTCCAAAATTACTTTAATGTAGTGGAAACACAGCTCAAAACTCAGATGTAGAAATGAGCCAGTTACATTTCAGCTGTGACAGAAAATCAGACTTAGTCTCTGGGGTCTTTAGAGCAAGATTTTCTTAAATTGGCTTTTAAAAAGACCAACATCCATTTAAAGTTACATTGTGTGGCACATGCTAACACTTTTGTTTTCATGATGCATGGGTTTTTTACATCANGGGTTTTTTTACCTTTTCTCATTTTACCTTACCTCTTTTTACCTTTTCTCCCCTTGCCAGTGAGGAGATGAAAGTTCTAAAGATATCCCCATACAGTATCCTAAACAAATGCTTTCACTTCTGCACAGATGCAGCTCAGGTGGAATTGCTAAACTATTCTCTGCTTTAGCTTTGGGCATATGTATTTATGAATTTTTTCCCTAATTTGTTCCCTAAGTCTTACACTGTCTCTGAAGCATTATTAGAGTAAATAACAGTTAGCAGAGTTCTTTTTATTGATTTTTTTTCTATTTTGATAAAAGGCAGTCTGCATTCTTCCTAAATATTCTCAGTCTGAAAAAAATGTAGAACTGGTCTGTGGGTGATGCAGTGTCTTTGATTTACCTTGGACATCTATGGATGTCTAATTTTCCAAGTCACTTCAAAATGCAGTCTTGTCAGCCTAAGGCAGTCTCCTGGAAAGTGGAATTTATCACCTTGCAGAATGAGTCACAGACCTCTGTGAAGTGTGAGGAAGGAGTTTATTGCAGTGTTGTACTTCTTTCCTTTGCATCACCTCAAGTTTTTCTGCAATACCTGCAATCACTGAGAAACACAAGATAATTCTGAGTTTCAGTTGCCTGATCTCAATAAAATACTGAGATTAACGTCTGTGTTTCAAAGTATTTATTTTATCTCTGTCCAAAGACTGCTTTGAGAAAATCTATAAATTATAAATGTAACATTGAGCAAGCATAGCCCTGTAAGTGAAGGGTGGAAGTGAGAATAAAAGTAAGTTATTTTAGGGACCCTTCACTTTTTTCTTTCTTGTTTTTTTTTTCCCTCCTTTCTTTGTCAGGTCAGTTACACTCTATAGTTAATATTTTACTTACTTGGTATCTATTTACCCTTGTTCTCTTTTTTTTTTAGGATCTTTATGCCAAAGCTATGCCCAAGTTAGAAAAAGCTGTTGAGCATGGTAGAGGTAAATCAGCTTAGTTTTCTTTACTAGCAATTTAAAATGCAGGACTGTTTTATATCTTCAGTTTAAAGGGAATTCCATTAAGCATCATTGTATGTATAATTTCTAATGCATTTAAGACTACTTTATTTCCACTGTGTATCTGTTTGAATTTCCTTTGTGGGTCACTTTTGACACTACATTTCTAAACAATTAAAAGTGAAGACCAGCATTTATGTTTATCAATGTCACTAGAAATTAGTTATGCAGGAAGAGAAGGGGAAAAACCCTCACAATTTATTTCCAGACAGCAATATTTGCTTGACCCTGAAGCTTAGTAGCTGAAACCTCCTGTAAAGTTTATTACTTGTTGCAACATTAGATGTTTTGTTAGTAATGTTCAGCTGTCTCATTTTGGTTTGCTTCCATGGATCTCCTAAGGGTTTTGAATTAATCCAAAATAATTTAAATTTGTTTTCATTTTTGGGAGCATCCTTTCATACTTGGGTTTACCAGGACTGGGCACAGATTCTATGTAGAGCTCATTTCAGATACTGCACCTCTTTTCTTTAAGCTTAGCAGTTTCAGTCTTTTGAATTTGTAAGCATGGAAGGTTTTCCATAGTTTTCCATTCCCCCCCAGACTCCCATCTTAAGAGTGCACTTTTTTTTTTTGCTGTGTCTTTCCATTGTTCTGTGATTTGTTTTTTGTACAGTATTTTACTGAAACTAGTTAATGTGTAACTGTAAAATTCCATTTTGCAAAGGTTTTTATCACTTATTTGAAAAAGATATTATTGAGATGCAAAAGAGCAAAACAAAACAGATGGCCCAGGAGCAAAGCTCCTATGAAAATTGGTGACTACAATACAATATTCAGTTTCATTCATGTGTCACTAGAGAAGATCTCAAAGGCTTTGAATTTTTTGCCAGCATATCTAAAATGCACATGATAGTTAAATGTGTTTTGATAACTCTTTGTGTTTTGTAATAATTGCCAGTGTGTATTGATGATTCCTTATCACAAAATCACTTTCACATTACATTAAAGCACTTTGTTCTGGCTTCTTTTCAGAGGGCTATGAATTTCTCCAAAAACCACCTGCTGGATTTTATCCAAGACTCGGTGTGATAAGTTTTGCTGGAATTATTGGATTGTTTCTTGCTAGAGGTGAGTGGGAACCATTTGAACTGATTTTGTTATGATTTTGGATAGGTAATTTTTTGTAGGTTTTAGGGTATGAATTTTTAATTGTGACAAGGAGATATGAATTAACTGTACAAGCATGTTTCTACACTGTTCTTCCAATTATAAAGAAGCTTAATGAAAAAGATGTTTAAAAATCAACAATTATTGTTTTATCATTGCTGTATTTGTTACTAAAATCTAGTCTTCCACATTCCCAGTAGTATTTTAGTATAACAAAAATAGCAAAGCACTGGTTTGATATCTTTTAGCCTAAAAATATTTTTTAATTATTGTAGTTCTTGATCACATACGTTACTGTAGAAAACAACAGAGGAATGAATTATGGTAAAAACCATGTGTTCCTGAACTATGATATGTGTCCAATTAGGTGTATATTTGAGTTTTTTCAAAGTATTGTGTGTCCACATGCAGATTCAGCAAATAGACTTGTGTACTCTAAATACCTGCACATTTTGCACTACAGAAAAATGATACAGTTAATTTCATCACACTTCTTGAAGACATGTTCATGCTTTCATAAAAAGAAGCATTAGTCTAAGAAATGTTAAGTATGAAGAAGTATTTTGTGCTTACATTGAGATATTCTTAATGCAGTGAAATGTAGGTAACAGAACTTTAAAGCTGTAGAATTTAAATACCAGTGAAGATGTGGTTTGGACAAAAATAAACCTTTGTGGGGCCTGAATGTGTTGAACTGGAAGTGTGTGTTTGGCTGTGTAGAAATTAGAAGTGCACCTCAAAATATTTAATTTTCCAGGGAAGCTGGTGAAAGCAGTACTTCACTTTTTTCCCTAATGTTTTTCTAAAAATGAAATCAAGGTAACTTCTCTTTTTGAAGTTTTTTTTTTTTTTTTTTTTCAAATTCCTGCTTCTCAAGTAGCATGGTCATGGATGAGATCAGCTTCCATCATTTATGACTGTAGCAAAGTGAGGGGAGGGGAAGGAAGTGCAGTCTTGGGACTGGAATTGAAAGGATAGAGGATCCTAAATTTAATGACAATGAAAATACCTCATACTAAAAAGCTTAAATTTGTGAATCTTTTAGGATAGGAGCCATAATTTTAAAACTTTTTTTTTTTCTGGTAATAGTTTAAAATATGACTGTTATTTCCAGAAAGCATTCAAACCACAGAAGGAAGTGCCCCTTAATTTTGATGCTACCAAAAGTCCTCCTTATTTTGTTCCTCCCTCCCTTGGTCTTTGTGGAGAAATTGCCCTCTTGGAAGGCACAGATAAAATCCTCCAGGTCCAATCATGACACTTGAATATGCACTGCTGCTCACTAAGTAGAGAATGTGGTATTCAGAGTTTAATCATGTGAATATTGTGCAGTCATCCAGCTTGGTTAAAATGCCATTAGAGATAATTAGTTTTAGGTCATGTTGCAGATGGAGTGATGCACTTCACTTGTAAGAGAGCAGCAGCAATGTGTTTATTGATACAAGGCAATGATTTGGAAGGATTTGATGGCAAAGTACACCTGATCAGTTACTGCATAGAAGACAAGGTCAGGCAGACCTGTCTGAGGAGGATCCTCCTCTTGAGTCACAGGATTCAGAGACAGCCTCCTTCCTGTCTAGACTCCTCCTCAGAGGAGCCCAGATGTGTCCAGTCCTAGTCCCAGGCTCGGTCAGCAGTTTATGTCCAAAGGATTTTATGTGCACAATCAGTCAAAGATATGATCTTAGTGAAGCTTGAAAAGTTTAGCAAACTATTAGGGGGGCCCCTACTGATCAGAGTGATAGTGATCAAACTGGTAGGATGGGAGAGAAAATGCACTAAAATATATTGAAGTAAATTGTTTATAAATAAAATGTTAAGGCCATTCAGGTGACTTGGTTAACGTGTACTCTAACAAGGGTTTGTGGTTTTTGATGTTTTATTTCAAAACAGGCTCAAAAATAAAGAAGTTGGTGTATCCTGCAGCTCTCATGGGTATTGGTACCTCCATGTATTACCCTCAGCAAGCGGTTGCTATTGCAAAGGTCAGTGATGATACCTGTCTTTGAAGGAGTGTCTTTTACTTTGATTGTTGTCTCCTAGCTTCAGATTAACTGGTCATCCATGTTTGAAAGCCATGTCAGTGGCAGTTAACAAAATTATGGTTATTTTGTCAAAGCAGATGCAGTCTGGGCTGAAAGATAATCAGACATGTTGCTTTCAGTGACATTTTTTTCCTGACGTCTGCAGTAGTGTCTTCAGTTAGAGGAATGTAATTTCCTTTCAAAATCTCTAACCTCCTGTAACACTAAATTAACATAAATATGCCAAGTGAGTCCAGTTTGTGTGTTTACTTGCAATACTAAGGAAACATGAAATATCTTGTGAGCAAATGAGAACAGTGTTTAAAAGAAAAAAAAAAGAGTTTCTATGGACAAGTCATCATAACATTTTGAGATAAATGTTATTGACATTTTCTGCTTTTTTTTTGGTTGGGGCTTTAAGAAAGGAATTCTGGAATGGGGTTAGAATTCTGCTGCAAACTAACAGGATGCCTTCCCTCTTTATGGATTTGTTGTTTCAGGCACACAAGAAACATGTTAACTTGCAGTTGCTTTAATGAGTTTCCTGAGAAAGAACTGAAGAGACCACAGAATTGCTTACAGCCCTTCCTGATGTTAGATCATGTGCCTTGCTGTCCACACTTAGTGGTGCTGGCAGATTCCTCAGTTCTCCACCACACTGTTTCAAATCTGGCTTTTAACCACTCACAGTGCACATACTTCAATCTTTCAGAAATTCTTTATATTTCAGGCTTGGGTAAATTTGCTATCTAGTTAGTGGCCACTTGTAAACAACCCTGAGATGTCAGAATGATATTATGATATTCTCAAGAACATATGATGTTCTTTGAAAACTGGAAGGTTGTTGACTTAGGGAGAGTCAAAACTGCTGAGTTTGAACTCTGCCAGCATGGTGGTACTCTGATCTTTGATGGAATCTTTTTTTACTGCTTCCAGGATTCAGATGCTCTAAATACAGATAATTCTGTTGACTTATTCTCAGAGAGTGAAAATTATGCAAGTGGCAGGGAAAAAACCCATCAAAATTTAAGAAGCTTGGACATATCTGTTGGAAACTGTGTATTAAAATTCTACTTGCCTTCTGAACAGTGAAGTGGGAAGTGATTGAACACTGTTCAAACTGATGTTACTGTTTCTAAAGGAGCTCAGTTCAGGCTTAACTATGGATTTGGTGCTAACAGCTTCACAATACTTAGTTTATTTTATGAGAACTTTGAAGTGCATGATTGCTCTTTGATTAATTCACAGTTCTTAGTTTGACTGTAATGAAAAATCTCATAGGAGATTGGAATGGGTTTAGCTTTGTTGACTTGGTCAGGACAGTAGACGTATGAATTTGGAAATGTCTGTGGGGAGAGTAATATCCTAGATACTGTTTTGGTTCCTCTAATCTATCTTGTGCTTTTCTTTCCTTAAAAAAGCAAAGTTTTAAGGAGATCATATCTTACCATATCATATCTTATCCATAATCTTTAGACTTCAATCTGAAATTGGAAACACTTTCCTCTCTATTAATTATTTTTAAATATTACATAAGCCTTTCAAAAAATGTCTGTAAATCTAGAAAGGAATGCCTGCAGTACAAAGCTCACTTGCCAGGTTAATGGAACAATATAGAAAACATTCTGGAACATAAGTTTAAGTTATTTTATTTTTTATGTTATGTTCATTCTTTTTTATTTTTCTTCCACACTTCAGTACTTAGTCACTGCTTTTTCTTTTACAGTTGTGTAATTCCTTTCACTGGGTGTTGTGGGTTTTTTTTCCTAATTTGTGGGGGTTTTGTTTCTGTCTCGCTTTTATTTAAGACTTTCCAATGGAGAGTTGGAAATAAACACAGCAAAATGTATTTGCAGTTGGGGTCCAACACTTAATTCATCTGGAAGTAAAATTTTTCTTTAATTAAGATGTTTGAATTCCTAGTGAAGTTGTAGCACCAGAGTTCATCGTTTTAGACACTAATCATCTAACTGAAGATGGAAGAAATTCATAGACTATTATTTTTTTCCCCTGCTTTAGTAAATAATTTAATAAATAATAGATCACAAATTCTAAGAAATCATAAATTTGTAAGGGATTTATTTCCTCATTGCCAGTATTATTATACTTTTATTAACTTTGAACAAAAGGTCAGACTGCATATAAGGTAAGGGAACTGAATTTAATACTGAAGTTTATTTTATTCCGGTGGGACCCTACTTAGTGTTTTGAAATGGTATTGTTTTCCAGCTATATATAATAGCTGGAATAATATTATAAATAATATATATAATTCCATAATATACCCAAAATACTTTGTATTTACTGTAGCTTATCTTCCATCTGGAAAGAACTTTCCATTAAGCATTATTTAATCCATTATTTAAATCACTCTATCATTAGAATTAGATTTTGTCCTTTGTTATTAGAACCTTTCAAATTTACTAAAGTACTGTGTGTTATGCTTTCATTCTTCTTGAAAGAAAGAAAGGCTTCCCAGTATGCCAGTTTTTTTCTTTGACAGCAAACCACATTATTTCTATGTCTTTTGAACCTCTCCCTTGTCCCTTGCTGGGTTCAGTCTGTGAGGCACAAGCAGCTGTGCTGGCCCAGCTGAGAGCAGGATGTGATTGCAGGGACTGTGAGTTGGAAAGGAGGAGTCAGGGTCGATTGATCCACACCGAGTGCCCATGGAATGGCACTTGGACTGCTTTGGTAAGGGTCAGTGTAGAAAAACCAGTGGTTTCTCACTTTAGTTTCTCATGAAACGTAGATAAAGGATTGCTAGTTAAAATTCTGTATGTGAGTAAATCTGTGTGGCATCCAGTAGAGTCAGTAATGCTGCTCAAGGCACGTTAGGCCTGGGAGACCCCTGGTGCTACCCCAGTAGGGCCCAGTGTGGCTGCTGGTGGCCCAAGGTCACCTCAAACTTTCAGACTCCCTGTTGAGAACCATTTAATCTGACTTTTGAACTTGTTTGTTCAAACTTTAGCCTACAAACCCACTTACAGTGCTGCTTTCAACAGCAGTGGTATTTTAGCATTGTAGCTCGCACTTCCTGTCTGCCTAGAACTGTATTTTTTAACTGTGGAAGTGTCTGTGGGTCCTGGCTCTTGGGAGGTTTGTGCTGGTGAAATGGTGGCTGGTTTTGGCAGACTGAGCTGTCTGGGTTGCTGTACCTTGTGATGTAGTTACTTAATCCAGCAACATGAATGACCAGTTTCTCATTTAATGCAATTCATAAATCACTTGGTCATATGACTCCTATAATAAGAATATTTTAAAGTTTGTACTGTTAGGCATTTAGTGTGGTTTTAAATATTTTAATGGAGTATTTTTAAGCAGAAACAAAAAAAATAGCTTAAGGACACTTGTTTTTTCTTATTTTATGTTGATACCTGTGTCTTCAGTAATATTGCAGACAAAACCAGCACTTTGTTTATTGTGATTATTTTTCAGTCCTGGTAGGTTTGTACTGTTTGCACAAGGGACCACCATCTTTTCAGATGAGCTAGCTAGTTTGTTGAGGTGCTAGAGAATGAACACTTCTGATACTGATAAACAAAATAACTATCTATACCTCTAGTATTTAAATTGGGCAGTTTTGGAGATTTAACTGGTTCACTTGATGTGCTCTATTATCACTTTCAGCTATAGAGGAAACTGAGTGCATCCAATGGACTTGTTTAAACTAAACTAATTGGTCAGATATGGTGACAAAAAGATATTTAAGACAGCCTACATTTTGGATTTAGTTGTGACTTGGAAGTGTAGTTGCTGATTTGGGTTTGTTTTCTTTTAATTCTAGTTATTCAATAGCCTCTTTTGTAAGGTATTGAGCACATGGTATCTGCCAGAAGCACATCCTTGTACCATTGTGTAGTGATGGTGCAATCAGTCTTGCTGATTACAGATCAGACAAACAAGGGGAAGTGGCTCTTCACACCATGTGTTCTCAGCAGTAGAACCACTTGGCACAGGGATGCTAAAAATTTGCACTTCCCCTTGAACTCCATGAAACAAGTTCATAGAAGGGAAATTCCTTGGGCCTCTTTGCATGCATAGAAATCACCTCTGGCTCCAGAAATCTCTGAACAGCAAATTGATGGAGACTGGAAGAAACTTAAAAATGTTGTTCAGAAACTTTTTCAGAAACATCAGAAAACTGTTTCAGAAACATTTATGCTTGCCCTGTTGTCAGAGTTTGCATTTCCTGGCTTTGCCTGCTGTAGAAGACAAGAAAATACCTTCTTAGTCCTTGATTTCATAAGTTTTTTTAGTTTAATAACTGTTTTGTTGGACAAATTGTCCTTTTGGCTGTTCTTCATACAGAAACAGATAGTGAGATGAAAGTCTGAGCCTGCCTATAAAAACCTAACACTCTTTAGTTTTAAAGGGTGGTATTAATATTACAATTCCATGTCATGTAAAGGACAAGGGATATTGTTTTATTAGACTTAGGGTCTTTCCCTGTCACAGAATAGCTGTTGGTGTAATATAGCAAATACAGTCTTTACTAGCTGTGTTCTTTGGGAGTTGACAGCTAATCAGCTGTCATTACATTAATTACATTCATCTATCAGCAAGTTGTAAAACACAAATAAGAAAATCTAAAATTGCAAAATAGTGACAACCCTAAGTAGGGTCTTTGAAATGGGTATTATATTCAAATTATATATAACATTCAAATTAAGAAACACTTTGCATGTATTAATTATGTTGAATGTTAAATACTAAGAAACCCAGGATTGTTTCCAAGCAGCATCATTCCACTCCTGTTTGTATAGATGTATATTCAGGTAGTCTTCAGACAGTTTTTTAGCCATTATTTTTTCTTATTTCTCATGTGACATTATTTTCCAAAATGTTTATTAATGCTGTACATTGTGAGCTTGAACAGGAAGAGTTAAACATCTTGTATTTTGAGACTTTTTCCACTTAAAATAAGAAGCAAGGCAATATTCCCCAGATTATTAAGTTCATGCTTTCTAAACCTTTTGTTTCAAAGGTTGCTGGCACACAGCTGTATGACTGGAGTCTTCAGGGATATATTGCTGTAGAAGCTCTTTGGAAGGATAATCCTAAGAAGAAGAAAGCAGGGGAAAAAGATGATAAGGTAAGAAGTCTGAGGAGCTTGATTTCTGAATTTACCACTGCCTTTTCAGACAAAAAATTTATGAACAGCAGTGGTTTTGTTCCACTGTGAGTTGGCCTTTATTTCTGAAGAGAAATTTTTCATTCTCTCTTTCTGAGCTGTGGAAAAACATTTGACTTACTTCAAGTTAAACTTTCAGAAATGCTGTTTGGAAGTTTCTTTAGTCTAATCTGATACAGTTAAGCAAACAGAGTTCTAGGAAATATATGTAGATGGTTTAGTGAAGCATAGTCTGAGAGGCTGAGCAAGAACTGAGCAAGTACATTAAAACCTTACAGGGAAAGCCTGTAAGGTTTTTAGGTGTTTTTTTTAGCTGCTGTTTAAAGAAATAAAAGTTCAAGTGTGTAATGTAAAGCTTCTGTGGTTTTAAATTCACTTCTAAACTCACTGTGACTGGGAGAGAGACGTTTTGGAGACAAAGTTGCACTTGGATAGACCTCGGGGATGGGACCAAGTTCCCTTGGTAGGGCTGGGTGTAGGATTAGCTCCAAACAAGCTGGACTGGGGAAGGGTTCACATGTCCTGGCAGTTACTGAGTCTTCTGACAGTGAAGACTCAGCAGTGGATACTCATCCTGTATTGGCCCAAGGCAACAGTTTAGTAAATGAACTTGAATAAACAAAGGTTAGTCAATCGTTCTGTACTTTTCCTAAAACCTAGGCTGTCAAAAAGAAACTTGAAAAAAGAGGCAGTGTTAAAATATTTCAGAAGACAAACTGACAGCACAAGTAAAAAATAGCTGAAGTTTTTCTTTTATTGTGTCCCAGGCTTTCAAAAAGGAACACGTGGTTTTTATTGGAAGGCAAAGGCTTTTGACACTGTCATCTTACTATAAGGTTTATTCAAGCACTTGCTACCTCAGCAGAAAAACAAACAGCATGCAGAATTGCAGAGACCACTAAGTAAACACACTTCCTTCTCATCCTCCTTGCAGACTCTTTAAACCACACCCCTTAGTTGCCAAAACATGTTACTTGCACAGAGAAAAATGCCCATTGTTGGGTGTTCTCCAAAAGTTCATCTCATTGTTCAGGTACTGTCAGTGTGAACTCTTGCTGTGTAACTTGACAGATTAGACAAGATACAAAAATCCTGACCCGAGTGAGGAAACAGTGCTTGATCACTTGATGAAACTGCTTGCATTTCCCAAGTTCATGGATCTCTTCCCACTGAGGCCAACAGCCTCACTGGTGCTGTGTCCTCTGAGTTCCTGAAGAGAGGCTCCTGTCCCTGCTGTGCAGAGAAGCTGACCAGCCATGCTTTTGTCTGGAATGGGGGCTGAGTGATTCTAGTGGAAGGAGTTTGCCCTGAAGCTTCCTTTGGCCTGGGTTGGTGAAACCATACAAAATACATAGTTGAGAATCTGGGTGGGTAGAGATGGGTTTGTTTTAGGTTTGTTTCATATGGAAATAATCATACAGATTAGCACCACCAAATCAGTAGCAGCTTTTCAAGCGGAACAATTTCTGTTTCAGTTCCATTTTTTATTGGAGGCTTTTACTCATACAGAAGTGTCATGGAAGAAAATGCTTTTAACTATCATATACTAAATTTGGCAAAGCATTCTAGGATAGATTCTGTGACTTCTGTCTTAATTTGACTACCTTGTGAAAGAATTTGGTTGCTTTTGTATACATATTTCTTATTGTCCTTCTAGGCAGCTGGATTCCTGAACTAGTGAAGACAGCTCTAAATGTCACTCTTGAGTTGTTGTTGCAGCAGATGTAACCCATTTCATGAAACTATGCCAGAGCAAAAGATGTTATTTTTATTTTTGTGACATTTACTTCAGCATTTTCCTGTTGCTACACAAAGAATTCCTGCAAATAGTCAAGCAATATATGGGTGGCTCTTCTTGGCTTCTGTTAATTTGTTACATTGCTCATAATTTGTTTGATAGTCATAGGTACCACAGCTGTGCATAACTTCATGTTTGTGCAGCAGTATGTCATTAAAATAAATCTGGTATGTTAATTTTCTGAAGGTTTTATGAAACAAAAACCTGTGCCAAATTGAGGTCATATCAACTGAATTCTGAGTTCTGCCAAGAAGGATGAATTCTGGGACCTTCTGTGCCTACAGTTCAAAACACTGTGGCAGCAGCCCCTCCATACAGCAAGTTAGAGAAATGTTTTTAATGTGCTCTTGAATGATGGAGCTCTTCAGGATGTCAGGATAAAATCCCTCTGCTAAAACTGAAATAATTATCTTCTCTTAGTTATCACTTTTTCTTGTCTCTATACCATTCAAAGGCTTTTGCTGTATTTTTAACAATTTTGGATTCTCTCTCTTCCAGCAGCACTGAATTGGGCACCCTTTGTTTTAAATGAAATTGGGTAAAACCAGAACAGCAGTACAGCTCTATATACACCCTTCTTTCAGCCCTTGTTCCTTTCTTCTTGTGTTTGCTCTTTCCCACTTTGGCCCAGCTGGTAATGAGATCTCACAGAAAACTAATTTCCCTCTCAGCTTCAGAGACTGAGAGAAACTTTTATGGCTGTATTATTTGGTTTTTATTACTGTCTGGTGTGCTGATGGACACCACCAGTGACTTAGCAATACTAATATATGATACGTACAATTTTTAAACCCATATGTTTTTATTACATATGTAAAATACGTAAATATATAATTATATTTATATATAAATATATTTAAAATCCATCTCTGTAGCAATCTCTGGGTATTTAATTAAGTACTAACTGGGTACAGAATGTCTCCAGGTACAAAGAGGGCTCAGCTTTGGCTGGTTTCCTGTACTTGCTTGGAACAAGTGTCAAGGAAATTGTGGACCAGAACCTTCCTCACCTGAAAGCTCCATTGAAAACTGTGGTGTCAGTGTTTTCACTGGTGAGCCTCACCATCAGCATCACAGAATGTGACAATAACAAACCTTAAATTGTGTTTTAGGAGAGTTTTAAAGTCACATGTATTTTGGTCATCTTTAAAAACACAACATAAGCAGCTGAGAGAGCTTTTTTCTACAGAAAACACTTGTCAGGCTTGGCTTTGGTAGGTTCTGAATAGGAAGGCAAAAGTTTGGTCATCTCAACTGAAAGATAAACATCCACTTCTGGCAGAAAATGCTGTTTCCTGTCACATGCCCTGCTTTTATTGTTTGGGAGTAAGAACAAAAACAGTATGAGACTTGTAAGAAATATTACTTCTTTTGGAATGGATCCTTAGTATGGGCAGTGGGGAATTTAGCTGTGCCAGAAGTGGGATGGACAGAAGTAATGTACTCTGCAAAAAGTTGATCTCTCTAAGGGCAGCATTTCAACATTTTTGAAAGTACTTCATATTTTTGTGGGAATTAAGTTCAAGGTCAACTTAAATAAAAGAAGTTACTGATTGACTAGGGGAGGATGAATAAGGTAAGGCAGTGATGTTCTCTTTGTTCCAAGCAATACATTGCAAACAAAAGAGGACAGAAGATAAATTGTGAGTCTGTGAGCCCAGGCGAGCCCTTGTTTTTCTGTTGCAGTGGCTGTTTTTCTTCTGGTGGCCAGACTTTCCCTTTCAAGAATTTCCATAAGCATGAAAGATACACACCTTTTTGAAGTACTTTTGAAGTTATAATTTCTAAGATTAGTGTAAAAGGTTCTGCTCTCTGCAAGACTTCTGAGGTAGCACCTGGCTCGGCTGCAATGTGGGGGAAAGAGGCACCAACATTTGGGGCTTTGACATTTAGCTGGTTTGCTTTGGGATGCTTTTCTTTGTATGGAAGGAAAATTTTCTGAGTAATCATGGTGGGTTTTTTGCAAAGTTTGTTATTTAAAGTTTAGATTTCAATGTATCTCTGTTAGATACTGTGTGAGCTAAGTTGGGGTGTTTTTTAATCACTCATGTACTGAAACTGTACAGTCCCCTTGGTTCCAGTGATATTTTTAGCTTCAAATAATGATGGGGTTTTTTTAAATCCCAAGGAATACCAATGTATTGAACATTTTATAATTAATGTGTCACGGATATTTCTTATCAGTCACTTGAAACAGTCAGAGACACAAGAATGCAAAATATTTCCTCTCCTGCAGTGAGATAGAGCTCTGATGTGTGAACTCCTCTGGCCACCCAGATTTGTTATGGAGTGGATGTGTTGAGCCAGAAAGTAGAAAGAGTGTCTTGAATATGTGCCTGCTTCTGATTATGAGAGGGTACCCTGGCACAAAGGAAGTCTGTCTTCTGAGTCATTGATCTAAGCAGATTTTTTGCTTCTGATCTGGTTTTGAGTGTGCTAGAGGACTTTGGCCCTTTTTTGTAAAATTATGTGCCTGTGCCAGAGGAAGTCCTTTTCTGACTAACTCACATTAGTGCTTGAGCTGTCTCACTTAGGCTCACTATTTACACAGTGGGCATATACAGTGGATGGAGTTAAAAACTTCTTAATTACTAATTCAGCAAATGACTTTGTGTGAGGAATGGTATCAGTGGACTGGCTTGAATTAAATGACTCAGGCTTAATAGTTCTACTGAAGGCAAGCCCTGTGATGAGATCTCCTGAGCTCATAGGAACAAAAGAATTTAGCAAGACCCCTGTTCTCTTGTATATGTGTGAGTGTTGCTTTAGATTGTTTTCCTCTTTCAGGACATTAAAAAAAAAAAAAAAAAAGAAAAAGTTTACCTAGACAATAATTGCTTTTTTACAGGTTAAAACAAGAAACTGGAAAAACACAGGCTCCTCTGTGAGGAGCTTATTTTTAGTTCATTTGTTCAGGATTGAGTAAACTCTGTGATGAGGCATCATTAGTCAGATTATTCATTGTAAATTTTAGTAAAATGTCGTAACTTAAAAGTTCCTGTACAGGCAAATTACAGAGTAGATTATTATTTTGAAATGGGTGTGGTTTGTGGATGTGATTTCCTCTACTATGAAATATCCAGGGTAGTAATCAAAACAAAATGGATTTTTGATAGAAATAATTGCCTTTCAAAGGTCTTGGTAGGCATTTTTTGAATAAGGTGTTTAAGAAATATCTTCATAATTGAATCTTGATATATTGAGTCCATATCTCCAACACAGCATATGCAGGATCACACAGACTTGGTGCCTTACTGTGTTTAATTGGTAATACATAAATTTGGCACATTCTTTGAAACATTTTCCAGTCTCTTCTGGCTTCTTTTGCTACATTTTCCATCACATTTTGCATTATAGAGTCACAGAATGGTTTGGGATGGAAGGGATCTTAAGATAATCTAGTTCCAAGCCCCTGCAGGAACAGCTTCCATTAGACCAGGTTGCTCAGAGCCCCATCCAGCCTGTCCTTGAACACTTCCAGGGATGGGGCATCCACAGCTTCTCTGAGCAACCTGTGCCAGTGCCTCAGCACCATCACAGAAAAGAATTTCTTCCCACTATCTAAACCTACCCTCTTCCAGTTTGAAGCTATTCCCACTTGTCCTGTTGCTGCAGGCACTTCTGAACAGTCCCTCTCCAGCTCCCTTGTAGCCCCCCTTTTTAGGCACTGCAAAGTTGATAGAAGTTTTCCCAAAGCCTGTTCTTTTCCAGGCTGAACAAGCCCAACTCTCTCAGCCTGTCTTTGTAGAAGAGGTGCTCCAGCCCTCTGATCATCTCCCTGGCCTCCTCTGGACTTGCTCCAACAAGTCCACATCCTTCCTATGTCACAGGCCCCAGAGCTGGACACAGCACTCCTGGTGGGACTTCCAAGAGCAAAGCAGACCTGCTGCCCACGCTGTTCTTGAAGCAGCCCAGGACATGGTTGGTTTCTGGGATGCAAGGGCACATTGCTGGGTCAGGTTGAGCTTTTCATCAACAGCAACCCCAAATCCTTCTCCCCAGGGCTGTTCTCAATCCGTTTTCTGCCCAGCCTGTGTTCGTGCTTGGCACTGTCCTGACCCAGGTGCAGGACCTTGCACTTGGCCTTGCTGAACCTCATGGGGTTCTGAAGCCTGTCAGGGTCCCTCTGGAGGACATTCCTCCTCCCTCTGTGTGTTGACTGCACCTCACAGCTTGGTGTTGCTGGCAGAGCTGCTGAGGTGCCCTGGATCCCCGTGTCCCTGCTGCCGACAGAGGCGTCAGCGCCGGTCCCAGCACTGACCCCGAGGGCACCACTCATCACTGGTGTCAGAGTTCAGAGTGCTCCCTGCAGCTCTGAGTGGGACCATCCAGCCAATTCCTTATCCACCGACTGCTCCAGCCATCACATCAGTGTCTCTCCAGTTTAGAGACAAGGATGTCCTGCAGGACAGTGTCAAGTGCTGTGCACAAGTCATAGGTGGCGTCAGTCACTCTACCATTCTCCACCACTGCTGTAACCCTGTTGTAAAAGGCCACCAAATCTATGAGGCACACTTTGCCATTAGTGAAGCCATGTTGGCTGTCACCAATCATCTCTTTATTTAAGTCATGTTGGTAAAAATAGCCTTCCAGAATAAGAAGGAAATGCCTTTTAATTTCCATGTGTAGAATTTAAGAACAATTGAGGGTGGGTGCTGCCTCTGATCATTTCACCCAACCCCCTGGTCAAAGGAGGGACAGTTTCAAAATTAGATTTGGTGGTTCAGGCCTTATGTAGTCATGTGCTGAATGTTTCCAGGGGTGGAGATTTAGAAAGTTCTCTGGAAACCTGCTCCAGTGATCGGTGGTGTGATACATTTATAGTTTTTTTGCCCTTTGATCTAAGAGAAATTTGCCATGCTCCTCTGTCCTTTGGACGTGAACCTCTGGGAAGAAGCTGGCTCTTCCAAATATCTAAATGCCCATTAATAAATTGTGGATAGGAATTAGGTTCCCCCTTTGTCTGGTCCTCATAAGTCTGAACAGATCCTCCTCTCATCTTGTCCTTGTATGTGCTTCAGTCCCCAAGCCACATGTGTGGCCCTTTAAGTGTTTTTTAATGGATATCTATTTAAAGCTGTAATCAAATGCATGTTTGTTATAGCATCTTGGCAGATAGATAGACCAGACCCTGTAACAAGCTACTCTTCATTCTTTGATTTCTGTCATTTATGTTGGGGAGAGTGTGAGAACACCCTCTAAAAGGATATATGCTAAAAGGGGCCTATTGTATTAATCCACACAGAATTCAGAGGATGCAAAACAGCAATACTCTGTGGGTATTCATCCTCTGTTATTAATACAGGCAAAATTATTCAATTAAAGCACTTCTGGTGAAAATACTTGTTCTTTCAAATTCTTTAGTTGCTTGACTAACTACAGGAAGACTACAGTCTAGAAAGTGTGTAGAGGATCATATTTGAGTGTGTTATACTGAATTAGTCTCATGAACCACTTGATCTCGTGAGATATTTTTGCTTCAACTTTTGAAGAGGGTTTCTGTTCTGGTAAAAACATTAATCATGGATTGCCTCAATTGAAATGTTGTGCACATTTTTTTTTCCTCAAGGGGGATGCAGTGGGTGACAAGGCCCTGGAAGTCCATGCTGCTTCAAATAAAGGGCAAACTCAGAAGTAGAATGCTACATCACCTGGCATCAAAGAGGTAAAGGATAAAGGCTGATAATAGTTTGTGGCTAAGCAGCAGAGTAACTTGGAAAAGCTGAACATGATCAAGTTTGATTTGTAGTTTTCTTCATAATGATTGGGAGAGTGCGGACAGGTAATTTTATTTGTCCTAAAATTTGTCAAGAATATATGGGCTCCCTAACACTATTTAAGATAAATGTAAATTCTTCATCTTTAGAACATAACAAGTAAACATGTCTGCTCGAAGAGTTCTGAATTAATTGAGGAAAGCCTTGTGATTATGGTGTTGGTTGGTTTTGGCCTTTGATTTCCTTTTTCTTCTTCCTATTTCTGCCTCCCATACCAAAAACCCCTTTGCCTTCTTTGTCAGGCTTGTACAAGTATTAGGGTGGGGAAAGAAACCTCTTCCCTGCTGGTAAGTTTTCTCTAAAGATTTGTGAGTGCCAGGGTACAGCACTGCCTTGCAGCCTGTAAAAGTCCATGATGTGCCTGACCTTTCATGTTAATGCAGCTCCCAAGTGAGTCCTGTTGGGAACAAAAGATGGAGGAAATAAAAGCAGCATTTTTGAGGCTCTCCAAGGCAGAAACTTGAGTTGAGATACCAGTTCTGACTTGGCCTCGGGGCTGTGTTCTAAACTCAAGCAAGTCCTATGGTTACAGTTTCTAGAAAAGCAAAACAAAAACATCCTCTTGACTTTTCTGTGATGGTTTGGTTTCGTAGGATAAAGATTGCTCTGTATTTGAGGCTTATTACAAATAATTATAACATAATTGGACATAATTTAGCACAAAATGTCAAATACCTGTTCTGTTATCAGTTGATAAAGAATGTCTCTTCTGAACGTGTTTTCTACTTGCTTTTCTTTGCCCTGTATTATTTTTGCATCATGTTAAAAACTTACTTTTCATCAGAAAGTGATCCTGGCATTAAAGGGACTCCTCATAATTTTTGTATGCAGTATTACATTTACCAGAAAAAAATTTTTTTTTTTCCTTACTGCCAGCTGTATAAAAAGAGTCCAGATCTGGCAAACTGCATCAGTTTTTTTTTTCCATGCATCAGCATCAGTCACATATGCTTGCAGATGTAGTGGAATGCACCCATCTGCTGAGCAGTAGTGTTCCACTGTTACATGGGCAGCTTTGAAAGAAAACCTAGTTTTCAATGTTGGCTCCCTTAAAGTGTTTTTTTAATTGCTATTGCTAATTCTCACATCAGCAATGTGAGCTTGTTGGCTGGCTAATGGACTGAGTACCTCAGCTTTCCCTTTAGAGCTGTGAATATAAAGTCTTTAAGAATACATGTTTTCCAAGTAGTTTGTAAGATAGTCATGTAAAATAAAACCTAAAAAAGTATTAGGAGGATTTTCTAATATTTCTTTGTACAAAGAATCCCAAGAGAACCAAGAGGAAGAAAAGCCTCTCTAATATTCACTGAAGTATTGTTGTGCTTATTGTCAGCTAGGACAGAGCTACTAAATGATAAAAACCCAAGAAAACTGAACTTTTGTTTGTGACACTGCACAAATATCAAGGTTCATTACAAACAGAAATCCATAAATGGGTTTTATTTTCTTTTAGAATTTTTTGCTATGCATATAATTTCTGTTAGGCCTTTATTCACTTTTTGGAATGTCAGCTTTTTGCTTCAGGCACATTTTCCTTGTTTGGGGAGGGTTTTAAGAGAGTGAAGATAAATTGCCCAGGAGCTTGAAGTACCTGGGTGCTCCTGGTTTTGCAACCTATGTGCTTCACCTCATGTTGTTTCTGGAGAAGGCACATGAAGGCAACTGCTGGATTTTTGACCTAGGGCAACCAGATGGTGAAAGTTCAATTCAGTATCAAGTTCAGCTGTTCTGCGGGGGTGGCGATTTGTTACTGTGCTTGAAATCAAATCCTGTCATTTAACTCCATACCCAAGTCCAGATGTTTTGTTGGATTTGGGTGATCCCAAAGGTTGGAGAACATTGCTGTGATCTTTGAAAAGACTTCTTTTATTTTCTGGATGAGATCAGCCCTGAAAGTCTCACTACATTTTCAACTGTTGGTAATATTCCTAGTTGAATGTGGTTACTAAAATAAAGACAATCTCATTTCCTCAATGATTTGCCACAGCATGGGTCTCTGAACTGTGAATGGTCAGCCAAGGACAAAATCATATTGGGTTGAAGACAACAACATATTCCTCTATTTCAAAAACCAGCAGCATTGCACCTCCTTTATTATAGTTTGTTTGTCATCAAAAATTCTATGCAAACTTCAGCTCAAACCACATCCCACTGTGGAAGAAGCAAGCTTTAATTTTATCCAGCTGTTGTGTTTAGGAGTTGCACGGAAGTGACAGGGTTTTGTGTTTTTCCATGAAGATAGCATATCTCATTTTCACTCTGTTCCAAATCTATTTTTATGTAATTCCATTTCTGTGAGTTAAATTGCCCTAGTCTTACACCAGAGTAAGATTAAGAAAACATGCATTGGATGGGAATTTAAAGGAATTCTTTTAGAGAAAATTGGTTTATTATTACATATTATATACAAGATTCCAGTTGGTGTTTGGTTGTTTGTCTTTCCATTTAGTTCAATTATGGGAATTGAGTCCCCTAGAACAGACATGATCCTTAGTGCCCTAATGTCAGTAATATGAAGAGTTAAGTATCTCTACTGCAAGCAAATTGGTGTTGACAATGTTCCTCAAACAGATTTTGATCAACTTGCCACATCAAGGAAAAAAGTTTTGATTGCACTTTAAAAATGAAAAGAAAAGGCCTGTGATAAATTTCATTCTACTTTTTCCTTCCTTCCCATTCCCCCTTAACCTCTAACCCTTTCTTTGATTATAGGTGAAAAAAATATAGATATGAGCAACAATTTCCCAAGAAAAAGATGAAAACCATCTGAATCCATTTTGAATGTGACTAATCTGCCTTCTGCCTCAGGACAGTCTGATGATTGCTGCTCGGGCTTCTGGTGTGGCTTCTGTGAAAGGACACTTGGTGTTTTGGGTCAGTCTTGAGACTTCATCCTCTGTTCTGCAGTGGGACTCGAGTCTGCCCATGCTTGTCCCATTGCAGGATCAACATTGCAAGTCTCAAAATCCCTCGGTCTCTTTATTATTTATATATAAAATAAAATTCCAGTTATAGAAAATGGTCCATTTTTCCCCTCCTCCTGTCTTCCTTAAACTCATGGCTGTGATGTTTGCACAATCTGAGAGGTTCTCGAGGTGGTGTTGACAGTGCCTGTATTTTTTACCAGCCAGGAGAGCTGAGAGTAGTAGGATGTTTTGGCTAATACAGGCTCACAGAATTGGGAATGGGAACAGTTACAATGACTCTTGTGTTTTGTCTGAGTCTCCCCCTCCTTTCTATACAAGTCCTCTGCCTCATCAGTGCCAGCAGGAGGTGTGTAATGAAGCATCTGTGAGTTCCTGTCTGGTGGATGGATGGGAATGAAGCTGTTAATGCCTGTTCTTGTTTTTGCTTGAATGCACAGCACAATGGGAACCAGAACGTTACTGTGGTGGGAACCAGCTATAGAATAACTTGGCTGTTTCCTTATTCCCAGCCAGGGGAGGGGAGGAAAAAGTGATGTGGAGGGAAATACAAAAGGATTTCCAGCATTTTGAAATCTTTGCACAATAAAACCCTTTCATCATTTGTTGTCATTTCCATGAGTCTCTCTTTTGGGGCTTGATGTGTTACAAGTTACTGTAATCCAAGTAGCTCAGCGCATTTAAAGCTGTATTAGTGAGCCTTAAATGCTCCTTAATTAATCAGTGGATATGAGGAAGGATAAGATGAAGTACGTGTTTGTATGATACATTAACTTTCTAAAAAGAGCAGGAAGAAAATGCAAAGTAAATCAGATTAAAAATGCTTTTAAACTTCCTTTGTTATTCCATGGTTAGATATTCCAACTGAGCATATTCCACAGACTTTTAGAGAAAAACAAACAGACCTTGGCAGTGTGAATGCCAGTCTGTGTGGGCATTATAAAACAGGCCAACTCCTTTTTAGTACAGGCAATAAGGCATGTGGTTGCCTCAGGCAGAAAAACAATATCTCCCAACATGTTCAGTGCGTGATTTTATGAGTGTTTTAGGCTGGTAAAGATGTGTGTTGATACAGGGAGCAGAGTTCTTGCATAGGGTTTGGGAGGTGTGTGTGTGTGGTTTTGTTTTTACTTTAAACTTGCCAACATAGTTTAAGCTGGCTTGGGAGGATCAAAGTAGTGTTTTTGTCAGTAGTGGAAAGGAAACTTGGGAAATAGAGCTGTAACTGCTCTGTTACACCACTCCTGTGGTATAGGAGCATAGCAGAAATTTGTTTCTGCCCTTAAAGATTGTTCTTCACTTACGCATTCTCATATCACATAGAGAATAATTACCTTAGAGTTAGGAATACAGCTTTAGATGCCTGGGGCTTTTTTCAGTTTCAATATTATTTCAATATTTGGCATATGCCAAATATTGGCATTTAAGGATATGATTACTTGGTAATTCAGTTATTTGTTTACATATACATGTGTACATGTTTTAAAAGCCTGGGTTAAATAAATATGACAAATGCTTTTCACTTGATCAGATTTTTGTTCAGCATATTTACACTGCTGCTTAAAAATGTCCCAAGTGATTGAGATCAAACCAGAATGCTTTTATCTAGCAGGAAATGACTGCCTTCAAGCACCTGCATACACACATGACAAGGAGATGGTTCCAAAATGTGAGCAAGACAGCCTTAGCTGGAATCCTTTCCTTATGTCTTCTGGTTTTTATAACTACAGGAAATAAAAGTGTCATGCTGGTAAGAGCCCAAGAGTTTGTAAACATGCAATCTCTCTTGGCACAGACCTTCCTAATGAGGAGCAGGAGAAGGGCTGACCACAGTTGATGTCTGTACATATCTATATGTGTGTGTGCACACGGGGAGCTAAATTGTGCATGCATCATTTGCCTGACTTTGCCTGTGGGTATTACAATGTAGACTAAAAATGGTATATTCCCCAGCCAAGAGTCGTGTTTGGTTATCCTTCCCCTTGGAGTTTTTTGGCTTGGTAACTGGACTGTGTGCAGCTGAAACAGTGTTCTCATCTCAGCATCCCCTGCTACTGCAGCAGAGCTCGGGGCCAGCTTGCAGTGCTCCCTCCTAAAAACACCATCTTTAATCTGCAGCATGTGAAAGTTGTGGAACTGGAGGTCAGGATGGCCCTGTGTTGGGATGAGGATTCTTGTAGGCAGCATGTCTCATGTCAAAAGTGACAGTGAAGCCTCTCTGTTTGCTAGAAGGAGCAGCACCAGCCTGGAATAATCCAGTTAGCCTGGGTAAATGTGCACAGTCTTGTGCACAATAAACACAGGATTTTGCCACAAATGTTCATTGCAAAACTCTGGTTTAGACTCAGTGCTCTGACTGCAGGAGGCCCCAGACACGGACTTTACAGCAGTCATAATTCAAATGTTTTGGAGCATTTGTCATTGCATCTGTCACCTTCAAGGAGAGCAGTAAAGACCAAGATTGACGTGGAGGGGATTGCATTTTGCCCCTTGAGAAAACAGTGCCCGGGGAGTTTAAGGGACTTGTTATTGCTGTTTATTGGCAGAAAAAGCTCAGCGTGAGCACATTTGCTTCCAGACAAATATAAACTGCTGCATTTGTTTCTTTTTCCTTTTTTTTTAATTGTTCTGTTTTGTTATGATTATTTCTGTACCTTCCTATGAATTCGGAGCTACTCCTAAAGCCAGTTTCATCTCAATAAAGAGCTGTTGACAAAGAGCATTTTGGCTGTTCAGGCATGCTGGGAAGGCCTGCGTGGCTTCCCACTGGACCTTCCTGGATGCAGCCTCTCACAGCAGGGTTGGCTGTTGCACCTGGGTGGCCTGGCAGCTGCTTAGGTTAATCCCCTTCCAGAGGGGTTTTGACAGGTACAAAAGCTTCTTGTTTACAAGGAAAACATTTGATAACAACATCTAAACTACAAAGCAGAAAAGTTGTTTTAGCAGAAAAAAGTATGTTTCTAATTGTGCAACAACCCCCTGTTCTCTTACATCTGTATCATTAGCTGATCCTGGTATTTTTTGACTGGATATGGTTCTTAAGTTGACTAGAGCTGGCAGCTTTCTTAGGGCCCTGTGCAGGAAATATTGGTATATTGATGCAATTGGAGTGTTTTCTCCTATTTCATGTCAGTGAAATTCATCACTGGCTATCTCTGCTTAAAGATGAAAGTCTGAGCTGGACTTGAAGTTCGTGGATTCCTCCCGAGTGCCGCTCTTGCAGCCACGTTTTCAAGCTGGAGTTCTGGTAGCCATTGCACTGATGCTGAAAGCTGGCAAAGTCAAAGGTGGGCTGAGGATGTCTCGCAGCTGACTACAAGTCTGGTCCCTAGAAAAGATTCCTCCCTCCCTCTGCCCCATTGGAAATGGACCTGCAATGCCTGCCCTAGACTCAGCTCTCTTGATTCCTCCTTAGCCTTTTCCTTTGTGTGTTCATGTAAGGGTCTCAATCTACCAACCAACACACAAAGCCAGCCAGTCCCGAGTGCTGTGTCCAGCTGTGGATGTAGTGCTCCATCACCGGCCCCAGATACTGAGGCATGATCCTGTTATGGGTAAGCTTTGCTGGATTTTCTGGAGAGAGGAAGATCCCAGCTGACTGGCTTACAGTGTGCCTGGGAAATAGCCATGGCACAGCCTGAGCTGTGCTCGTGATCCCAGAGCCTTTGTGCCCACTGTGAAAGGAGCAGTGGGGACAATAGGAGAGCTTGGTCAGGGAACTTCTCTTTTTGTTTATAGTGTGATTAGAAACATTCACAAGACTCAAGAATTTGATAGAGACAAAAGCTAAAGGATGCACTTTAGTCTGAGTGTCCAGCTCTTCCTCAGCAAAGCTAACCTGAGGTTCATAAGACAGCCTGTGAAGAGACGGGGTGGGTCACTTGCTCCATGTGTTTTGGCTGAGGGGACAGATGCTGGGCAGGAAGGCTGTTGGTGCAGACCTTTACCCACTGGGGCTGTGTAGACAAGTGCTGGAGGGCTGCCAGTGAGCACCTCATCTTTTTCCAGAGGCTTGTGCAATGTGCATTCTAAGGAAGTAGTGAGTTCAGCCCCTGCATGCCCGGATAAAAGAATAACCTCACAAGGAAAACTTAATTTCTTTCTGCTTTGGCTGTACATTGTGAAGCCACAGGACCCACCACGTCCTATACCAAAATCTTCCAAAATCCGCTGTTCTGTGTCCCACTGCGTCTGAATCTTCCATGTCTTTATCTGGAGTACCTTCGTTCAACTCCAGGGCGCAGCAGCCGTGCCTCTGAGGAAGTTCCATCTGGTTTTTGAGCTGCGAGTGGGGCACATGCGGCGCTGTGCTGGGAGCGCCGGGGCCCGGAGCCCGCTGTGCCCCGGCTCCAGGGCCGAGCAGGGGAGGATGCCCCGAGCAGGGGAGGATGCCCCGAGCAGGGGAGGATGCCCCGAGCAGGGGAGGATGCCCCGAGCAGGGTGGCCGCGATGCTCCCTCCGCCAGCTCGCATCTTTACCCCAGAGACGGAGGAAAGCTCTCACTGCCCCAGCAAAGGGGGGAATGCTGGAGCACCAAGCCAGAAGTGTCTCCGTGTCTGTGAGCACGTACCAGCTAGGGATCACAGGCAGGCAGCTGGAGACGGCCTTCACCAGCGCAGTTTTAGCCCCTTTAATTACTTGTTGTTGTTAAAAATGGTGTACAGAAACATGGGGAGTTTGTGTATCAATCCTCAATGAAAAGAGATTCTTCCCTTCCCCCCACCCCCTGCCCCAGATTAAGTTCCCCAACGTCCTCTTTGTAAATTTAGCAAGCTCCAGACTCACTTCCTTTTGTCAGGAGACCTGAAAGAGCCATTTCCTGATTCGTACAGGGCTCTTGTATGCGCACACTAAGTGCTCATTCATGCCGTGAATCATAAAGGTAACCTCAGTTCAAAGTACGGCGCTGATACTTCGGCGTGAGACAAAAAAAAAAAAAAAAAAAAAAAAAAAAAAAAAAAAA
>VYXF01004851.1:595493-611681 GCA_013397295.1 Polioptila caerulea | reverse complement strand
AGTAAAAGAGTTTTGTAATTCAGTGCAGCACTCCCTGAAATCATCTTTGCATTTACTGAGGAGCCGCGCCAGGGGGGTTTTGATCTTCTGTCTCAAAAGCATCGTTTACAGACTGCCCAAACTAAAACGGGCTGGTGAAAGCACCAAAGCCAGCCCAAAGGATTATGTTTACTGTCGTGTGCCAGGCTTGACACATTTTTCATATCCTGCCAAAGACGAGGAATGGCATCAGGAGCTGCCGCTGAGTCAGGCTCGGCCCCCGGGGCGGCGCGGGCTCAGCGCGGCGCTCGCACCGAGCCCCGGGAAGGTGCCGGGGAAAAGTCGGCTCTGCCACGAGCCGAGGACTCACTCTCCTGTCTGTGGTTCACGGGGAGGTCAGTGAGGCACGGTCTGTTGTGTTTATCTCTCCTGAACTCGCCTCCGGGCTCATCTGACAATGAAAGGGATGAGCTGTTACTGGCTGAAAGAAGAAAGAAATGTGCACTACTCGCCTCTCTCTGTCCCTGCCAAGAGAGAGAGTGAGCCAATTCATACATAATATTGGAGCCTTCTGCCATTTAGCAGCTTTTACACAGCATCCAACTGTACAAGGACACGTCCCTGGGGTCAAACAACCTTTGGCTGTACTTCTGCCTTGATGGAGTAAGATCAGTATGATCTCTCCCTGTATAAGAGAGCAAAATACACAGATGCTAAAATCAGCAACTGTGTTTTGACCAAGAAGAAAACAGTAACTGTGTTTTGACCAAGAAGAAAACAGTAAAGGGGAAGGAGGCTTAGCTTGTGCAAAAAAGAGGTAACATAAATGTGAGTGCATCGTCTTTTACTACCACAACCCTTCTTGAACTCTGAAAAAGGCCAGATATTCACCAGTCACTTTTTACCATTACTGCTTTTACAGTATTGTCCTATTTGCAGACGAGGTTAGCTTGCTAAGGAGAGTCTCTGGTTTGAGGAATGTTAGAGGAGCAGTGGTATAAAAGCACTCTCTGCCCTGGGCTAGCCAGCCCAGGGTGACTCAGACACAAAAGTAACACAACTATGGGAGCAAAAAACCCAAATGATTTTAGGCTCCCAGTGGGTGAGGTAAAGTGCAACAGAGGTGGGGGTAGAACTCCACATACCTCAGGCCACAAGTCTCTGAACTAAGAATGTGATGTGCTGTGGTCAAAGCTTGATTTTTGTCCTGGAAGGCTTCTACCACAAGTAAACCCATAGCCACCACTTGTAAGTAAACTGCAATAAATAAAATCACAACCGCAAAGGAGGTGTGAGGCTGTAGCTTTAATTAGTAATCCTGTGGGACTTCCTATGTGTTTGTATTTTCCTTGTGGAGTGAAATGTGTGAGAGGAGCAGTTTTATTTGTGCAAGAGTTCTCCACTCTCTGCCTGTAGCTGAAATGCTGCTCTGCCTGCAGGAAGGCTGATGTGAGACCCATCTGGTTCACCTGCCAGCTCCAGAGGGATGCTCCTGGAGGACAGGAGAGCTCTGCAACATCCTTCCTGACTGGAAAAGTGGGACTCTGATCCATGCAGGATCTCAGTAGCAGGGTTCCTAGGCAGAAGATTCTGTAATGTTTTCATACTTGATTGTTGCCTTAATTCTCTGCAACAACTTGCTTTCTCTCAGCTTTTTTATCTTGCTTTGTTTGTGATCCCTCTCTCTGGTGGACTTTCCTGGCTTTCCCCAGAGCACCTCCCTGGCCTAGGGGTCCTGCTGAGGTCTTCCTTACATTTATTCTCTCACCTCAGTAATTTTTGTGAGGAATTCTGAGGAATTTTTCTGAGGAATTCTGACACCTCATCATCCCTGCTTTTAAGGTTTCTTATACACAGATGCTCAAGCTCCTCATATATGGTTATTACTAGCAGCTTTTATCACTTTGGGATTTTGGAACAGTGTTTCCTTAAAACCTGGTCAATTACTATTTCACAAGCTAGAAAGCAATAGGTTCAGTCTTTTTAAAAATGTAACTTATTTTAAACATGAAGGTTTTGAGCCAGGTTAATTTTTAGTGATGATGGCTGCACTGACCCGATGGCCACGTCTGACCCAGTACAGGGGCCCACAGATCTGCAGTGGTCTGGAGCTCTCACAGGTCTGGAGCACTCCTGGTGCTCCTGGAGCACTCCTGGTGCTCCTGGAGCCCTTATTCTTACACATATGGTGTGTGGGGCCATGGGTGATGTCCCACACCACCCAGTGCTGGCACAGGTACCTGCAGGTTGTCTTCCCACACTGGCACAGCAGCAGCCCCTCCCTCCTTGTGGGAGAGGCTGCAGATCTGGATGGCTGTCTCTAAAATCCTGGAAACAGCAGCTTTGCAGCCCTTCTGGTGCCCTGCACCCTGAAAGGCTGTTGGTGTGCCTTGCGTAACTGGGACCTGTTCAAGGTTATGGGTATTTGTTTGTTTATGAAGAGGTTGGCATTGTGTTTGTTCTTCTAACATTCACTCTCCTGCTCACGTGGAGGCAGCTGTCCTTACTGGGGGAACATTGTGGCATCCTTGGCCAGGTGAGCTCCTCAAACCTGACCTTCCTTCCACAGTGAGTGCAGGATGGGGACAAGAAAAAAAAAAAACCCAAACAAACAAACATCAAGAGTGAGCAAACACGTGCACTATGGTTTGAAAAGGGCACAGTGAAAACCTGCAGTGGATTTTTTAATGCATGCTCTCCATTGGTAATTTTCTCCCCGCACTAGTAAGTGGGAGAACATTCCTTTCCCTTTCTCCCCTTTCCTACTCCCAGCTCAGCAGTGCGGTTGGAGGGGGCCACTTACTTCTCCCAGGTTAAAACTTAGGGGACATTTTTGTGGGGGACTTGCAGCTGTGTTAGAGGAAAACCCATTTCTCCAGGATGCACAAAGCTGGAGGTGGGAAGGCACCCAGTGGCACAGCCCCGATTTCACTCAAGGTGCTACAGTAACACCAAAGTCCTGTTATTGTATTTCATAATGAGTGATATATACAAGGTGATATAAACATTTTGATGTTTAAACTTTTAAACTTCAGGAAAAGGAAATTAATTTGAGATTTTAAATAAATTTAATAGAGAACTTACTTGTAGCAAGGCAATCAAAAGAGGTCCTTGCTTCTGGGATGGAGATTTAAGCACTGATTTATTAATATATTTCATTTGTCCTAAAAAAAAAAGGAAGAAAAGAGACAAGAAAAATTGTGTTTATAACAAAGAAGTTATCAGGGCTTTTCCAAGCATGCCTGTGCCATTACAGTGCCCTAATTCTCTTTATAGATTAACAAGCCTGAGATATCATTGTCTTACTGAAAACATAAGTAGACACAACCAACATGTCATATGATAATGCAGCGGTGGGTTTGGATTGATAAATGTTATTAAATACTTTGCTGGAGAGGTGCACCAAATGTTTCTCCTGGGGCATTCTTGAAGGTTGCCTTTGATCAGGCTCAGCAGAGGCGAGGGTTTCCTGCCAAGTGCCAAGTTACCTGGGCACTATTTACCTTCAGATGAGTCAGGGGGAGGAGGGGTTGTCACAGGGCAAGGAAGGACAGACAAAACCGAGTGTTGCAGAGCCTCTGACTAAAAAGAAACTGGCAGGTGTTGGGTGCCTGACCGGAATTTTCAGGGCTCATTTGCAGGAGGTGTTGCCGGCAGGGCTGGTCATGGGGTCAGGCTGCACAGAGCCACCTCTGGAGAGAGGAGATGGCCCAAGGAGGGTGGTCCCAAGATTATGCTGAGCCCCAACACCCACACATCAGGTGACATGGGCAGCCCAGACGGCCACAGGACGTCCTGCCTTTTTCACAAAATAAAAGGTATGGGAAAAAGCCCAAATGGCAGCCAGCCAATGCCCTCCAGGGAAAGAGAGGGCTCAGTGCACTGGAGACGTGGCTCAGCCATTAGTCAGCCCCACCCAGGACTGTGGGCTGTGGGCTCTCCTGCCATGCCAACCCCCCTGAAACACCTCAGGGAGGCAGCCAGCACGTACCAGCTGGGCTGCCAGCCCTTGCCATGGGGACCAGGTCTTCACCCTGCTGGGACACAGCCAGGGACACACAGGGGTTCCCGATGGAGCATGTCTTTTTTGGCTGAACAAAGGACACAAAACATGGCACTTGGCTGCAATGGGCAGCAATTTCCAAAATAGAGGGTGTAGTACACACTTCTTATTGGTGGTTTTAACAGTCTCTTATTTAGTTATCTTGTCATACAGTTGTCTCGAGAACAAAACACTTAGAATAAATTATTTTATATAAAAATGCAGTGTTTAGTGTCTTCAACACAATTTCTGTTTACTTCCTTGTGATACAGAACAGAATTATTTTAGTTGAAAGGACCTACAAAGAAGATCTAGCCCAACAGCCTGACCACTTCAGGGTGATCAAAAGTCAAAGCAGATTGTTAAGGGCATTGTCCAAATGTCTCATAAACACTGACAGTCTTGGGCAATTGACCACCTCTCTAGGAAGCCTGTTCCAGTGTTTGACCACTCTCCTGCTAAAGAGGTTCCTAATGTCCTATCTAGAGCTCCCCAGATGATGCAGCTTTGAACCATTCCCACACATCCCATCACTGGATCTCAGGGAGAAGAGATTATCACCTCCCACTCCCCTTCCCTTCCCAGGAAGCTGTAGAGAGCAATGAGATTGCCCCTCATCCTCCTTTTATCCAAACACTGAACAGAACTGACCCTAAAACTGAGTATTGGGGAGCAATGCTGGTGACCAACTACATGTAGCTCCATTCCCTACAACCCTCTGAGCCCTGCCCTTCATCCAGCTTCTCACCCAGCCCACTGTAATCCCACTCATCCCACAGGTGGGCATGAGCATTAGAAGTTCACTGCTCCACCTTTAATGGAAACTACTCAAAAACCCTATCGAGATCAGATGCAACTCATGTACTATCTATGCACATTATCACTCAGGTAATAACTATATTTGCTGTGAATGGAGTCAAACTCCACTATATGTCTGTGGGAAAAGTCTTTTAACTGTGGCTTTAACGGGGCAGAAGAAGAGGAACTCACGTACGTGCGCTCACTCACACGTGATGTGAGTCACACATAACTCTGAGGCTGTGTGATTAAATCAACAGCTCTGAAAAAAAGGGGACTTAGTTAATGGGGCTGGGTGTCCATGGAGGCTGTTCTCAGGTGTTACAGGGAAGGCTGATTTGAAGTCAGCCCTGGACATCATCCTGGCTGTACTTGCCTGGCCTGGGGTGGTGGCGGAGTTTGTAGTGTTTTGCTAAAAGATACTCTCTGGAAAAAATATTGGTGTTTCATGCCAGCTGCGTTGCAGAAAGCTGGTTTTGGGAACACTTGCTGCTTCACCACAGGGTGCTGTATTTCTTCACTTATAAAACTGAGTGTATGTTTTACCCAGTGTGCCGGGACACGGCCTGTGAGACAGGCAGCCAAGTGTGCTGCTGCCCACGGTGCTGTAACACACCCCGGCTGTCACGTCCCACGCCCAAAGCCTCTTCACACAAGGCACTTCCCTGTCTGAAGGAGGAGTTTGAGCTTCCTTTCCCTGTGATGCAGAGTAGCTGCTGAGGGGGCCCGGCAGCAGAGCAGCCCCATTGCCAGCCCTCCTCTGCCCTTGGCATGCCCAAAAGCCTGGGGAGGGACAAACCCACGCGTGCCCCCATGTCTGCCTGGGTTTACCTCAGTGGGTTTCTCCTCCATCATGCTCCTACCACGGGCCACACTGGGGCCACAGCTGTGCCTCTGGCTGTGGCGTCCCAGCAGGAACTAAACCCCGGCTGCCCCTGCTCAGCCCTGCTGCAGAGAAGCTGCCTTGGGCAAACCCAGGCTCTTCTCAAACACTGCTTGCCATGCCATGAGACGGCTGGGGCTCAGCCTCCCTGGAAAAGGGAGCAGTCTTGGCATTGGCTGGCATGATGTGCGTCCATGTGTGTGTGCTGGCAGGCGCTCAGCCTGCAGGTGTCCCCCACTCTGCAGCCAGGCAGGTTTTGCTGGCTGCAGTCTCAGCAGAAACAACACTGGGAGGATTTGACACTTGGAGCTGTCTGTGTTCGTCTCTCCAGGCATCTGTCTCTCCTGTGGAGTACTCGGTGTGACCTTCAGTGCAGAGCAAATGCTTGGGCTCCAAGGGGTTGAGGGCTTCCAGTGACTCAGGGACACCTCCATGCTCCTCTGTTCTATGCCAGCTCCCACAGAAACTCCTCTGAAACATCCTGCAGCACCTCTGATGAGCTTGCTGCTGTTTAGAGCTGTGTAAAGTAAGGCCACCATGGTTGAGCTTGGAAAAGATAATGAAAGAGAAGGACCAGCTGCAAGTGCCACTGTCCCCAAGGTGCTGGGGCTTTGCACATGCAGGGCAGCCCAGCCTGCTGAAGGGCTGTGTCTGCACTCTGGCAAGGGCTGAGGGCTGGCCCAGCACAGCCCACAGCACGCTGCTGCTTCTGAACCTTTTATTGCAAGCTGCACGTGCCTGAGGTGCATTTATATTTGATCTATATTCTTTACCTCTGTAAACAGGAGCACCTGATGCTTTTTAACTTTAATGAAAGGATCGTCATTGCTTGGATGCAAAAGAGACAACAGTTTCTTTAAGAACAAACAGGAGATAATGTCACATGCTCCTCTACACCTCTTTTTGCTTTTAGACCTGTGTAAAAGGACCTTTCACTTTTGCAGTCCTGTGCTTATTGCAGAAAATACCCCAGCTGAGAAACCAGATGTAAGCCAGAGTAAGGGAATCCCCAGCTGCCCAAACTGCCCGACAGGCACATGGCTATGGGCGCCTAGAAATAAACCTGGCCCTGCCTGGGAGTGAAGCAGGGACATCTGACTAGGTCGAGCTGCAGGGGTGAAAAGTGCTTTGGCTTTTAACAGCACAAAACAGCTTGCTGACACCAAGCCCAAATGGCAAGAAAAGGAGCTCTGGGGTTCTGAGTCCCTGCAGGACTTCTGTAATCAAATTTCAAATTGTGGCGATGGCAAAACCAGCACGAAAATACAGAATAATTTTATTACTTTGTGCTGAGAAGGTAATCAAGTCATGCCTGTAAATCCTGAGTATTTGCTTACGTAATTTATTTCTGTTTTCCTTTGGGATTCTTTAGCCTTATCCTGACTTCTCAGTCATTTGGATCAGCTGTACTTTGTAATGCAGTGGACTTTGGTTTATCACCCTGTTTTACAGTCTGGCAGCTTTACAGGTTTCAGAGATATGTAGTTACATAAAATGGGTGTGCTTTCTTGCCTGGTTAAAGAATAGCCACTATCCCTCAAATTTTTAGCTAGGTTTTTTTGGTTTGTTTCTTTGTTTAAAACTGCATTAATAAGGTGTTAATTATTTGATCCTAGCACTTGTTGCTGCCTTCATCTGCCAGTTCTGCCTGTTGCTTTTCAGCAACAAATAATTCCTGCTCCTAAATCACCAAATCCAAAGTTAGCAATTGTTAAACCATTAAGTTATGGCTAATGACATCAGTGGGAGGTAAAAATAATCCAGAAATTATTAATGTATCCCACGAATTTGCCTCTCAGACTTCTGATTTTGTGAAATAAGTCTTACAATTTGTTCTGATTACATTATCTGGAAAGAAAAAAGCCTAAACTGTTTCCCTTGATGCTGCTTCCTCTGTTGGGTGTGTGACTTCCTGTGGCAGGTTGTGGTCAGTCCCTGCACCTGGCCCCCTTCAGTGTTGCAGATCTCTTCTCCTGCCTCCTTTTCAATTTACATTTTCTGCCCCAGTGACAAAGCTACACCTCTGTATGGAGGCAATGTCCTCTGGGAGTGGTGAATGCAGAGTTTGATCCATCCCTCTATGTTAACTCTGAAAGGACCCACATAACTGCAATTGTAGGTAAAACACCCTGAGGCTGTGGTTGGAAATGTTGCTGTACATTTGTGCTAGGCCGTGGCAGGAAGCTGGCTGGGGAAGAAACCCAAATCCTGTCATGTGAACTGATTGCAAAAGGCACGAGACTGCAGACCAAAACTCCGAATCTAGTTTCCTCCTGCTCAAGGTGTGCAGTGGTGTTTGTGTGTCAGTGACTCAAGTGTGCCAAATCTGGAAGTTCAGGGAGATCACAGAGAGCCCAGACTGGAGTTTGCTCATCATGAGAGCAATAAAGAAAATCTGTTCAAAGGTACCTCCACAGTGGTATCTGGGTGTCCAAATATAGCAACCTGCTTTCCAAAGTCTCACCCTGCAGTTTTATCTGTGTGCTTTGAAAACAACACTGCAATATCCAGTTACTTGGAAACACTGATGGGCTTTCATGTGGAAAGCTACCGTCTCTCTCATGTTTTTTCCTGTGTGGAGGACAGTTTCTAGTAGGAATTTCAGGGATTCATGTCCCGTCCCTGTACAGTGGATTCCTGGGAGGCGATTTGGAAGATGCAAAGCCACCTCATCCTACTGTACAGCAAACTTACAGGAGAGGATGAGCAGCTGCTTTTGTCTTACCAAAGCATGTTATTTTTGGTCTGTTTTATTGGAGAAGGGAAACAGTTCAAGAAAACTGAGGTTCCTTTTTCCTTTGAGTAGATGTGACCATCTGACACCTGCTATATCAACAATCAAAATATGCAAAGTTCAAAACACAAATAAACAAAACTATTTACCTGAGAGCAGTTTCTGAACAGGGTGTTAGTTTTTCATCTTCACAAACTAATTATCCCCTGGGGCTTTTTGTGTCTTGCTTTGGCCTGGAGTAAATTTGTGAAATGAAACCGAAACTGGTTTGAAGATGGAATTTCTTCCCCCTCACTCCCTATTTTCAGTTGAGGTGTGTACCCTATTCTGTTATCAAACACGGAGTGTTTCTGACGGCAGAAAAAGCCAGAGCTCAGCAGGGCAAGGCCCGAGGGTGGGGAGAGGCGCATTCCCAGCGCTGCTCTGTGCTCGGGGCTGCGCTCCCGCCCAGAGCCCACACCCACACCCACGGCCCTCCGTAAGCTCCCTGCGGGCACGGATCTGAGCTCCGGGGGGCTCTGAAGCCCTCCATCAAGGCTGTATTTACCAAAAAACGTGTGGACAGCAAAAAAAGTTATCCAGGTCTCGGTGAGAGAAAGAAGAGTCCTGGGAGGGAATCTCGCCTGGATGGTGAAGTTAGAGCCTGCTTTGAGTCTGCAGCGAGATTAAACATTAGCAGCAGGCTCGGTGCTGCTTTGCTGCTTGGTTTCAGACAGCAGCTGAGGCCTTCCTTTAAATTGCAACCACTTCTCTGAAACCTCAGTTAAAAAAAAAAAAAAAGAAGTTAAGCAATCTTGCCCAGGGAAGCAAAACAACCGGGCAGAGCGAGTCCGTTGCGTGAGGTGAATTATTTACACCCGCGGGTCTGGTCTCTGGGCGCTGCCGTCTGTGTGAGGGCCCCAGAGCGCAGCTGCTGCTCCCCGCGGGCCGCGGAGGGACAGCCCAGGGCAGCGAGCCCTGAGGAGAAGCCAGGACAAGGCGAGGGAAATAAAGGCAGAGATAAAGGCAGAGTCAGCGCTGCCTGGCGGGGAATGAGGCCGAGCTGCCCCCGTCCCGCTCCGGACGGAGCCGCTGCTCGCCCCGAGCTGACGCCCCCGCTCCCGCGGGCCAGGCTCCGGGACGGCGGCTCTCCCAACACAACAGCCCGCGCAGGAACGCAGTAAAGCCCCCATATGCTTGTTCGGAGGAAAAGTTTGCACTGGCTTTTTGAATTACATGGACGGCGAAGGATCTTTACAAGAAGAGGGGAGGGGGAAGGGTTGTTTTTCTCACATATATTTTGTTTTAACTTATGTAGACAAAAAAAGCCTCCTTCCATGCCGTCGCTATGGCTACGGCTCGGATCATTGTGCGGGAGGCAGCGAACAGGAAAAGGCCAAGCAAAGAGGGGGCGGCGAGCCCGGCGCTCCCTCTGCTCGCAGCCGGGACGGTCCTGACGCATCCCCCGGCCGCAAGGCTGCCCGAGGCCACCCTTCTGTCCCCGCCCGACGGGAATGTGGAGATTGCCATTGCGAAATCAGCCTGAGGAGGACTTCCCGGGGCACGAGTTTGGGAAGGAGAGCGAGGAGGAGCTTTGCACCTCGGCTCCCTGGAGATGTTATCAGCGCTGGGAACTCTCGCTCCCTAACTCCTGCCCGGGGGCAGGCCCGAGCGGCAGGCCAGCCCTGTGCCGCTGCCCCGGTGGGCTCCCACTGCTGGGACACCAGCGACCAGCTCAAAGCCAGCTGGTATTGCTCAGCCCCCATCACAGGCTGGCCCTCAGCCTGGCGGTGATCGTGGTCCTGGAACCGAGGAAAGTCACACCAGGTGAGGTTTCTCCAGCACCTAAAGCCACAGAAAACACTCTGTGTACTTCCAGACTGCGCTTCAGAGTTCAATTGTAGTTCCAGAGGCACTTTGGTCCTCCTGTAGCTTGAGAAAAAGTTATTGAGGGAATTTAAAATTGGTCTTTTATTGACCCACAGCATTACCACATCACTGTTGGAGACTCTCTTACCAGAACTCTGAGAATACTTCTGCTGGTTTTGAAAACCCTGCCTCTTAGTAGGATCTCAGCAAAAGTCATATCTGAAAGGTTGGTCCTTGTATTTCCTTTCATGTGTGTATGTTTAAAATTATCTCCATTGGCTAGAAAAGGTCTTGTTTAGCACTGCCTCACGTGTTTTCTGTGACTCCCTGAGAACCCATTCCATCAGAATTTGTTTAGAAAATGCAATGGTAAGCCACATTGGCAGAAGACGAACAAGATATGATAAACAATTTTAAATTGATTGAAAATTTGACTAAGCTGCTTACTTTCCTAATTACAATGTCTAATTAGTTAGCTTGTTCCATTCACTCATGCAGCTTTGATAGCTTTATTGTGCTCCAGAAGTCTGGGGCCTGAGATTTAAGCAGGCCTGCCCTAGATATCTAATGAACTGTTAATTTCAAAATAAAAACACTCTTAAACTGCTCTACTAGCAATCACCTTCTGGTCTGATAAATGGAGCCAGAAGCACAAGCTTAAAATAACTTTGAAACAGATTGCACTAGGACTGAGATGCAGTCGGTATGAGATACAGGAGATGAGATGAGGAGGTTAATGTAGCTCACAGAGTAACCAGTGAAGTTACTACATCCTTACACCAAGGAGAAGATACAGCACCCTGATGCTCAGTGAGAAGTGCTAGAGACCATCTCCTCTATCCCGTTCTGCCTCCATCACCAGCTCTTGGGCTGGTTTCTTGGGTACACTTGTTCTCACTTCGTTTGGCCTTCTGAATTCCAGAAGAGTACAGGCTCAGCAAAGATAGGGAGGTTTGTAGCCTGGCATTTAATCCTTGGCCAAGTGAGAAACACAGATTTCCACTCCCCTTGGGCAGGAGAGGGATTGAGCCTCAGGCTACTGTGTGTGGTATGAACGCTGCCACAGCAGCTGAGCTGTTACATCGACAGGGGCAGTCCTGGAAATGGATGTTTCTTATGCAGAACCTGACCTGCTCAATCAAGGTAATTTTTGTGACAGATTCCATTCTCAGTCCAGCTGGAGTTAGTCCAGATAAGCACTGGAACCATATCACAGAACCATAGAGTGGTTTGGGTTGGAAGAGACCTCACAGGCCCTCTCCTTCCAACCTCCTCCATGGTCAGGGATATCACCCACTAGACCAGGCTGCTCAAAGCCTCATCCAGCCTGGCTTTAAATACTTTCAATACTCAGGGATGAGACATCCACAGCTCTGGGCAACCCATTCCAGTGCTTCATCACCCTCACAGTACAAATTTCTTCTTACTACCTAGTCTAAACCTGTCCTCCTACAGCTTAAAGCCCTCTTCCTCCTGTGAAAAGTCCTTCTCCAGCTTTCTGTACCAGAGTACAGGTACTGGAAAGCTGCTGGGTCTCCCTGGAGCCTTCCTTTCTCCAGGCTGAGCAGCTCCAACTCCTTCAATCTATGTTCACAGGAGAGGTGCTCCAGCCCTCTGATCATCATCACAGCCTCCTCTGGACTCCAGCACATCCACATACTTCTGATGCTGGAGACCCCAGAGCTGGATGCAGCACTCCAGGAGGGTCTCACCAGAGTAGAGCAGTGGGGCAGAGCCCCCTCCCTTGACCTGCTGCCCACAGGGCTTTGGATGCAGCCCAGGTTGGTTTTCTGGGCTGCGAGTGTGTGTTGCCAAGACAATGTTAAGCTTCTGGTCCACCAATACCCCCAAGGAAGAGCTCCCTTCTGCTCTCTTCCAAGAGCTCCAGTATTTTAATTAATGTTCTCACTTTAGAAGCCAAAACTCACACCTGGGCAGAGCTGGCACACTGCTCATCAGCTGACTACACATCAGCTGAAAACAAAAACAGAAAATAAGAAGTTTCATGCACAGCTCTCTGTTGGCCCTGGGCAGAGGGATACATTATTTTTACAATTAATTCAGCATTTCCCATGGCTGAAGCAGTCACTGCCCACTACTCTCTAGGATGAGGAGACATCTTTCACGTGACACATGATTTACACAGTGACCAACAGGTTTAAAACCTTGTTTTATTTAAACCAGCTTATGTTACAAGGCAGCTAAGTCTCTTCCCATCCTTTGAAGTGAAAGCAGTGCTGGCCAAAAAAAGCCTTTTATTGCAGGGTTACCAGAGAGCAAGAGAGCAGCACAAAGTTTGCACGCATCCACTTTCACCATCAACTTACGAGAAAGGCAAACACAGTACTGCCAAATTGTTAATTTGTTTCAAAGAGAACTAAAAAATTGATGAGCAGCATTGTTTTCACCTGCTGCTGTGCAAAGGCTTAAACAGCCAGGGCTGCTTTCCTACTGCTTGACACAGCACTTATAGCTCAGCACAGCCACTGAGGCACAGAAATGCTGAACATGACCTGAAATCATGATCAGAAACACTGGCACCAGAAGCATTCAAGTTTGGTGGTTTAAGAGTCACATAATGGAGCTTTTTGTGTGATTTGTAAATATACTCTCATTTCATGTGGCCAGTCAGAACCAATTTTTGTTACTTATGCCTTGAAACCAGACCAGGATGCATCTTCCCCTTCAAGGCCATGCCCTTCCAGCTGGTGCTCTGCAGGGAAGTGGAAGGCCCAAGCTCTGGACTTTCTGCAGCAGCTGTCCAGAGAGCAGCAACCTAATTTAGGGACTCCAACTGTACCTAAAAGTATAGGTTACAAGCTATGATGCCCTGCAGTTGATCTTAAACCCTTTCAAACACTCAGGTGCTCAGAGCCTTGCCACCAGGTCCCACAGGCACATTTTTATCTCACTGGGACCATGTTAAATCATTTCACTCATGAGAAGGTTGAAGTCAATCCAGTCTTTTATTAATCTGCATATTATTTGATGGAAAACTTTGTGAGAATTAAAGTCAAAACTACTGGAGTGAAAACACTATTTTATTTTTATAAAAGGCAATCATTAAAACAAACCCTACCAGTGTGTACATTGTACACATTCGAATGACACTTACAAGAATGAAGTTTGCATATACAAGGATTACAAGCCCACACTGGTAAAGGATGCACACAAGCACATACTGAACTCCACAGATGCCTCAGCTCCAGATCACAGTACCATCACTCTATGATCACACCTGCACTGCCATTATTAGCATCCACACTACTTTATTCCACTACAAACTGTACATACACAGAAAGCAAGAAGGAGTTTATTCAGAGAGCACATATATTCGCAGAAAAAATTTATTTGCTGGAATAATCTCTCACTCTTCTGCTGCCATCTTCAAGAGATACTTTTTGTCAATCTTGAAGAGCCTCCAGCCCTCCTCGGTGGACAGATCCGAGGCGCCCCTTCTCTTGTAGAACCTGATGGAGGGCTCGTTCCACTCCGCCACAAGGAAGTGCATGCTGCTGCAGCGGCACCTCACAGCCACCTGCAAAGCCAAGGCCACAGGTCACAGCCCCAGTGACAGCCGGCCAGGTGACTCACAACTGTGTACCACAGGTCATCGAGGTCATTCCAGCTGCCACTGCAGCATTTCTCAGTGTATCAGACTCTAGGCAATGTTTTAAGCTGTCTAGAGTCCTGCCCTGCCCCTTTATTCTTGTTTAGGCTTAGCACTTAAGACATACCTGACTCAAGTTCTTCAGAATTTCTGATCCAATACCAAGTCCTAAAAAACCAAAAAGCAAGAAACTTTAGTTTTAAATCTACAGAAGCCCTATGGGTAGCAACACATCTAATTCTGCAATAGGTACCTCTGTACTCAGCCATCACATAAAAATCTTCAAGGTACAGCAGTTTTCCAATCCACGGATCATAAGTGAAGTAATACATGGCAAAGCCCACAACGCACGTTTCTGAAACAAAGGGGGTAACTTCAGCTAGTTGGAATTTAAAAGGTCAAAATATTAAGTTACACATGCATGTTTAAATATACAGATTCTCTGGGACATGCAGACATTTGATACTAGGTTACAATTAAAAACGAAGTTTGCAAATTAGCACACAATTGAAAACACAAGTTCTGACAAATTTTTATCAGCCTAATAAAAAGAAAAATTGCCCTGTCCATGCCCTGAAATCCTCAAAAGCACTGTCATAGCTAAGTGCTAACATGGCCTTCTACAAAATAATATACACTCTACTGATTAATTTCCAGTCTGGAAGACAAGTAAGAACTTTACACAGCAGTTTGCTCATCAGATGATTGCCCCAGGAACAGGGGCAATCCTGCTTCCTTAGGAACAGTCTGTCAAACCCTGGAAGACACTGATCTTCCCATGTATATTCCTCAGTAACTACTGTGCCAGAAGGCCTATTTACAAGCCACCTTTACAGCAGCATTTCAAGCCCATCCACTTATGCTTCCACTGAGCATCACACTGTTTACTTTACTTTCAGCACCAGGAAGTCAAGATAAGTAAAGCTGCAGCTTCAATTATAACTCCGTGGCTCAAGAGAGAAGAGAAGCCAACTCTTCCAACAACAGCCCACTCAAACATAAACCCTGAGTATTTTAACTACATCTGCCATAACACTCTGCACATACTGTAAGAGAAGCGTGCAAACAGCTTTCTGTCATCTACTGTGTCTTTGGTAAAGGTTTGGGAACAGCACTTGTCCCTGTAGACCTTACCTCATATTATGATCATCTACTTTATTGTGTAACGGATCTTTTAGTTACCTCCCCGCCCATCCATGTACACAGAAGGGCCATGTACATGGCGAAGCTAGAGACTGTAACCTGAAGATTGGGGACAAATTAAAGAAAAAAATGTGATTCAACAGAATTACATAAAGGTAAGTCAGGGTCAAACAAGAAAAGCTATTTAATAATTGGAGTCAAGCACTTATTGTGTTATACCTGATCTCCCAAGCTTCCAGGATTAGCAACCACTTCAGCAGAGTATCACTACACATTACCGAATTTTACCACTTAACCTAGTCCTCCTACCCCAGTCCACTGGTGGAACCTCATCTACAATCCTTAATATTAAGCAAATGATGCATCTGTGTATTTAGCATCCAAAAGTAAGCATCAGGAAGTCTCACCTTCAGACGACCACTGGTCTTTCGGCACTTCTGCAACCAGACAGTGGTAGAAGGGGTGCTCGCCAAAACCATCCTCAAGCAGCTCTAGAAAAGCAGAATACACACGCACCTGAGCCACAGGCGCTGTCACTCGGCCGCCAACCGGGTGAGCTCTAGCAGCCTCCATACCTTTCTCAGTTAGCACCACTTGGTCCTCCATGTCCTCGTATTTCGCCAGTTCCTGGAAGAAAAGGAGTTTGTGAGCGGCCTCTCCCCGCCCCCCGCCCTTGCGCAACAGCTTGTTTTGCTCCGGCACCGGGCAGCGCTGCCCCCGCGCCCCGCCGGGGCCGCCCGCACCTTGATCAGTCGCAGCAGGTCGGGACAGTCCTCGGGACGCGCGGCGCGGATGCTGAACGAGGCCATTTTCGGCGACGCTTCCCCCTGCGGCCCCCTCGGCTGACGAGTCCCCGGTGCGTGAACAGGAGGAGCAGCTGCTTCTTCATTCGTGTCCCGGGCGCGGCGGCCACCTGCGGTCAGTCAGGCTGCGAGCATGTCCCGGCGGCGTTCGGCTGCTGGCGGTCCCGCTTCGCTACCTGCTTCTCCGGCTCGGAGAGTGCGGCCGGCCGGCCTCGGCTGCCCTATTTAAAGACATTCTNCCCCCCTCCGCGCGCGGCGCCCCCTGGCGGGTCTGGGCGGCGCTGCAGGGCGAGACCCCGGCCGCTCTCCCTGGGCGGCGGGACCTGCCCTCAGGGACCCCCGGCCCCG
>VYXF01004851.1:556002-589853 GCA_013397295.1 Polioptila caerulea | reverse complement strand
AACTCGAGCAGCGCCGCGGGCAGCGCGGCCTCGGGCGGGGCGCCCCGGCCCGAGTGAGGCGCCGGCCGTGAGGCTGCAGCGGAAGGCGTTTGCCGGCCGTGCCGTGACACACCGAGCCCAGAGGCTGCAGCAGTCACAGAGGCGTTTCACCATCGCCATTCACGTCATTCCTGGTGCATACGGGCCTCCGCTGCCTTCGTGGGTTTTTTGTTTGTTTGTTTTTTGCCCTAAGTGTGTATCTGCAGACAGTGAAAGCTTGTGTGTACATGATACATATGTGTAGATTAACATGAAGGAGGGAGAGAGAGATGTGTAAATGGCCTTGCTTTTCTGTTGGTGCCTGAGCACCTGTCACCTATCTTTTTTTAAGGTGGAACCCCACTCCCAGAGGAAGAAAATCAAGAGACCAGCAGTCCATATTCCTTGTCAGGATGATGCTGTGAACTATCACAAGGGGTTTTACACACTCTCTGTGTGTTTTTGTGTTACCACAGTTATGCTTGCCTAGAGGAATACTGCTGGCTAGTACCTTGAGGAACACTTAGTGAATTGTGGGTGGATTACATTCTCTGAAGGATTTCATGGTTGTCCCCTCTTGCAGAGTGGCTAAGAGGATTATATGCACTTTAGGCTTTTTTGAGTTGCTGCAGTACTAAGCTGTGGAGAAGAAAACCAGGCTTAGCTGAATGGGACTGCTTGTGAGACCTTGTGAAATGCTTTTTGGTGTATTCATCCTTCCACTGCTATGCACACCAGCCAGGTGCAGGAGAAGTGTATGGTTAGGGTCATGGATGATTTCCTAGAGGCACATGGACCCCATCTGTGTTAAGATGCTACAGGGCAGAAGCTGGTTGAGTCTAAGCTGATTGTCTTGGGGCATTGGAATAGTCAGTGAAGAGAACAATTATTGCCAGTGAAACATTCTTCCTTCTTGTTTTTAGATAAGGAGATGCGTCAGTTGGAATTTCAGCTGTCTTGGAACCATTGCACTGATAGTGTCCAGTTCTAAAAATCAATCTGAAAATAAGGACTAGTGTTTCTGAAGTCACCAGCATAATTCTGAAATTAAATCCTAAATTATTTTCATGGGATTATTTTTAATGACACTAAATTCTTCTACTCTGCCTATAGGTTGTGCATCATGAGGAAGCTTCCTTCTCTTCTGGCTAGGACACTCACTTCTGGGGCCAGTGCCTCCCCAGGGCTTCCTGACATGTTTGAAGGTAAAGCAAATGGCTTTGCTGTGGAAGATTTGATAATGTTACTACGGAGTTTATTTTTTGAGGTGGTGTCCCTTCATGTATTGATATGCTTTGTGTGATGAACGTGCTCTTGTCTGTTAGCTCATGATATAAAGTGTTCAGGAAGCAGCAGAAAATCACTGTGTGTTTTGAGGTGAATGGCACAAATATGCATAATTACTGAAATTGCAAATTTAGATGCTCCTCTGGTTCTTCAGCCTTGGCAGAGCTTGGTTCTCTTCTGTCAGGATGGCTGCTGCTCAGCTTGGGTCTTGATTGAAAGTCAGTGTAGTGCAGATAGGTGCCATGAGACTGGAGAGAATGGCCAAGGAATGGGGAATTGAGTGGAAATAATGCTGTACAGAACTTTTAATCTGTCAATCCTGTTAATTTTGCAAACTTGTAGATAGCTTTTAATCGGATCAGCAGCATTGCTTCATGAAATTGCTCTTGTCAATAGAGCTTTGTGTTGAAAGTTTGTTTCAGTGCTATAATAGTAATAAAGTATAATGCTCCTGTTTCAGAAGCTTTAAAAAAGGTTTTCTTGCATTCTAATCCCTTGTACTGAGAAAAAGGCAGGAGGAAAAAGGCTAGAGCCAGGTACAAATAATTCCTTCATGGAGTTCTGCTTATTTCTGAGGTATTTTTCCTTTGTTTTCTAAACAGAAGTCACCAATAGTTACTGATTATCCAGTAAAAGAGAGAAAGAGGGTTATTTGTTGTTAGAGAACTTATTTTCTTTGTAGTTAATAAATGGTAATTTAGGAGGTTAAAGGAGAGAAGCAAGGACACAAAATGTTGCATACTTGCAACTTGCCCTGATTGTTTATTTGAATATTTGAAAATGATGCCATCTAGAAGGCCAGTAAAAATAGTGAAACAGTGAGGTCATCCTGGTACTCCAAGGGGTGCTAATATTTTGTGGACTTCAATAACTGCAAACATTTGAGATTCTGTTTCAAAGTTGTTCAAATTCAGAGTTTTGCTGATGTGTAAACTGTTCTATTGTTATGTAAACTATACCTTCAGTTTGGTGTCCATGCTTTCACAAAACACCAAATACTTTTTCATTCTAGTTTTTCACATGCTTCCTTTTCACAATTTTTGGGTTCCTATTGTGAATGCCCTCACTTCTTCCACGGCTCTCCCAAAGGCTACACAAAGCAGGACTTCAGAATTTTCCTCTGGAAAAACTCTCATCCCACTTCCTGAAAAGTGCTCCAGATACTCTTTTCAAAATTAACAGTATTTGTCAACAGTACCTGGTAGCCCTAAGTCTGAAGAACTATTGGGATTACGCTGCAGGCAGAGTCAGTGAGCAGGGAACTGGAAACCTGGCTTGAAAGGAAAGGACAAACTGAGTTGAAAACAAAAAGACACTGACTGTGAATCAGGCAAGGATAGATTGCCTGCAGTTACTAAAATTAAGGAATATGTGCCTAAACGAAACTGAAGCAGGTAGAAAAATCAAGTAACTCCTTATTAGATGTAAATTGCATTGTTTCTTTTCATTGTTAATCTAACCTGTGTTTTGTACTCCACAGGACAGTCACCCATTCATGTGAATAATGGTGTGTTGTGGTAAATTGTACATATTAAAATATTTGCTGTAACACTAAACTTAGCTACTCTTTTTCCTTACTTTAGCACTGATGAAAAATGAAGTGACATTATTCTTCCCTGTTGCCTTGCTTAAAGTCCCTTTGCCTTTGGTGAATGGCCCTGGTCTTAATTGTTGCACTAAATCTCTGTCAGCACACTCTGCCTGCAGTGCTGGATGAAACGTTCCTAAGAGGCTTGTGGGGTACAAAATCTCTCAGGGCAGCAGCTTCTGCAGTACTTGGCTTCATTTTAGATGTTTCAATCTGTGTCCTTCCCCTAAGTGCAGACCAAGCTGTGCACCATAGCTGGTCTGCCTGAACCTGGATGCATCTGGGGAGGCAGCAGCACGAGGGGCATGGATCTCACTGGTGGAGATGAGTGCAGTGATCTTGTCCAGCTGCCCTCCTTGTGTCCTTTTCCACAGCACAGTGCAAATAAACTCAGACCCTGCTGCTGTGGCACTGATGATGCACTGATCACAGTTTAGGAGATACTAAGTGATAGGATACATACTAAGATGCTAAGTGAAGTATGCTATGTGAGCACAATGGAGAAGTCCCATTTGCTATAACTGTTTTGGACACTTAAGACATTTGCCAGATAAGAAAAGAAATAGCCTATAGATTCTTGTGCTAATTTTCTTACTTAAACTTCTGTTGTTACTTACTTAAATTTCTAATATGTAGAAGAGCAAGATAGTCTTCCCAGGAGGAAAAAAAAAATGAATAAGTTAAAAACTATGTACTTATGAACCATAAAACAAATTGGCTTGACAACATTTAGAAATGCTTTACACTTTGTCCCTTTTATTGTTAAGATAAAAATCTTAGTGTGTTATCAGCCTGAAAAATATTTATTTTTATACCTAAAACTGAAATCAGGTGTATTAAATGGGACTAACAGCCTATATATATTTTTGCAGGTTTGGATCCTAGCTTTTTTTTCAGAGCTTTTTGTCTCTTTAGAGTTGAAAAGGAAGATTAATTTAGTTTAAAGAAAGAGAAAGTACTGTTTATTCCCTGTTCATCCCAGCACAGTTTGCACACTGTTGAAAAATTGAGGTTTTGTGTTCTAGAAGCTATAACAGTGTTTCTGCTAACACTGTATTTATCAAATGCATGCTATGGCAGCTTCACAGGTGGAGTATGAGTAACAAGAAGTAATATCTATTCTGTAAGCAAGCCTGCTGCTGCTTAACATCTTCCCTGTTTCCAAAAGAAATCAACTCTCAATATTTTCAATCAAGTTCTTCCCTTGAAATTTTTTTTGTTCTTAGAATTAGTAGTAGAAGTCTTCTAATTTCAAAACGTGTTTTTAGCCTTCTTTTGTAAAGAAATGAGGCCTAGGCAATCTATTTTTTGTCTGCTTATCTTCTTGTCTTCTTCATCTTCCAAAACATTTTGTAGATGTCAGCCAAAATAGATGAGCCACCCATCTCAAAGAGAAACATATTTCCACAAATTTTGTGAAAATTGGTTTCCAAACCGGGAGTTTGTTAGGGTGTCAGAGCTGATGCTGGGGTCACCCACGGACCCTGGTGTTTGCTGGCTGTTGGTGAGTCCCTGGATCCTTGTGCTGGCTGGCAGTGATTCCCTTGCCTGCCTCTGGCTCAGCCTGTGCTTCTCTAGCAGGCAGGCAGAGCAGAAATAGGCTGGGAGTGTAGGGACAGGGCTGAGGGTGCTGCAGGGGAAGGAACAGGGAAGGGGAGGCTTGGGGTGTAGTGGTGGTCTGGGGGGACCTGGCCAGAAGCTGAAGTGACTGAGGAGGGGGGGAGCAGAGCTGAGATCTGACTGAGAGAGTGGAATGTAATTTAATCCTAGGAATTCAGCTAGGCTTGCTCCATGGTTTATAGGCCAGCTTGCTGATCACTGTAAATACTCTGACCAGTCATTTAGTTTGAAAACTGCCAAGCCTGATAAGGGATCAGCTTGTGACTCACCAGCAGCCTCTTTCAGTTTCACCATGAAATTCTCAATATTTTATGGTTGCTCTTCCTTGATGTGTCCCTAACGATTGAACCTCCTAATATAAAAAAAAATCTTTGCAAATAGGCAAGGAATTCCTTCTATACAATTCTCAGCTTCTGAGAATTGGGATTCTGAGGTTGGGAATTGTTGCTGCTTGTTTTCAGATGTTTCTGAATAGCCAACATTCACCAGCCATGGAGTAGTTTGGTAAATTTAATAGGACCTTAACACACTTAATAATGTCATCTGATGAAGAGTAGAAAAGATGCTTATGCAGATTATTCTTGAAATTTAGGAAAAACTTGTGCAGAACTTCTATTAATTCTGAGAGTGCAAACAGGGCTAGAATAAATTGTATAGGCCTGTCTTCAGTGTCTTAACACTGTGTTCTTTCAGACTGCTAACCATTTGGGCTATGAAACCCTGCTGGCACGAACCAGTCTGCTGATATTGCCTGCCTTCCTGGGTGGGATTATTTAATTGGTATTCTCCTCATTCCCTGTTTCCCAGCTGCACTGTTCCCTTTTAAGTTCTTTTATGACTTTCTGATTTGTGTTATCTCCACAGTTTTTGTTTAGGCTGTAATATTTTCACATCAAAATTCCCCAATCTAGTCTTGACCCATGCTATTAATTAACTGATTTCAGCTGTTAATTAGCACTGAAGGTGACTGCACTAACACTCTTTGTTGACTATATGCAATAATGGCATCATGTGGCATAGTGGCATCATGTTACTCAGCCCATTACTGTGATATGCCTACTAACAGCAGCAGTGAATTTGGCTAAATTTTAGTTTCTGAGCTTCTATTTGCATGAATTTTGCTTAATTTTCCTGTTCTGGGATGAGGGTTGTGCCTTTAACACCAGGCAACCTCATGTTTATCACTTGCAGAACTAAGCTTGATTTGCTTTGATTTTTTTTTTTTCCAGTGCGGAACAAATTGAGGGATATAGTGGGAGCATCTACCAACTGGAGGTACAGTGTGCATTACATGTATTTTACTTAATTTGTGAAAGCAAGGTGGAGCTCAGGGTTGGGGTAGTGGAAGTTCCAAAAGTTAGCTTGCTGTCAGGGATGAAGAAAAACATCCCACTAAAAGGTATTTGAAAGAAAGCTTCTGAATTGGTACTTTGTGAATCACAAACTTCCAAGATTTCTCTGGCAGAAACAAAAGGCTTGATCTTGATGCTTACAAGATTGTCCCACTGGCTTTAACTCCAATGGGAGTTAGGAGCTGTAGAGTCTAGCTGTCAATGCTGTTAGCTCTTGGGTTATCACTAGGTGGATTGCCCTCACAGTGGATTTATCCTGCACTGGATTCACTGTGTGCTCTGGTTCACTGTGTAGCAGGCTGTGTTCTGAATGGCACCCATGTCTCTTTGGAAAATTGTCAGCTTGGGATCAGGGTCTCCCTAATCAGGAGCATCTTGAACATTTGCTTTGTCTGCTCTAACTTAATATTTGATTAATTTACATATGCTTTAAACAATTGCTGGTTTGGCTTTATTCAAGTTACTTTCCTCCCTCTCCATTACTCTGAATAAGCCAGAGTTGGCTGTCACCCTGTGCTGTTACAGTCTGGAAAAGTCAATGTAGCAGTCTGGAGGAATACACATTGCAGTTTGGTTGGTCCCATGTTTTTTGTTAATTTTGGCTGTGTTTGCTGAGCTCTTTTTTCCCACTTTGTGCAGTGATAGGGAAATGAAAAGAGGCTTGCCTGGGTGACGTGTCTGGTATGTCCAGGCCTTCTGGGTCAGTTTATCTAAACACAACTTTAAGCATTCCAACAAAAATGCCTGAATCTGGGAAGCTTATTTTTGCTGAGGAAGAGTAGTATCTAAGTATGAGGGGGCTTGAATTTTCGTCAAGTCAGCTAGAAATGGCTCCAGAAATTGTTTATGAAAAAGCCTTTCCCACATCCCAGAATGGCTGAGGAGGAACAATGCTATATGGAAATACCATTTGAAAATTGAGATTTTTAGAGGGCTCTGGTCAAGTCTGATCTTCCGTCTATTTTTTTTCCTCCCAGTGCTCCCATCCTGGAGGGAGAGCAGACTGAGGCTAGGATCATCCCATCAGTGTTTTTTTTTAGATAGGTACTTCTCTTGTGCTGTACAAAATACAGCAGAAATGGTTTGCAGAGTACTGAATCCTTCAGCTACCACGAAGAAGTAAAGCCAGGGATTCCACAGATGGGAGTGCTTGAGAATGGCTGGTTTAATACAGGGAGGTTTGGTGGACGTGGGTTGTGTAGCCTTTGAGAGCCCACTTTAAAAATAGAGTGACAAAGAGTTGATACATGTGGAGACTGAACAGCTAGGGATTTAAATGAGTTAGGCCATAGAATGACTAAAGAGGACAAATCTGAGAAACAGCTTGATAGGGGTCCTGAAAAGGGAGCTAGGGAAGGACTGATGTACACATATCTAGAGTGCTGGGAGAGAGGAGGGATGCATGTTGGAGGAACATTTTTAACCATTGATTTTGCTAAAAAGAGACTTTGGTTTGTGATTTCTCTTGTAAAGGCCGGTGGCATTTTGTATTTGTTATTGAAATACCTTGTTTATGTGTTTATTCTGGTTTTGTACTTAAATTGTAGTTAAAACTATTAATCTGTTCATTCTTAAATATAGTCTAGATGGAGTTGTGGTCATTTCAGAAATAAACATTCCTCAGAATGTTTAGGGCAGGTGCTAGTTAATATTTAGATGAATTATTGTTAGTGCATGACTAGTCCTGCAGTGTGTAACAGTATTTGTCTGTTGAAAAATGTTACTGCATTGAGCCTAATACTTCTGCATATTGAAGAGCACATTCTGAAGTGGAAGTCAAGAAGAATTCTGCTGCTGACCTCAGAGGAGCCATGCTGGAGCTGGTGAAAAGAGAATATAGTTAAATTTTTATTTTTAGGTTTCTTTGTGTTTGTAGACAAATGTCTGATTTACTTTCTGATTAATTTCTTTTAAGCCTTTCACTGAAAGACCTTGGAAAAAACTTTTATAAAAGCATGAAGATGCATCATCTTGGACCTTGCTTTCTTTAGTCATCCTGTAATATTCCATTTCTATGCAATGGCATAACTTTAAACATTAACCCTCTGCAGGAGGTTGTTATCTTTCTGTTTTCTCTGAACTCCATGGTAGTCATGTTGTCCAGATGAGGTAAACCATATCTCATGTTTAAAACAAAGAAACAAATGAAACTAACTGGAGTTTTCTGCTTGACTTTCACTCTCCTTGATCATGGGTTATTTGTATTTCCCCAAAACTTATTAAACAGAAAAGAGGTAATATAAATATGTTGAAGCTTGGCTTTCTGAAATAATACTCAAGCCAAGTAAGCCTACATATTAAGTGGCTAATACCCAGGATTCATCCAAAGTCAAAACTTAAGACAAAATTTCTTTTTGGTGAAAAGGTTTTCTCTTGCTTTATTTATTTATTTTTTAAAATTTTATAAATTTGGTTTTGTTAACCACATTGTCACTGAAATCTCTGCAATGCAGCAAGCACAACTTGAAGGAAAGACACGCATCCAGAAATTTACCATTAAGTTTGGTGGCTAAGTGTTTTATGCATTCTCTTGCCCTATGAAATGGATCCATATTTTTGCTTCCTGCTTGGCTTTATACCAGAACTGTTGCATGTTTAACCCTTAGGTTTTTAATAGATGGGTATTGATTCTAGGGTTGTTATGGAATACTTGATTATTCAGCCAGGTTGCACTTTGAGGGGAGGGAACTTTGGAACTGATAAGAGAGCATGTTGGGCAAGACTGTTACATCTTGTAGATACCCGTGCAAGGAATCAACTTGGTAGATTGGTTAGAAGTGACAGTAAGTTGCACCCTTCTCCATTGTGAGAGTTGCAACCCCTCTGACTTTGTGGTGCTGGAAAAGCAGCTCTGAAGGAATTGTTCCCCCTTTTCTGTGTTGTTTCTTTCTGTAACATTCCTGTATAATTTTAAGATGTCTGAGTAGGAAGAGAGAAAGAAGTAGATTAGCTTTCTTTGTCTTTTTTAGCTTGCTGTTAGAGCTGGTGCTAAGGGGGAACTCATCTATGGATGATGGCAAGTATTAGCAGATCTCTTGTTAGTGCTAGCCACCACTGTACATCTACTTTACTTCTTGGGAGAGATTGGAAATTGATGTACAGTACTTTAAAATTGGCAATGTGGGAAGAATTGTGATACTGTAGCTCTGGAAGACTTGAATATGCACAAAACCTCATAGGATAAATTGTGTGTGATTTGTTCTTTTCAAGTGGAATAATTTTGGTAGCATTCAGAATTACATGCATTTTGTTCATCTCATTAGTGTGAAGTATGTGTTTGCCACTTGTATGGAAACTATTTCAAAGATTTCTGCAGTAGTCTTGCTTCACATCTCTCATTTTGTGCATTTCACTTTCTTTTCAAGGCACGCTCACTGTGTCTTGCTAGTTCTACTGCTTTTTGGTTTTAACTTTGGTAATCATTGATGTGACATCTTTTAGTTAGGATTTCAGTTCTCTTGTTGTACTTCAGAATAAAAGTTTTTTTCTTGCCAGGGATCATGTGCAAGCAATGCAAGAAAGAAAAGCTCTCCATACTTTACTGGCAAAACGGCAGGAAGATCTCCCTCCTAGGAGAATGAAGGATAGCTACTTGGAAGTTATTCTACCTCTAGGAAGTCAGCCTGAAATAAGAGAAAAGTACCTGAATGTATACAACAGCGTCAGGTGATAAAGCACCCATGTTACACCTACAGGAAACTGTTAACTTCTGTTTGCCATGAATGTAAGTATTTAATTGTCAAACCCCTATATTGCAGGTTTGGAAGGATACTTGAAGATCTTGACAGTTTAGGAGGTATGTACCTATGCCCCTGTGAAGGCTGCACAAAGTGAGTTTGATTCCTGCTGAGCACTGGGTGGTGGGACATAGTGTGACCTTGGAGGGAAACCCATAATTCTGCCATCTCAGAAGGGAAGGAAAAAAAGAAGATACTGATACTGAAAGAGAAGGAGGGATGATAAAGAACAGATGGAAGCAAAATTATTCGGCTTCCTGCCTCTGTCAGATTTTTAAAGGACCAGCTACAAAAATAATTTACTGAAAAGTGATCCTAGATTGTGAATTTCCATTGAGTGTGAGTGTGAACTCAGAGAAAATTCGCAGAGTGCATATTGAAAATGAACACTTAAGATTTTTTTAATCTTAAAAAAACTCCTCAACAAAAACTGCCTCAAACACCAACAATTAATGAGATGCAAATATTTTAAACTTCTCTTTGGGGAGAAGAGAGTATAATATGGAAAGAATGTATATCCATTGAGAACAAATGAAAAACAATTGGTTTTGGATTCTGCAAATTGTTGTTAAGGGTAAAACCAACTCACTTATTTCATGAGTTAGCCTTAATTTTTTTCTCCTTCTTATTTATTTGTAGTCTTGAAAAGTTCACCATCTTTTTCTTTTGTATTATTAAATGTGAGTTTGTGAATAGAACTGGGAGATACTTTTTCTTAAAACATCGCCAGGTGACTTCCTCCTTCATCTGAGTTCCATAGCTGGTTGGGAGCTTTTTGATGGAGGTTTTTGACAAAGAATTAAGTGCTTGTTAAGGGAAAGTTGTGAACAGAACATCTTTTTTCTGTTCCTTCTGAGAGTTCACATGGACAAAATTGAGGAAGGCAGAGGAAGAAATGAATACATGTCTATTGAGGATAGATGAAGTAGCTGCATGACTGGTATTTCTTCCTGGAGGTGGAACACACTGGTTTCACTATCTGTCCTGAATTTAAAAAATGGGCTTCAAACTGTTGGCTACCCTGCATTGTTGGATGAGATGAGCCTGTTTTTCATTTTGTGCCTTGTTTAATTTTCCCAGAAATCTGTGAAGATCTCATTTTTTTCCCTGTGACGACAGAGAATGTCTTTGCCTTGTTTGCAGTCATACTTGGGCCCCAGTCAGTTCCACTGGGGATGGATTGTTTTGGGTTAATCAAGATTCTGTCCCAGTTAAACAATATTCAGTGTGGTCATATTGATATAATAAGTTGATAGGCTTAACAGGTTTTGGAATTGTGACTTCAGTAAACATAGGTAAAAAAATCTTAGATTACTTGGAAGGATAGAGATCTTCCAGATCACAGATCACAGAATATTCTGGTTTGGCAGGGCCCCACAAGGATCATCAAGTCAAACTCTGAAGTGAATGGTCCATATGGGGATTCCTTATCTCTTCTCTCATTAAGTACAAGACAGATACTTTTGATAATGAACATCTGTGTTGAGTGAAAATTAACTTGAACATTAGAAAAAAACATATCTTTGCAGCCTTGAATTACTCCAAGGAGTCTGTTTACTTGGAAGTGCTCTTATGAGCAAAGCTAATTACTTTAAATAGTGATTTGGCTAGTAGTAATGGCAGTGTGATAAATACCTCTGACTATGGTTTTGTGCCTGTAAGACACAGTTAATTTAATCTCTCCCTCTTTAAAGGAAGCAGTGTTTAAAAAGTCCTCAGATAGCATGTATCCTTGGACAGCCTTCATGGAATCAAAATAGAAGACAGGGAGCTGCAGAGGTAGAGCAAAGAGATTATGTGAGATTTGAAGTCAAGTTATGAGCTGGTTTAAAATGCTCAGTTAAATTTATCTTTGGAGTAAGTCAATATGCATAAAACTGAGACAGCTGCTGCTGCTTTCTTTATAGCAATCCTATGTGTTACATACATGAAGATGTGGAAGCTGTGCTCTCCTATAGTTGAATACTTTAGTTTGTGTTTTCCAGGTACCTCTTCTGCTTTGCAAAGATGACTTTGATCTGCTCCACTTACATTTTTGTTAAAGAGCTGGCTCCATTTTTGATCTCTTCACAGTTCTTATTTGCTATACTCACACCAAGCAAGAAATGCAGGAAAGGTCTCCTTTATCCATAGTTACAGCTCTGGTGGATAAAATCAGTAAGTGGCAATTTAGTAAATAAAATAGTTTCATCTGCTTGTCTTACTCTTTCATCAGCTACTGCCTTCCCATGGTTGTTATTGAGGATACCCTTCTCACTTCTGTTTAGTTCACCTAGTTTTAGCTTTGAAGTTTTCTGACTTTTGTTAACAAGAGGTGGAAGAGGGTTTTGTAGATGCTTTTTCAGCATTTCATATGTCATTTCCCTTCAAAATGCAACTTCCATGGTTCCTGCACTTTTGTGTGTAGTTTTATTTTGGCATGCAGATTCTTAGCTTCATTACTAAACAGTGCTTGTTCTGGTGGAGTTGGACCTTGCTTGTGTTGACTGTTCTGCTGAACACTCTGTTTGGTCTGCTGTCCACCTGTGTGGCTGCTTCCTGCTCCTGTTCTGGCTTCAGAAGTCTGCAGAGGCAGAAGCTGCAGACAAGCAGGGTGGTCCCTTGCAACAACTCTTTTCTGGGTTGTCTATGTGTGTGTTGGCACTTTCAGATCACATAAAGGTCCTAGAGAATCTGTCCTGTCTTGTATTAGTTGTGTGATCTGTCTCCAGTAACCCCTAATGTTTGTCTTGTAGATTTGTGCCAGAAGATTATACATCCAGACTGTGACATCAAATTCACAGGCAATGTTTCTTGGGTTGGGAAGACCTCCATGGAAGTGAAGATGCACATGCTGCAGGTTATTTCCTGTGACTTCTCTCCATCTTATGGCAGGGTTGAGGTGCTTCAGGGGGAATTTACAAGAGCATACAGTGGGAATGGCTTCAAACTGAGAGAATGTGTTTAGATGAGATAGTGGGAAGAAATTATTTACTGTGAGCACAGTGAGGTACTGGAACAGGTTACCCAGAGAAGCAGAAATGCCCCATCCCTGGAAGTGTTCAAGGCTGGGTTGGATGGGACTTTCAGCCACCTGATCTTGGAAGGCATGGGGATTGGAACTGGATGTCTTTAAGGTTTCTTGTAACCCAAATAATTCTGTAATTCTGTGATTATTCAGGTAATCAGGTAAATTTTTTAAATTCAGTTGTTCTCCTTAAGTAAAGTCTCTGATGTAGAAGATAATGTTACACCTTTTTGTTCTGAACTCCTTCGAGTGCTGACAATTTGGTATATAACACCCCCCCCCCAAAACTATGGCATTTCTCAGAGTAAGAGTTAAGTGGGTCCTTTTACAATGACTGTGTTGTTTTCCTCCCTTCCCAGCTCAAAGTTTTTATTGAGCATTCCTTGGTAAATGTTTACATTGCAGAATTCCTGAAATGAAAATTTAAATTATTTCCTTATCTTTGACCTATTGTGAGAGGTGTTGGAAGGAATGACAGAATGTGAAAGTAAGCAGAATTAACAGTATGATTGAATAGTTTATGTCAACTAAATAGATTGTTAAGCACATTTTCAATTTTAGAGTTCAGTAATGTATTTTTTTCCTGTCTCTTTTAGCTACATGATGGTGATTACAGCCCTGTTTTAGATGCAACCTTTGTCATGGTGGCCCGGGACCCAGAGAACAAACGGTAATTTGTAGGACAGGAAAACTTTCCTGACTTTTGCTGTGTTGAAAATGGCAAACAGTAGAAAACAGTAAAAGTGGCAGCTTGCTCTGTATGTGTAAAAGCCCTATAATGTAGGTGGTAAATAAACCACATAGTTGATGCTTTCTGCTGGCAAGTGTGAACTTTTCTGTGACAAACTTCAGACTTATTTCAGCAGTCCTGATACCAGGAGTGGCTGGTAGTCTTGGGATCTGACCCTTTTTTTAAAAAAAACAGATTTTTCTGTGTGTTTGAGTGACTGGTCTGAATGAACACAGAAGTGAATGAGTCTGCCAGAAACCCACCTGCATTCTAGTAGTTGTTTGAATTAATGGTTGAGTTTCAGTGGTTAAATAGTCTTTGAGAGAATAATACCATTAATTCCCTAATAGGCACTTAATAGGTGTCATCAGAATAATTCAGGTTAAAACTTGCTTGTGTAACTAAGATGGAACTGATAAGTATTCCTACAGAACTTAAAAAACCCCCAGACACTTATTTTGTTATTTTTCTGGTTTTACTTTCTCTATAATTCCTTAGTTACCAGAATAAAATGCTGCTCAGTTGCCATTTAGGTTTATGACTCCAGCATCAGAAAAACTGGCTGTAATGCTTGCCTCTTTCCTGTATAGCCTGCCCAAGCAATAAACATTTCTCTGTTTCTAATTAGTTTAAATAATTTCTTGTATTTAACAAAGATGTGTTTAATGAAGGGGTTTTACTTGATATAATTATGTGGTCCTGGTAACATAAGAAGTAGTTTCTAGGGTTTTTTCCTTCAGATTTTTTCTAGAACCAGTGAATATACTATACATTAAGAAAACAAATTATATTATGGTTCCCATTTTAAATACTAATTTTTCAAAATAATCTGATGTTGCTATACTGTAGCAGATTGACTGAGGACAAGCCTACATGGACTTGTGCAGAGAGATGCAAACTACAGTGCCTGTTGTACAGGCTAGCTGGCCACAGGCCAGCTGTGTTTTGGAAGCATTCTGTCCATATAAGGAGGATATTTACATGAGGTCAAAACCCTTCAGAGGACGTGTTACCCTGAACAGGATGTGTTAAGTTGTCCATAGCCCTACAGAAACAGGCCTGTGTGGCTTTGGGACCAGAGCAAACTTGCATCTCAGCAGCTTGGGGCTTGGCCAGGAGAGCTGATGTGGATGTGTGCTGAGCTGAGGGAAATGAGCTCCGTAATGGAGATGGACCTGGTGGATTTCTGAAATCCAGAGGTTTAGCAAACTGGGAAAGATTAGTTTGTTCTAAGAGAAAAGCTCCTCTCTGCCTCTAGTTGCCAGCCCAAATAAAGGCTTGGGGTAGAGGTGAATTGTTCAGCAGGTGTGTGTGTTTGTGCATGTGTATGTATGTTGTTCTCAGTGTTTGTATAAATGTTGACAGTTGAAAAATAATAATTAGAAACTATGGGGGAAAACAGCTCTTGAAAATAAGTGTTTGTCTTTACTTGTGCAAATAATTAAAAATTACATAATTAGGTTAAAGTAAACTTATTTGTGCAGTAAAATAAACCCAGAAATGTTGTGCTCAAGGCATGTCATAATCTTTGATAAGTGGTACACGTGGTAAACAGCTTTTGGCTGTAGATAAGGCTGTCAAGGGAACATGTAGGTTATAAAAACACTTGCTAGCTATGGCACCATGCTTCTTCTGTTCCAGGAGGAATGGTACCAGTCAAGTTTTGGTTTAGACTATCCTAGATCATCATGTTTTCATTTGCCAAGTTTATGAACAGATTTATTTTTGAAAAATCTTCATTATAATTTTTGAGTACAGTTTTAGCTTCTTAAGAACCATAGATGTGTCACTTTCTCTTTCCTGATTGCACTGGGTAGTGGTTGGATCATTACCTGCCTCTTCAGAGTTAAAGCTAATGTGATATTCTGTTAGCAGCCATATTTATTTTTATCATATAACCTGAACTATATAATTTCTTCTTGTATTGTGTATGCAAGCAAAAAGGGAAGACTGTTATAATGTATTTATGGGACAAATTTTCGTAAAATTTGTAACTTAAAAAAACCTTCCTGTCCATAGGCCAGCATTTGTTAATCCACTCATTCCTGAGAGCCCTAAGGAGGAAGAAATCTTCAAGCAAGGGGAATGTATGTCATATTTCCTGGTAGTATGCACATCTGCCTCAGTTTCAACTTAATAGCTGGGAGGAAGCAAAGTTCAGGAGTTCTGCTAGTTAGAAATGCTCCTAATTTGTTTAAAATCAGATTTTTGTTCTGTCTCATTTGTGTCAGTAGAGTAGGAGAGTTTAAAAGCCTGCTACCACATGCTTGGAAACTCGTTGGCTAAACTGGCAGACACTCCTGGTGTGCTCTGCACACCCTCTGGACTTCTCCCTTGGCAGGATGCTCCCTCTGCTTTGGATCTGAGTGCAGCACAGGGGCTCCTAATTCTCTGGCCAACTGATTACCCCATGGTAGGCCTGCAGGACATCACAGCTCCTCCCTCACTTGTCTGTGTCCCCATGTTCCTTTTGGGAAGAAACTCAGGAAAAGTGGGAGACCAGGAGAAGGAGCATGTAGCTGCATCCTCAGTTGTTTCAAGCTGGAGTTTTAAAGAGGAGATTGAAGACTGAATAAACTGGACAGAAGATATTTTAAACTAAAATTTCAATCATTGCAGCCTATGGTAATGAATTCTGTCATAAACTTCCATTCTTGTACCACTGGCAAAACCTGAAGCTGATTGTTCTGTAGAGTTTCTTGTTTGATATGTTCTGTACTTTGAGGGCAATACTCAAGTTTTCTGTAGGAACAGTGTGTGGGTGTCATAAAATTTGTGTAGAGGTTCTTCATCACATTGGTGAGGTACTAGTGAACTTCTGCTTTATTTTTATTTAACTGTAGTCAATTATGAAAGCCACATTTCTCTTTGGATCTTTAGGACCTTGAAGTTACAGCTTTTAACTTACGGGGGAAAAGGAACAATGGAAAGACAGTTGATTTCAGGTTAAAATCTTCAGAGCTGTTATTTGCTTTTTCTTTGAACTTTAATACTATGGGGTTTTTTGGTTTTGGTTTTTTTTTTAATATTCAGTGAACAAGTTGAAGAGGATTGAATTCAACACTGCTTCCTTACTGAAAATGGCTCCCACTGCAGAAGAAAGAAACATTGTGCATGACATATTCCTCAATACACTGGACACAAGGCAAGAAGGGGAGGGGTGAAGGAGAACTGACATCTTGTGAAAGAGAAAAGTGCCTTTTGAGTGGGTGTTTATAACAGGGTAGTCTGGAATAAATGCACATTTAAATTCTGTGGCAGTTTATTTGAAAAGCAGGTACAAATTTGAATATGACATCTGCAGCCGTTAGAACAGTCTTCTGTTGTTCTAAACAAGCTTTTAGGAATAATTTTGAGGAAAGAGTTTAATGATGTTTGACCAGGTGAGAGAATGGAATGGTTTTGCAGTCATGACTTGCACAATCAGTTTTCTGCCATGATACCTAATTAAAAAAACTGTGAGGACAGGAACCTTTTAACCAAATAGCCTTGCAATGTGTTTTAAATACAACACCTGACAACATTATTTTTGTTAGCACACTTCTCTTATACTTGAGATTGGTGTGAAGTCATCTGATGCCAACAGTGATAGAACGATGTCTAATTACATTAGTGCAGTGTTGTATTTATGAAAATTTATAATTTCTTTAACTTACTAGCCTATACAATTGTTATTTTTAAAGCTGTTTACCAAAGGCAGACCTGCTTTCCCTTAAAATTAGCGGTTGTACTTTGTCTAGATTCCGTCTGAGTTTGAAAACTTCAGAAACCATCTGTATGTTTGATGTTGAATTATTCTATTAGCTCACTGTGTGCTTTTATTTCCTACTGTGGCTTAAAACACACAGCAAGGCTTTTCTGACAGTGTGTGCTTTGTGGTTGTGGTTCATCTTTTCTTTCATGTGCCTTCCTCAAGCCTCTTCATTCACATAAACTTGAACATTCGCAGAAGTTTAGAAAGATCAGGAGCATAGGTTTATTGCAGTAACAAATCAAAGGATGGCTTTAGATAAGGCTTCAAGGTCAACTGGAACAGTGTTTAGTGATACCATTTCTGTTTTGGGTTTATTTTGGTGTTCTATGTGTTTGTGGGGTTTTTTAGTATGTGTCTGCATTTGCTATTTATGCATTTTGGCTTGCTGAATTCTGCTAATTCTGTGGACTATAAAGTTTATTGTCTCTTCCAAAGGACAGTGAGTTTCCACAGTCGTAAATTACCACCCAATTCAGTGTGGATGGAAGATGCAAAGCTAAAAGGCCTGCAGATTTGCCACCCTGAGGTATTTTGAAAAATATTAATGAATTACAGAAAGTTACTTAAGAAGTAACTTTTGAGAGGGAATTTTTAGAGGGACATATAGTGACAGGACAAGGGGTAATGGCTTAAAACTGAAAGAGGAGAGGTTTAGAATAGATATTAGGAAGAAATTGTTTCCTGTGATTGTGGTAAGGCTTTAGAGCAGGTTGCCCAGAGAATTTATGGATGCCCCATCCCTGGAAACATTCAGAGCCAGGCTGAGTGGGGCTCTGAGCAACCTGGGATAGTGAAAGGTGTTTCTGCCCAAGGCAGGGAGGTTGGAACTAGATGTCTTTAAGATCCCTTCCAATCCAAACTATTCTACGACTATAATTTTTTGCCTAAGATTAGTCAAATTATTTTGTTTGGCTTCTGTAGTCCTCACAATTGAGAGTCTAATTTCCTTTGCCAGTTTTTTGTTATTTGTATGGATTACCACTGCAATATGGATGATTTTTAATGATCTTGTTTTCTTACCAGACTGTTTATTCTGTGTAAAGAAATTCCTTTGCAAAATGTTTGCAAAAAGTTTGGCCTTTGGTTGCTGATACAATTTTGAGTTGTTATCTTATGCTGTCAAATTAGTCAGATGAGCCCCTGTTAGGTAAAGTTGCCTTGGGCATTTTGAATTTTACTTACATATTTCAGCAGTGCTTTTTATATATTCAAGTGTTGGGACTTCTGTTAAATACTGTGAACTGAAGTGCAGACTTCAACACAAGGCTTTGAAAAGAATTTGATATTTGTTTCTATGTTCAGGAACGGAACATCTTCAATAGAATCTTTGGGGGTTTTCTCATGAGAAAGGCATTTGAACTGGGATGGGCAACTGCTTGCAGCTATGGGTGAGTTGTGGACCTGCAATATTTATATAATACAGAGCATTTTGACACAGAGGTTGGGAACCCAAGCTAACCAACACAATGACAATCTGAGCTGAAAAAGCTTAGGTGTCTGGTAGAATCATGCACTATTAGAGTGCAGTGCTGCTTCACTTGGAGCATCTGGCATATTTACAGAGATTGGCACCTTGTTCCTTGGAGCTTGGGTTTTAAGCATTACTTGTTAAGATAGAAAATACGTCCATTTTCCGTTATCTTAACAAGCTATTGAGATGGACTTTTTAACCATAGAACATACTCATTCTGTCAAACAAAAGTTATATTTTTGCATTCAGTACACAAGAGGAATGGGTTCTAAACTTCTTGTGTTAACTGCTTGAGCTTAGGAAGGGTGACTGAAGTCATCACCCAGCAAAGGTCTATGTGTAAGTTTAATGGGGTGTGCAAAGCCTGATATAAAGTTAAGTGGTTTGTGTCAGTGCTTGAAAAACTGAGGCCTGAGCAATGATGGTGTGAAGATTGTCTGGCAAGAGTAAGTCATAAGATACAATAATGGTGCAATAATGTGTTCTTAGAAAGTATGTTCTTCATCAGTGTGAGAGATTTCCTCCAGTGATAATATAAGTCCTTAACACTTCCTGAAGCCTCTGTCTAAGGAAGAGATTTATTCTCTAGTAACCCTTCATTAAAATGTTGACAAGTGGATATTTTAAATTTCTGCAGACATCCTTTTTATTCTTGAAGAGAAATTTCTCTTTTGCTTCCTCAGGGGTTCCAGGCCCTTTATTGTGTCTGTTGATGATATCATGTTTCAGAAGCCAGTTGAAGTTGGATCCTTACTGCTGCTTTCTGGACAGGTAGGAGTTGATTTCCTTTAGAAATGGAGCAGACCTTGTCTTTGCTGTCACCAGTGTTACTCAATGATAATGAACAATGTGTTAGGAGAGTGTGTGACTTCCTTTGCTAAACAGTGGAATGAAATCTGTTACAGTTTTCAGCACTGATTATAAATTACAAGCTCTAACTCTTGTTTTAACTGTGTAGGTTTGTTACACAGAAAAAAACTACATCCAGATTCGAGTGCACAGTGAAGTTTACAATGCAAATACCAGGGAGCACCATACTACCAATATTTTCCATTTTACATTTATATCAGAAAATGAGGTCCCACAAGTTGTGCCTAAGACATATGGAGGCAAGTATCCCATTAATATGTTGTCATCATAACTAAAAGAGACGGGTTTGTTTCACTTGGAACACTGGTAATTTTAGTAGATGAACTATTGGCATTTAAATAATTTAACAGGATTTCATGGCAAACCATGTAGATTTTATGCTTTGAGGACAGGGTGGATCACTTCTTCCTTTTGTCAGTCTGTTTGGTTGTAGTTGCCCAGTATTGATACTAAGGCACTAATGTGGTTCTCTCTTTCCTCCACTTTATTTCAGAGTCCATGTTGTATTTAGACGGGAAGCGACACTTTACTGCAATAATGAAAGAAATCTGACAGGCACTGGGTGCTGCAGCAGCCAGCTGTCTTGGCAGGAGCTGTCACCAGAGGTGGCTAATGGACAGGTGCTTGTAATACTCAAAGAAAAACCCAACAATCACCCAAAACCAAACCAGCCAAACCCAAACTCCGCACCAAAACCCATCTTTTCAGTACTCTTCATTGTATTTGCATATATTTGGATTTTTTATTCTTTACTACTAGAATTTGTTGCAATCTTTTACATGCCAGTGCTAGGAAAAGAGGCTGAAAAATAGTCTTAGGCTTAGGACAGACTCTCTGTCTGCTTTGAGAGATCTCATTACAATCTTTGCTGTCTTGTCACCATCTGCTGCCTTTCCCTTAGCAGTTCTCCTTTGTGTTTCCCTCATAAGGGGTAGAAGTTCTGTCAGAAAAAGGTGTGCAATAAGTAGATACACACAAGTGAAGCAATTTGACCTACATTCTTGTGTAAATTAAGGGTCATAATTCTTTTTGGAACAAGGACACATGCATCTAAGCAGCAGCAGAAGCTCAGAAGTTAACTAGTGTGTGCACAATGGAGAGCAGGTGTTTCCCATCACTGGGGATTTTACAAGGTCATTGCAACTTCTGTTTGGATGGTTTCATGTTCCCTTGAGAGGAAACTGATTTTTGCAGTGAAATGAGGTGGCTAGATGGTATTTTCTAGCAATCTGTTCGTGTCCTTGCCAGCCTCTTCTAATTTTTTGTTTGTTTGTTTTAATATATAACTGTGAGTTCCTTTGTGAATTATTTCTCATGGCTTGGAGACTAGAGGTCTGATTGGTGAGACTGAGTGGGACTGGGAAATGGTGTTATAGAACAGAACATTTTGGTTTATTAAGGACTAGGAACAAAAAGATGAAATGCTGCCCAAATGGCAATGGTGATGTTTGGTGCTGCAGTTAGGAGTCATGAGAATCTGTCTTTAGCTACTCCCAGGTCAGATGCTGAATGATGGGAGGTTCTTTATCCCACTGAGGGATAGTACAGCTAGAGGACAATCTCCTCCTCAGCTGGATTATTTATCTGTTCCCTTGGTGGACTGTAGTGCAGTATGAGTATTGCACAGCTCTAAAGGTTGTCAAGTTTGTGAAGGACAGAGAACTTCCCTGACACAAAGGGGACGCCATGGTGGTCATAACTATGGCAAATAAATAACAGGAAATGAGTACTTGATACTGAAGTGCTTCCAATATAATGGAAAAAGTTTCAATAATCTCCAATTTCTGGCACATAAAGCCCAATTTCTTGAAATCAGGAAACTGAACGGATGGGAGGCATCAACTTTTAGCAGTGAGTATGTCACAAGCACAGAACTGGATCTCTGGTACCTTCACATCAAGATCCATGTCCTAACTGATCAGGACACCCAAAGAGGAGTTGGGCTCAGGGGCTGAACGATGAAATGTGATGTCTTAAAATACACAAGAAGAGATTCTGGCTTCCCTTTGAGGTTTAAAATATTTTGAAAAGAAGATGAGCAAATAGGAATTACGTCAATCAGCACAGATGCATAAAGCACATTGATAAAATAAAGCAGCATGTTGAGCTTTTATTTCCAAGTAAGAAAGCCTGAGACAGTCACAATTAGGAGCAGTTTCCTTTGGTGCTAGAGTGGCATGAAATTCATGACTCCTAGCAGCTCTTTGCTATTCCTGTGAGGAATTGTCAGCATGACATTATTGTAATAATCAGCATGTTACACATCAGCCTTTCCTTCTTAAGATTCAGCTGCTCAATTGGATGGGTTAGATGGCTTTCCAGAGGAGGCATGGGGGTAGGGCCTGATCCAGAGCAGATTTGTGCATTGCCCTTGGATGGTAAGCTCTTGGTTCCCTCCATAGAGTTTCTCTCTTCAGCCACACTCCAGTGCTGACTCAGCTCTATGACATTAAAACCTTTTTCTTTCATGGTTTTGATGCTGTGGAGATAAATCATATTTTCTGGGTTTTTCTTTTTCAAAACTGACTTTGTTGGACTGACCACAGAAATAAGGAACTGAAACTGTATCTCAGCTTCTTCCCCCTTGTTGCAGAGATCAATGCTGACTGTTAAAAAATAAATAGGAAGGCAGGAAATGAAAGGATCTATTTCAGAACTATGTTTTAGTCCTGAGTACCTGCAGGTTTTTATCACTGACCCAGTGATCCTGCCCAGATCACTTTTTTATAACACATAGAAGTTAAGGGGATACCAAATTCATCCTCTACTGACTTTTCAGCTGCATTTAAAGATGACTTTATAATAATTTCTAAATTCAGCCTTTGGGAAGGGGTTGGAGAGGAGAAGAGGTGATAGAGTATGGAGGAAGGTGTGACATCAGAACCTCTGGACACAGTGAAGAAAATCAATGCCACAAATGAAGATGCATAGAAGAATTGATGTTCTCAAAGTTCATGATAATTTAATCACATACTACAATGACAGTAGTTACAGAATGTATGTACAGCCATACAGAATGTGTGTGTGTGTGTGTGTGTATATACATATGTAAAAGATACATGCTTTTCTGTTCATTGCTATATATATGTACTCATGTATTTTTTACTCCAAGATGATCACTCCAAGCTCTCACCCTCTCTGGTATCTTTTTTCAAGGGTATGCATGCTGCTTTGTGCCTTTTTGTGTGCATGAGAAAAATGTTTTCAGATCTCAGATCTTTAATTTAGAATTAAAATATTCCAATAAAGTAATTTGTGTTGGGTTTATGTTGCAACTTTAATCCAGCCTGTCACTGCTGTAGGTGACTAACCATTACCACAGAAGCCTAAAGGAATTGCTAGAAAATCTTTTTATTTATAGTAAGCTTACCTATATAATTAGTTGACTTCGGCTCTGTAGCAGGAAGCAAATGTCTGTGCTCATTGTTTCTTGGAATACAGTGAGGAGGAGCAAGATTGCCTCCTCTTACCCTCTCATTTAATAGTGACATAAAGGAGATTTCTGTGGGATTGGCTGAACTCAGTGCCCAAAGGAGCGCCTTGTTTCAAGTGTTTTAATTTTTCTGTGGTTAAAAAAGTACTAAAGTTACTCAAACTTCATGTAACAGCTTCTGGTAGTCTTTTTTTCAAATATGGACCATTCCTTTGTAGCCATGTCAGATTTTGCAGCCATGTCACATTGTGCAGCACTCTGGAGAGAAATTTGCAGGAGCTGGTGCAATGTGGGACATTGAGCAACAGTTTTAGTTCAGAAACCTGCTCTAAACTCACTGCATGCTCAATTGGTTTTACTGCATGTCTGGTCCAGCCTTTGGTGACACTGCTGATCCTCCTCTGAATGCATTCTTAACTGGACATGGGAGAGATCATTTCTTCATGGGCTAGGCACAAGCTAACAGGAAGATAAAGGGGTAAATACTCACTTTTCATGAAAGAGAAATTGGGGACTCCTTTTGTGGAAAGTGTAGTTGGATGATCAGACCTGCACAGAAAATACACGAGCGCTTCTCTGCCAGCAGAGATCCTTGTCCCTGCAGGGCTCCTGCCCATGAGGCTGGAGGCACTGCAGGGCATTGGCAGGTTGGAAAATACTTGTAAGATCATTGAGTCCAGTTGTAAACCTAATACCAGTACAGGCTGCCAGTGACATGGCGTTTATTTTTTTATATACTTGAGTTTGCAGAGGAAGAGGTTTCTGTGGGCAAGGCATGGGCATAACCCAAGAATGCTGCAGAGGGCTATCTCAACTAACATAAAAAATCTGTGCCATTATTATTATCTGAATTGATGCTTTTTCAGTACTTTTGGAAGACATCCAGGTCTCAGCTACATCCATCCTGGCTGGAGAGATGGCTTTCATCTGTAGACCTCACCACCATATATAGTTTAATAGCTGAGGGGGCAGTAGAGGGGTGTGGGAGGCTCGCCCAAAATAGCAGAGGAAGTTGAAGACTTTGTCTCATTATTAGTCATTACTTGCCTTACAGGACCATTTTTGCCTTTTCTGTAGAAGACAGGCTCACAATAGCATCTGCATTTTATGCACTTCCAAGAGAGGTCCCTGAATATATCCTGGGGTTTGGGAAAGCAGAGATGTATGAAATTTAAGTTTTCCACTACTTCAAACCTCATGTGGAGTACTGGAAGAACAGACTGCTTTGTCATTTGTTCATTTCAAATATGTACAATCACATGGCAACTCAAGTCCTTCCTTAAGGACTATTTCCCTATTTCCCTAATACTTTTTATCCCCATTGAACTGCATTTTAAAAAGAAACCCTATCCCATCCCTTACTGTATGTTTAAAATGCAAATGTGCATTTATAAAAACCTTGAAAGTTGACACAGTTATGCTGCTGTGACCTAAATTTGCAATGGTAAAGGCATTCAGATGGCCCCTGTTTTCTTCAGTCACTCAGTGTTCTCAGCAGTTTTCTGTCCTTGACTCAGGCTCTGTGCAGCTTTTGACATCTGTAGTTTGCTGCTCTGGGTGCTGGCTGCTGCAGAGATACAGCCTGTGGCTGTGTTGCTGTAACTCGCTGCTCACTGGGCTCTGCCGGGGACTGGGTGGAGTGTGTTCAGCAGGTGGCTGATAACTCATCTCTGTCTTTATCAGGTGTCCCTGGCTGGCTCAGTGCCAGAGGTTCTGCAGCTGGGAGAGCATTAGATGTGACTGAGAGCCAGCTGGCTGGAGAGGCGGGCAAGGCCTCTGGGGAGCAGGGCACCAGTTCTAAAGGGGGCACAAGTGTAGTGTCTTATGCCTTGGGCTGCTGCTGAATATCCATGTGGTAGCTGGGCCTGCATTTGTCATGCTGCAGTGGCTTGGAGTTATTTGAACGTTCTGTGTGTTCTTGGTGCTTCAGGTTTGATGTAAACAGAATCCAGAGTAAAATTCAAGGTGATTTGCATCCTAGTCATGTGAGAAAGCTCCTCTACAGGCTGCCCTCTGGTCTTAGCGATCACAGGCTGGAGCAGCCTTTGGGGTTTGGCATTGATCCTGTTCTGCCTCTGTTATACTCCAGATGACATAAGGGACTCCTTTGCTCACACCTCACAGGAACAGGGAGGCTGAGGCTCAGTGGAGTTCTGCTTGCTGTGGCTGTGGTTTCCCTCTGCCCATGGCATGTGTAGGTGTTACTTTGAGCTGAGCTGAGCTGAAGTAAAGCAGCTGTTTCTGCTGTGTCTGCAGTGACTAACATGGAGAGCTGCTCAATACTCACCCAAGTCCACAAAATCATGAAACTTCACACCATAAATGCAACTCTTGGCCTAGTTCTGCAGAACTGTAGTGAAGTGTCTCTGTACAGGGCAGGGAATTGTATGGTCTGGTGAAGGAAGGGGAAGTGAGTTCTCAAGCATGTGGGCTCAACCAAGGGTAATAATGTAGTGGTGCAGATTGGAGACGGATGGTGCCTGCTGCCTCTTCAAGAATGACCCTGGAGAAAAGCTGACACACATTTCAGTTGCTGTTTTTCCAGCTGAACAGACTCTAGAATACTGTGTCAAAAAGAGGAAGAGGTGGAAAGAAGCAAGACAACACCCTCAGGAGAGGGTTCTCCACTGCACACAAGTATGTCTGATGTTGAGATGTTCTTTTCCCTTGCAAGAAGAAATTCATGTCCATCAGCCACAAGGTTCTGATGATCACATGTGAGTACTTATCTTGGGAAAGACTACAACTACTCCCTTAAAACCAGGAGCCACAGTTAGGGAGTGGATTGGCACAGGACACTATCCCCCACATCCATCTGTTAACAGTGTAGGGACAGGGATAAAACTCAGAAAGTGTGAAACACATCTTATTAATAAATACACTACAAATTCAAGCATAGAAAAAATTACTGGTTCAGTGCTTTAATCACATGAACTGGCAGACCTGTGCTTTTTTTTCATTGCAGATGTACTGCTTTATATAGTGTAGGGTTATGTTCTTAGTAGTTGAAAAATGTTTTCAAGCTTTATACAGACTGGTAATTTAATTCAGAAACTGTAACTTATTCCTAGCTTTCAAGTTAGCTGCTATTGCCTCTGGACTACAGACAAATGTACCATAACCAAGTGGCTCCTTTCTAGCTGTAGTTTCTATAATGTGACCAAGCACACAAGATTTTTGCAGAAATTAAGAAGTCTATTAATAGCAAAAGTCATGAATCTAAGTGCAAGATGCTAAGTGGATTTGGGGAAGACTGAGCATCTAAATAAAAAGAGTATTCTCTGGTAACTAATGAGGTACCTGTGCTAGACACAGGTTAGACTTCTGTTTAAACAATGAGCCCTTTAATGCTTTACTGCTGTTACATATTAATCAAACTCACAAAAGTACCAAAATTAATGAAATTTTATTGGCAAAAATCAAGTTGAATGTGACCTATTGAATTCAACAGAAGCAAGCCTCAGTTTAGTTTATCAAAATACTTCAGTTTTCCAGCTGGATCTGGAATTATCTGTGCAAGAAAGAAAATGAAAACGTTAGTCAAAAACCAAAGCCATGAAAACACAACAAACTATAAAGCCAGAACAGCACAGTATTTCATAGTAAGATGCTACTACCAACTCACTAGTAACATTGAAGAGTAATTTATCAGTTGATTTGGTACTAGATTACTTTTCATCTCTAAAGGTACCTAACAGCAGTAGCAGAGAGATTCAACTGATCGAGGCATGAGAGAGTGCAGCCTACCAAAGGAAGAATTTTGACAGCTTGTCACAAAACCAAGGTATTTTGATAAATGAATGTCTGTAATCTAGAGGCTTAGAATTTACTTACAGTTCTTCCCTTGGCCACCACACTCTCATGGCTTCCTCTGGTTTGATCTAATTAAATCAAACACATTTAGAAGGCATGACTACATCTTTGAGAAAGGCTTTTTCAACTACTCTGCTATTATCTGCATCTTTTGCACAGAGGAGGTGGAGAATGCTTATGTATTGCTTCAGATTATTAAATTGGCAGTGTTGGAGCTGTTAATATCAACATTTTAAGACTGTTTTTTAGAAAATATGTCAATGTCATGTTATCTAGGTGATCCTAGTTATGGAAGGCAGAAGTTTTCACTGCCACAATATGGATGCAGGGCCAGCCACCCCTCTTTCATTTTACAGTCTTAATATCCAGCTTCCCCCACTAAGACACTTCTCTGCTAGCTTGAAAAAACTGACTCCCAGCCTCCAGTCATCCCAGGAAACTTTCACATCCAGCAAATATGGTTTAACATTCCACTGTTTTTTACTATCAAATACAATGCTCACTAACTCTGCTTAGAGGCTGCTGGGACCTGGTTTTTGTTGAGTCAGCTCTTTGACAACAGTGCTCTGTAATCACCAGATGGTTCAGAAGGAAGTCACATGCTCAAATAAGTGACAGTGATCTCATCTGAACGAAGCAGCTCAGACCTCTGGTGAAAGTTTCATTATTGTGCTGAGGCTTGCTCTGGGCCAGGGAACACAAACAAGTTCAATGAGTGTTTATGTGAACTCTGGCTCCTCTGCCTCCAGTCACATGGAGCCCAGGAGTAACAAAGAAGGGAGGGCAATTGCACAGCAAAGCAGTGCTCCCTGCTGGAGTGCTGATAGTGACACTGGCTCTGGCACATACCACAGGAGCCTGGGAACTTTTATGGTTCTTTTTTTGGGTAGTGCCCAGGATCTGCAGTAAGAACCACCAAGAATTTATATGGACAAATAACCAAGATACAACAAACTCAAGAGTTTTGTGCTTTCCCTCATCAGGTGTTAACAGGGTCCCAAACTCACTGCTGATCAAGTAAATTTTGTTCACACATCAGGTGTTTGAAACAACTAGGACATGTCTAGTGTGAGAGAAACAATCTCCTAATGAAATCAATAGTAATCCAAAAGGTGTAAGTTTAATAATGTGACATTACTATATCTTCTCAATGAAAGTTGCTAAGATTTTGGATTTGGCTCTAATAGAAATGATAACTGAGTGCTTGTTAGTAGTACTTGCATGTTAATATAAACAGTGACTTACTGTTTCACTGCCAGGTTTCCAACCAGCAGGGCAAACTGAAAAAAAAGGTGACAAAGTTAGCTCAAGAATTTTTACGCACACAGGCTTTTGTGTGCTTAGTATTCTCTTTCTAACCTTGAAGTAAAACACCATTAAGTGTCACATGTCAATATGTGAAACTATTAAATGTGCAGTTTCCTTTACACATGGAATGGTGACCTAGCAATTTATACCTGACACCATCCACCACTTCAGTTACCTGAAAACTGCAGATCTCTGCATGGATGCCTATGGCTTAGTTTAATTCTTTTACATGAAGTACTGGCAAAGCAGTATCTGAGAATGAACACCTATTCTAGTAAAACAGAAGTTTTGCAATAAGATTCAGGTGACTACACAGAGACATACCTTTCTTTCTTTAAAACCAAAACTAGGGGCATTTTCTAGCAAAGAGATTGGTTCAAAGCTTCCACAAGAAATTGTATTTGTAGCCTTGCTTAGGAGCAAAGGGATCACAGCATGTGCTTAGCCCTGGGACCACCAGTACAGCTGCATGCATATTCTGGAGTAAAGCTCTCATCTGTTCAGAGCTCTCCCTCTGAGGCTTCAGCCCAAGCAGTTATGTCATATTACACTGCTTTAGGACATGCTGACAGACAAAATGCCCCAAATGCTAGTAGGAACTGTGGAGAACTGTTATTCTGTGCAAAGAAACCAATGAGGTGTTTACAGAGGTTCTCCTCAACATTTATGTAACAGCCAGGAAAAAATGTGGCATTCTGGAAACACTGCAAATCAACATTCTGTAAGCTATCTTTGTAACTAAATATGGCTAAATTTCCTTAGTCAGATGTGCATAGCCTAAGTACAAGCATCTACTTTTTCAAGTCTGTACAGCACAGCAGAATAATGATTTGTACCTTCATATAAAAGTACTTTTAATGCCTGGCAACAGTGAGTTGAACTGGAAGTTAAGCTGTTAAATGTGTATTCATATTTCAACAAATCTTCAAATAAATTATTTGAAGAAATGTGAATAAGTTCACCTCATGCTTGAACTGGAGGAGTAAGAATTCTTGACACAAAGTAATTATCTGAAGACAGTAAAATTTCTTTCTTTATACAAGATGATCACACAGCACTTACAGAGAAAACACAAGTAATGGTGCTGTCATTTCCACAATATCACCATGTATCTTGACATGAAACATTCTCAATTACTTGTCACAGGTCCTCACTGAATGACAGGATGAGGATGGCCTGCATCTCCATTATTTTAGTATGCAAAAATGTACTGAAATTTTGGGCCTCATTCTTCACAGCCTCGTATTTTGTACAAATTTATGCTTGTGATACATGGTACATAATGCCAAAATTCAGACTAAGGAATGCTTCATGCTCTCATTCTCATGGATGTGAAGCAAAATGTAAATTACTCTCCTAGAAACAACCTAAGGACCTAGGACCATGGAATCAAGCAGGGCAATCAAACCACTTCAGTCACTCTCCTTAATTCTACTGAGCATCTTTCCTCCAAAAAGCTAATACAGCTTCCAGGCTAAGAAAAACAATCTTCAATATGGCAATATTTAAAAAAGCACCTTCTCCATGTTTGTCTGTGTACTGGAATGCTTGTACTAAACGAAGTGTTTCATCCACTGATCTCCCAACAGGAAGGTCATTCATTGTGATCTGTCGAAGGATTCTCTTATTGTCAATAATGAAAAGGCCTCTGTGGGGGAAAAAAAAAATGTGTGTTAGGAAACAGAATTAATGATAGTGGTGTTTTCATGCACTATTTTATTTCTGCTGGATGGGAGGAATTTGATCTTTGTAAACACCACATAATACTCACCATCAGTAACCCACTATTCTTCACCTGGGTATCAGAGGACATGAGCTGAGCTCCAGTTAAAACCAAAAAAGGACACTTCTTTGCAGAACATAGAACTAAGCTCTGACAGGCCCTGCCAGGGGATGCTGCAGATGCTAGGCCATTACAGGGATCCCAAAAGAAACTATTCCATTTTAGGCAAATGTATCTCTTTAGGTAACCTTAGTCTTGACTCCGCTTGGACTTGGGAGGTCCCTGAGCAACCCAGTTCTGGGGAATCCTGCTTATTTGCCCTGCCCTTGGTATCTACTGATGCCTGCTGTTAAACAGGATATTAACCTTGACCCCTCTTCTGACTCATTATGACTATATTTTTTGTGTTCTTCAATATTTGCTACTCGCCATGAATCCCCACGTAAAAGCTACTCTAAAAGAAAAATTTCAAATGCTTCTTTAAATATAAGCACTAAGTATTACCCCAGCAAAAACCCAACTGAACTCCAACCCAGTGAAATACCTAAGTGTATGTCCTTGATCTTCCAGATACACTCCATAATCCTTTGAAATCTGGTGTGTCAGATCAGAAAGAAGGGGAATTTTCATTGGTCCAAGTCCTCCTTGTTTACGAGGAGTATTAATCCTTTGAAGGAAAGGAAATACAGATGTATTTCTCATACAGATTTATATTCCCTACACAAGTCAGAAATCACAAACTGCATCAGTATGGACAGAAGGATTTAGTGCAAATGACATTTTTTCTGTTCTGCACACAAAGGAGATGAACAGTATTTGTGGCTGGAACAAAATGATCAGTAGATCTTTTGCAGGTTTTGGCCACATCTGTTAATGATGACCTTTTCCTTATCAGTTGCATTTGCTTTATGGCAATGTGCTCATGAACTGGGACAATGTGAAGCATTTACTGATAGTATCATTAATATTTTCTTTTTGTATTTGTAGTGTTTTTTGGACTGAGACACGACATACTGCGTGCAATACACATTAAACAAGCTTGAAAAATCAAGGTACTTTCACACACTAGGGTTAACATTTATTTTAAACATTTGTGTCAATAGCATCACACTTTCACATATTATTATATACCTACACAGGCTAAACATCTGGGGAGTACTGTTCTTTTGCTAAGTTGGAACCATGAATAATGTTTAGTGAAAGACAAGAAGAGGATACATACCATGCTAAGTGAGTGAATTTTGAGTCCACAGAACATGCTACTACTTCAGTATTTATTGCTCTGAATTCTTCAATTCGGTCACTGAAGGCAATTATCTCAGTTGGACAGACAAACGTACTAGATGATTTAAAACAAGATAAAAGTAAAAATTTCATGAGAAAGCCAGTAAATTCTCTGCCTAACTTTAAATGCTGTATTTATCATAAATTATTTCAGCTTTTGCTTATTTTTATTTTTTGCATATTTTTATTTTTATTGCTTCTTAAAGTATTTAACCAAAACACTGCCTGACAAATCCTTCACCCTCAGACTCCAGCTTAGTTACAAATGGATTCTTTCTGAAGACTGTAAATGTACAGTTATTTTACAGTCTGGATTCAGAACATGTATAGTTACTTTCTTTTAGACTTTACAAATGTGGCTGAATTTAAGCATTATAAGCCAATTTTTTCAGAGGATCATACTATAATTTATTTCTCTGCAAAGCTGCAAGTTTCAACTAATTTGCCTTCAACTTTTGCTATAATACAACTAAAGTAGTAAAGCTAATGATGTTATAATATTAAAAGTAGTTATGCAGCTCTGTCCTCTTATATTCATTCTGTGGAAAAGAATGGGATTGTCCCTTAAAAAACAGAGATGTTTTCACTCAAAACAGTGAAGTTACTGCATTCTAAATAAAGAAGGTTAATGTTCAGTGCTCTTAGGATGTTACAGCATGAGCTTAAAAGGAAAATGCCACCTCTTGGACACATTATGTACACTCTAGAATGTACTCTAGATGGGATGCTTACTTCTACTTGCAGCACTGATTTACAGCATGAAACAGAACATAGAGTCTGCCTAACTGGGTAATTACAAAGTTGTTTGTTTTGTGTGGAGACACAAATTAGTGGGCACAACTATTAGGACAAAGATTGTGTTGCAATTTTACCAATGCATAATGAGAAAACAAATGCAAAGATACATTTTCTTCTGTCACTCCTTTCTTATCTCCCAAATTCTTACCAAACAAAATTACAAGACCTCAAAAAAAGAGAGGAATTAATGAATTATGAATCTAGTGTAGCTGCACTCAGTCTTGGTATGCCTACAGTGCTCTTACTTACAAGTCAAGAGGATAGAAGAAGAAGACAAGATATTTTCCTTCATAATCTGTTAACTTCAGCTCTTTAAACTCTCCATTAATGACTGCTGTTCCCTCCCAGTAAGGTGCTGGCTTGGAGACTGAAATGCAGAGAATGTTGAATTAAATGTCAGAATATAACCCCTGTGTTCAAACCAAGCTGTCCAAGGACAGCTGTGCTTTATTTTGCTTGAAAAGCAACCTGCAGCACAGTTCCAGGATGGAACTGCTTTCCAGCTCTAAACAGGGGGGTACAGAATGATGAAGAAATGAAGGCTTTAGTACATGTGCAAAGTAAATAATCTGACCAACCTGTGCTCATACTTGACCCTGTTGATCACTGATAATCAAGGCCACACAAACCTTATCTGGGCCCACTGAACAAACCCTGTGTGCACTGCCAGCTCAAAGCACCTGCTGGACTGAAGGGAAAAGCTCTTTAATACTTCAGGTACTCTCACTGCTTTGTTAGGAACAGCTGTTGGGAACCAGAAGCACATGATAGTTCAAATTCACTTGGCTACTTTTTAGCCATGGAAACCTGTCTGGAATTCTGGTCCACAAAAAATACATGCCACGACATGTTTAGAGACAAATACCTAAAAATGCAGTGTATGTTTATTAAATTACAACTCCTAAGCAAATTTTAACTTGAAGACAGCTGTGTTTAAAAAAAAAATCCAGTTGAAAAGCATGAAATGTATTTACTATTCCTATCAGAAGGGATTAATCTGGAATTTAAAATATTAAAATTGAATCTGCCAGGTACTATTTTCATACCACTGTGAATTCTGAGACAAAGGACAGGGTATGCTGGAATTACAGGGTGATCTGAATACACTTGCCATGTCAAGGCCATTGACATGCATCTCCAGCAAATTAGGGAAAAGCTTGTAAGAAAAATATTTAGAATCTTAAATATTACTAATTGTTTGGCTCTCCTTTTCTTAGGACAACCCACAGCTGCAGAATATAGTTAGCAAGGTTGTATAACAAGGACCTTCAGATTAGGAGGGAGAAGGAAAAGATATAAAACAAAATACTACCTATCTTGACCCCTTTATAAATTAAGGTAATTGGTTTTGCAGTTATAAACATGTCTGTAATAATTTACATTGCAGAGGGAAGAAAAACCCAGACAGTATTGGTTACAAATATCTTGGCTGCTTTTCCTTTTTCTTTTTTTTGTAGCATCTGCTTGCAAACGTTTGAAATAGAACATACGCCCTGACTCGGTAAAGGATTTTAAAGCTGTAAATTCTCACAGGGAAGATAATTTCTGTGTGATCTCCCCGTACTCTCTGTCCTACAGGACGGGACTTTGAGCAGGTGTCCCTGAACATCGCACAGCCACGCGATTGACGGTGTTTGTTTCCACGTCTGTCATGTAAAGCACTTAAATCGACAGAGCACAGGCACAAAACCACTGCCAAATCCAGCGCGGCGGGTTGCGAGGGGTGCCCGTTCATTGTTTCTGATCGCAGTGTGAGCACAAACCATCCCCGTGTACGCCCTGAAGCGCTTCCCCGAACTCGTTCGCCATTTCTGGAACCACGGACCTTGCTGGACGCCCGTGAGACGGCGGCGGTGGCCACGATGGAAATACAGGTCTGGAAGGGGCTGGTCCGCCCTCGGCGCTCCGTCCCCCTCCCCTGCCCGCCGGGGCCGGCCCGGAGGCCGCAGGCAGGGTCGGCACAGGGACGGGAAGGGCTCGGGGAGCCCCCGCGCCGCGCCTGACGTGGCGCTGCCGCCGCCCCGCTCCGCAGCCCCGCGGCGCACTGCGGGCACATCC